>JARJLF010000183.1:0-314060 GCA_029378395.1 Mycena leptocephala
CTGGCCATTGATGCCTGGAAACGTGTGCGGGGGTGAATCGGTGTGTCGGTATTCAGCAGACGGCAAGATCAGCCAAAATTTCTACGCGGCGCGTTGGAGAGCGAGAGGCCCAGGCGACACTCCTGCGGAGCTGGATGAAGGGACGGCGGCCTTGGAGGTTCGGGTGGGTGCAAAGTGGGTGCGCTCAAATAAAGAAACAATCCCCGTAGTCACGAACAGGCATGTCAGGTACCACGAGGCGATTTACGCAGATTTCTTTAGTTCGCTGTAGTTTTTTATGTAGTTTTTTGTAGTTTTTTGACGTATGTGTATTTGTATGATTTGCAGTAGTAGATGGACGGTCAACGGTGGCACCCAAAGCGGAAACAATGGCATTGAGTGAATGCCACCACAAATGTTTGTAAAAGGCGAGTCAGTAAAAAATTTCCCCCACACCTTTACTCACGCCATCATGCCACCAACCCGCACCAAACCTCTACCCCGTGCATCTGCGGCGTTCCTTCCGCCATATGTCGTCCCTGAGGTCCCCGGCGAGCGACCCAACGCTGACTCGCTACGGGATATGATCTATGAGAACTCGGAGGGTAGGCGTATACAGCTCAACGCGGATTTGTGCAAGGCCCATGCAGCCGCAGGTGCGTTTTGAAGTGGTGGCTTGTGATGCTGTTGAGCTGATAATAGACTTTAGCTGCTGCACCCCACGACAAACGAGCGGCAGTGGTATATAAGCATGCGCGTACGTTGGGCGTATCATTGATTTAACAGGCTGACGGTAAGATTTTTAGGGGACGACTATGAAGACGAATTCAGGAAATTCGTACCGGACAAGGAGATCCCCGAGTACCTTGCCAGGATGACCCGGCGCGAAGAACATATGCATGATTTGAGGGATGCCACAGGTGCGTGTTTACCTCGCGCGTACACCATGTCTCTAATGCCAAGTCAGCCAACTTCACTGTCTTCAGTAACCGCGCCCCGTTCCAAGCGTATTTCGACGCCACAGACAAGTACTTGGCGGAGTTCGGCGTCGAGTTCAAGATTAACGACTTCTGGGACGACCTCCTCGACAAACGGCACAAGCAGTTGGCGGTTCTGAAGATGCTGGACCGCGTCTGCGGCAATGATAATGAGCGGTGGGGTAAAATCGTAGGTCGCCAGGCGTGCCACATAACTGTCCAGAATCCTTTCAAAGGGACGGACCTGCGTCGAGCCGAGTTTGATGCATTTTGTACGTGGTTTTATTTTATTTAATGTCGCGCTGACTATGCATTTCCAGTGCGCGAACGTTTTGCATTGTTTCTGGATGAGAAGAACCTGGATATTGGCCTGACCATAGACAAGCCCAAGTTCAAGTTCAGCATACCCAATAAATGGTACGAAAACCCTCTGGACGAACGTTGCTTGGAGGTATTTTGCCAGCCTAAGTTTTTTGGTTTGCATACTGTTTTATAGGTCTCATGATGGTGCAGATGAAATTTGGCGTGCTGAGATCAAGGCAGCCGTTGCGGAGGTGCGGATCCGTTCGCTGACACGGGCGTCAGCAGCCACAGTCCCGGCTGCTTCATTCTATGCCCGAGTTTAATTGTGCAATGTATGACTTACTGTACTTGATGTTTTGTTGTGGCCTTGTGACCAAGAATGAATATATGAACCATGCATTCTGTAGGACCCAACTGTGAAATCGTAAGCACTTACCACTGAAAAAGACGAAAAATTTCCTTTTTAGGTTCGTAGTGGTTGTTTGCACGTGTTAGGATCGGGAGCTGGGCGTTACGAACTCGGTGGCTTTTTTGAGAAGTTGTGATAGCCTTGGGTCTGCGACATCGGGAGGGGTTTAAATAGAAGTAGTGTACTTCGGGAGGGTTTAAATAGAAGTAGTGTACTTCGATAGGGTATATATGTCTGAGATTAAGTATCTTGGCTAAATATGAAGCCAATGATATTACGTTCAGAATTCATGCCTTTTTGGGTTCGTAGGGTTGTTTGCACATGTTAGGATCCAACGCTGTCCTTTTTTTTTTTTGATAAGTGTTTTTTTTTTTGGTCAAGTCAGTAAGTATATAATTCATAGATACTTTTGTTTCGTTTAGCTTGTGTGTGAACAACAAGTAATATTTCATCTAGAAAAATTTAAAGACAGCACTAAGTGATATGAATGGGTGTGCCCATTTACTAGTTTAGTGAAGTTGGGCATGCCCAAGGTATCATATGGGCATGCCCAAGGTATTATATGGGCACGCCCATGATTATCTATGGGCATCCCCAAGGTATTATATGGGCACGCCCATGATTATCTATGGGCGTGCCCACCGTATAATTGGGCACGCCCATGGGTGCCTGTGGGCGTGCCCAGCGTTTGCTGAGGGCGTGCCCAGTGTTTGCTGTGGGCGGGCCCATGATTCCATATGGGGCTGCCCAAAGGGAGAATGGGCAGGCCCACATAGTAGATTGGGCATGCCCAGGAGTTCTTTTTTTTGTTACCGTATCGAGTTCGATTGGTATATTAATAACGAACAAAACTCAATGAATATCTCATGAGCATCTCAGTATATATATATACATTTTCAACAACAATGAAAAGGTGGAATGTTATGGCGAGACTTGGGTTTTTTGGAATCGGGCGAGATGAACAGATGCAATATGGAAATATAACTACACCTGAAATAGCAAAAAGGGCCATTCTTTCTCCCACTCCGCAGAGCTGTTGAAGCGGGCTGAACAAACACCATCCAGTATCCATGAAAACATAAGCAACAGATAATCTTTTCTGCTGAGCATGCAGCTGCAGGACCAATTCGTCCATGAAAATGTAGCCAACGGGTGAATTTTTCTCCCGCTGCGCAGTGCTAGGCCTGCGGCTGCAGGAACATTTGATTTACCCTTTTTTGAGCAGGCTTAGCAATAGCCAGCCTGTATACACAAAAACGTAGCCAACAGCGGTGAAAAGGGCAAATTTTTCTGCCGCTGCGCAGGGCTGGAGCAGCAGCAATTAATGGCTGCCCAACCAGGACCCCAGAAACCAGTGTGACACGTGACTTTTCAGGGCCCGCCCAGCGCAGGGAAGAACCCTGGTTTGGGCCCGCCCAGCTGTGCAAAAGGCTGAAATCATGGGCACGCCCACATTTAGAAGCCTGTGGGCACTCCCTACAATCTGGGACCCTTTTGGGGTATTTATTCTGGTTTGCATATATACCCCAAGAGGGTACCACTTGGGGGCTGCCCGAAGTGGACGGACAGGTACCTCAGAATGCTGGAGGATATCCATCACCTCCTTTGTGCGATTGACGGTATTTGCCTTAAACCGGAGCAGATAATGACGCCCAAGATTTTGGATCACATCGCAAAGTTTGCGCAGTCTGTTACGGTTTGCCGGAAGGACGCGGATGGATTTTAAATCCATTGTGCGGATTTCCGCATTTGGACACAAATCAAAGCGATGTCACAGGTTGGTCAGGCACCTTTTAATATCCACCTGGCACCTACTCACAACCCACCGTTCCTGCGTGCAAGCTCCGGCAAGGCAAGGTTGCGAGCCAGCCTGAGTGGAAGACAAGGTGGATTAGGGTAGTTAGGATTTGTAGGCGCCCGTTTAGGCACGTGGCTATGTCTTTCTTCCTCCACGCAAGAAAAGTCTTTTCTTGTGCTCCTCGTACTCGTACCCCTCGATTTTCTGCTCGCGTGACTCTGTACACCACCCAGTCAAGCCCCAGATCTCTCATTACAGTCCTCTCTGGTCTTTGAATCAGACCTTGACTCACCGCGCATATGACGTGCCTGGCAAGCCTAGGAAACGACGGCTTGCTTCGATGGAGTTGAAGTTTCCCCTGTTACATTAGAAGAAGGCTTCGCATTGGCGAGTTCAGTACGCGAATGTTCAAATGGTACACCTCACAGGTGCCCAAATTCCACAGTGCCTACCCAACTGTTTTAAGTGCACACCTTACAGATGTTGAGATACAACACTTCCTGATCAACTGTTTTATTTGCACACCTCACAGATGTTGAAATACAACGGTTGCCGCTGCTGGCCCAAACGTTTTGATTGGACGCCCCACTGGTGTTTGAATACAACAGTGTCGTTCCAACTGTTTCAATTGTATACATCAAAAACCCACTCAAAATTTCGAGCACACATGTCCCTGATGTGGTGCGGACATAACACGGTAGCGAAGTGAGTGAAATCAGACCATAACAATGGCCAGCGATGTAAAACGGGCAATTTAAATCCTGCTCCAGAAGGTCACAGAGGTATTCCACGGAAGAGCGCAAGTGATAGACTGTTCAAGTCATATTTAAGCTGAATTGTAGTGAAAACCGCGGGGCAGCTGGATGAGCTATCGATTTTATACGGACCTTAAATCTTGACTAAATTTTTCTAACATAGTCACTGCTGAGTCACTACATAGTTGGTGTAGATTTAAGTACCTAATTAAATGTGTGAATCACACACTCCATGCATACTGTTTGTCTGAAACACACTTCCAGCTAGTTTATTTACACAGTTGGTGGTAGAATCTTTGAGATTCCTTCTCCCCTCGTTTGCTCAGAATTTTCGCATTCAGAGCTCCGAAGCCATGGCTGACTGCGACACTCAGGCTGCCCATAGCGTCCAAATTGCGGCCATCAGGGTCCCCAAACCCTGGATTTTTCCTTCTCGCGCTTCGCGCCATAAAACTCGATGAGAAAAACCCAAGGGATGAATTGTTCAGGAGATTACAATATAGTCTTCTCGAGTTCTTGCAGAGTTCACATCCTCATTTTCCGACTTTTTTTCACAGGACCCCCCAACTTTTGACAAGTCACAATAAAATGGGTAGAAAAAATATCCATTCCAGTCAAAGCAGCGAACTAATGACTGGTATATGGCACATCTTGCTCAGATCATATTTATATAGACTCTTCTTATGTCCGAGCATGCCTTCAATCTTTTTCAGGACAGGTTTACCTTACAGTAGACCCTCAAACAGAAAAAACTTCAGAAATCGTTACGAAAGTTGTTAGCAATACAGGTCAGTTTGACTTGATAGATTGTGTATAAATCTTTGGCCATGATTTGTTAAATGGTTTTCAAATTTTTATGTCCATCCAATGACTCTGCAAAATTCGTGATCAAATCGCCTATGTTCAGCTCTACCAGTGGATGCTGTGTGACGGTAGAGCTGAACATGGGCGATTTGGGAACGGAGTACATAATCGGACAAAAAGAATTTGATTCTCAGCTTTATTTCAGTCGCCTGCAATGCCAGAGCAACAGGTGGGACAGTGGGGTAGTGGTCGGGATGGCGGGGGGCCTAATCAACAATGGCGGCTGAGCATCAGAGGAGGGGGCGAAGACGACTTGGAGACGACCCGCGCAACAACAGCAGGCATCAGCGCCGGCGATGCGCAGATGTACGCGAAGACGGCGGGACGATGGGCGGGCACTGGGCAGGAGTAGCGAGACATGAGCTTGAATAGCGGGTGAGCCCGGTGAAATGTCAAAGGGTGGCCGTGCCATCAGATCACGGGCCGCGTACGAACAATGGATTTAAAATCCATCCGCGTCCTTCCGGCAAACCGTAGTCTGTTCAGTATTATGTGCTAATTAACGCCACATTTACTCCACAGAACCCTGCAGAAATTGCATTCTTGCCTCAGATTACAGAAGGACCTTGGCAAAATCAGACGTCTGTTCAAATAGGCTGAGATCACACTACAACTCGATGCGTGCGGGAGGGAGTTGTATGACGTCCTGATGTTGCATAAATCATTTCCGTAAATATATTTTAGGGTCCAGAATTTTATTTTCTCCAAGTCTCAGAATCCCTTGATGTTAGATTCTTACATACTGTGCACATATAGTATGCCCCTCCCCAAAGGACTAGGGCTAAATCTGCCCAGAACATGTCTGCAACAGCAATTGATGATTATGTTGATGCAATCAATTCAAGCGAGCATTTGAATACAACGACCGCGGGCACCGTGCGACGCCCAGGCAGACTACAAGGGCCAGATGATGGAATGGGGGAATTGAAGGTCAAATGTAGGAAAAGCCGCGAGTGCGGTGGACTTTGCACTATCGAAAGACGGACGCACCTAAGTCTTTGGCAGGAATATCTCCGGTTTGGCGTTGCTCTTGCCGAAGAAGAGATGGGGAGGATCGAGTGGGTGCGAGGGACATCCGGAAATAAGAATACATTGGGAATGGAGCTACGTAGAATATATTTGGCGCTACATTCAAATGTCAGATGAAAAGGTACGCACTTGAGAATCTACGGCAATCTCTACGTCCACACGAGTTTGACCAAGGTATGTGCGCTGGCGCGGCGCGGCGTGGCGGGAGGATCCAAAAGGGGGCCGCAGAGCGATTCAATAGGAAGGAGGAAGTACTTGTAGCCTCTGGGGTTTGAGCGGTAGGCTGGCGAGGAGATCGGAGTGAAGCGGAAATGCAGGCCTTGGGTGCGCCGCGGGGGTCTGCGCATGACAATGAAGAATTGTGAGGCAGTACATATGGATGCATGGATGCATCAGTGCGTGCGGTTGGCGGCGAAGCGTGAGTGTAGCCCGACAGCTTGACTAGGTAACCGCGCTTCATGCAACGGGGCCGCGCGCCTATGTAGCCGCGACAAGGAGTGCAGGGATAGCGAGGAAGCGTCGGCAGCACTGGGCGTCGAGATTGGGGGGCGGGCTGGCTGAGCAATGAGAGGAAGGGAGAACGGCTGGAAGAAGGGAGGCCCAGTGACAGCGTTGATCCGAGCGAAGCGATTGGTACACAGGGACAAAGAGCGGCATCGCGCGGAGGGAACGAGGCAGCAAGGGGTCGATGCTGCAGTGATGCTGGGGCTGCGGGGGACGGGGAGGGCGCGCAATTTGTGGGGGGTCACGGGGGTGGAAGAAGGCTGTGGGGCTCGATGCCGAGCCGGGACGCGGGCAAAGTGATCGGCCGCGGGGATGCCGGTGCACAGGGGGACGTGATCTGACACAGGGGGCAAAGCTTGGGGCACTTGCCATAATGGCAACCGTGCGGCATCCGACATGCACTTGCTGTGGCATCTGTGGGGCATGTGCTCGGCATGTGTCATGTCAATGACAACTCTGGATCAATCTTGATCGCAGGGAACTCAAAGATGATTTTTTTTTCCCAGGACAAAAAAAACTGAGAACATACTAGAGGACATTCTTGAATGTGCTATAGTGCAACACGAGCTTTGTCGGAATGCCCCCCAAAAAAACTGTGGTGAGGGTCAAACCCAGGTCCAATGCAAAAGGAAGCAACAGTAAGAAGACTGTCATTAACCACTACAGCAAGAGATCAATAGATAGGAGGGTCACAGAGTCTATAATACAGGATTCGGTGTGCACAAATCCCACACTTTGAGAAGTGGGTGGGAAATTAGCTGCCACATGCCTGACAAATGCCCCAGCAAGTGCGTGTTGGATGCCGCACGGTTGCCATTATGACAGGTGCCCCAAGCTTTGCCCCCTGTGTGAAGCAGCACAGTGCGTCCCAGGGGCGGCGAGGACAAAGTGGGGCGGATTGTCGTTTTGGTGTGGGAAAGGTTTGCGGGGAGGTGTGATTGATGGTGTTGGTCATTGGTGTCAGCGATATGACATCGATATCGGCGGGGGGCGATCTAGGGAATCGTGGGAAAGTGTCGAAGCGTGTTCTCGCAACCTCCCCCTACCCACACGCCGCCGGAATAAAATAGAATGATAATGCGAGTTCTGGCAGGTAATATATGTATGCCATATGTCCTTGATGGCCCGAAGCAGCGCTTCCTGACTGTGCAATCGGTTTGAAAAATGCTGCGCTCAATATAACATGGGGCAACGATATGTGTCATTTTCACACTTTTACCAGAATCAGTCGTTCAGAACAGGACCAATAATTGTGCGCATAGGTTGATATTTGGGGTAGTGGGAGTCAGTAATAGTGCGAGCAGGATGGGGTAGTCAAATCAGTAGAAACCCCACGGGACGGGGGTTTTTCAGTGGCAAACCGCCCAGGCTAGCCGGGTGTAATTTACAATGCCCTGGCATGTTTTGTGGCCAGGGGATTATTTATTTCCCATATATATGCACAATATTAAGGGGGAGGTTGACGCAGTGGGGAATGACCAAATGTGATTTACTGCAGGGCCGGAAAATCGGGCGCTCCTAAAACCCTTACCTAAAGGTAGCGGGAATAATTGCATCGTAAAGCAACAATCCCTCGGCACAGAGCTCAAAGGAATGGATGATGAATCCGCATAGGTACCTACCTGGCTTTGGCGTCCGGTATGTATATGCGATGTTGCATCCCGTTCCACATCATTATTTGGTTGCAAGGTAAATACGTGTTCCGATTCCCGGGAGTGCGATGCACACGAGGGTTCCAAAAGCTGTCACGGAAAGGCTTGTCAGTTGGTAAAAGACATCAGCCTCGCCGGGCCGGGGTTGTTGTCTCCGATAGTTGGCAGCTGTTGACAGGTTACTGGCACCTCTCATGCCGGCAGATGTCAGACGTGAATTTCTCAAGCTTCCCTTCTTCCGCACCACCACCAACACACTGATATTCACCACCCACATCCTCTAGTGACGATGTCGACATCCGGGGGGAAGCTTTCCACCTCAGCGACGACCCCAATCTTGCACGCCCTCGACAGCACTATTCTGCCGGCGCTTAATCTCGCCAAGGCTGGGGTTACGGGCCTCGGCGTTCCTGGAGTCGAGCCTATCATTAACGGTGTCCTGGAGCTGGGGAAGATGGTTTTGGTGTGTCGACAAGCGTGTTTTGTGTACCAGACATGTTGATTTCCCCGCTACCAGGCAATGAAAGCAAACAAGGACGATCTTGCCAGGCTGGACGAGGTTTTGAAAGAATTAATTGCCATCGACGTGTCAGCCACAAGCGACGATCTGAAACAGCGGGTAGCGGAATTGTCATCGTGCGTCGCCTGTACGAGATACTCACTTACCACTCATTCAATCCGCGGCGAACAGAAATCTCAAGCCAATCGCGGTTGAATGCAAATCTCTTGCAGAGAAGAAGGGGATCAAGCAGTTCTTCAAGAGCAAGGACTATAAGGAAAAATTCAAGGTCTCAAGGATTCTATAGCGTCTCGCATTCAAGAATTTACTGTGGGTGCATTGTATGGCTGCCAACCTCCATTTAATTTCTTTATACTTAGTTCTACGGCAATGTCTCTATCGAGAAGACGGTCGAGGAGATAGCGTTCAAAGGTGTGTATTTCTGATTCCCGAATAACATCTTCAAAATTGTGCTCTTCTCAGTCGATAATGTCCTCTCGAACGAAATGCTAGCCAGACTCAAAAGTGTGGCTGCACGCTACAATGGCGAAAACACACCGTATAAATGTATGGACGGCACCCGAGTGGAGATACTCCAGGAAATCATGGCCCATATGACTGCTGCTCCGAATTCATCTCAACAGCTGGTAATTCTTAGCGGCTCTGCTGGCTCGGGGAAATCCACCATCGCCAAGAGTGTTGCAGCTGTACTAGCAGAGCAGAAAAATATGCTTGCGGCGTCCTTCTTCTTCTCGCGGGACTATGCAGAGCGCAGAGACATCAGATATGTGCCCAGCACACTCGCTCGTCAGCTCGCTGATCATGACACTGATTTTCGCCGTCTTTTGGTGAAAGTTCTTGACAATGACCGTACAGGGATTCTCACTGCAGAGCCACGTCTGCAGTTCCAGAAGCTAGTCATTGAACTCCTGGCTAAAATACCACCTAGTGCGACTCCTTGGGTGATTTGTATGGATGCACTAGATGAATGTGGAGAGGATCGTGGCCAGATTTTTCTCCGATGGCTTTCGGATACCATCGCCAACATCCCGATCCATATCAGATTTTTCCTCACTGGACGTCCAGATGTTCCTTCATACCTCAAGTTTGACACACTTCGTTTGCTGATGCATGGTATCATCCTTGATGATGTGGAGCACACCATGGTTGATCGTGACATTCATCTCTGTCCAGCAATCTTTGGATGGGAGCAACTGGACTACCCGAAAAGATTGGAAGGCTCAGAAAAATGATGTGGAGGAAATTACCTCCCGCGCAAATGGATTGTTTATTTTTGCCGCCACCGCTGTTCGCTATGTCATTGCAGGTTCATCAAAAGTATCCCCGCAGAAGGCAGTGGACTACTTGCTCAAGGGAGCTTCACTCATTCATCTACATGACATCTACAAGCACATTATTGATGAGGCGATTGCTGTGCCTCTGGCAGGAGATGATCTTGCTCTAGATTCCTATGATTGCTCAAAGAGGGCGATTAGCACAATATTCAATCTCTTTGAACCTCTGGATGCCAGGAGTCTGGCAACAGTGCTTGACATGGAGCTGGAAGACTTGATGGCCATATTGCAGTCTCTCAGCGCAGTCATCCATATCCCTGATACTGATCACGGTGCTATAAAGATTATACATCTCTCCTTTAGAGACTTCATGACATCCAAGATTAAAGAGACACGCCCTGACCTCCTCTGCGGCACTGAACAACAGCAAAGTGCTCTGGCCTCTGACATACTCCGCATCATGTACAAGGCACTCCAATTCAATATCTGCCAGCTGCCAACCTCATACTTACGGAACCAGGAGATGTCTGATTTACCAGCCTGGCTGGACAGATTTGTCCCGGACTATCTTCGGTATTCTTGTCGATTTTGGGTGGATCATATTGTGGCCATGCCCTATAGGGCTGACTGTGCACAAGACGTGGGGAATCTCCTCTATAACAAGTTCCTGTTTTGGTTGGAGGTTATGAGTTTACTGGGCACAGTGGGTTATGCCTCCCAAGCCCTTTCAAAACTTATTCCATGGATAGAGGAGGTAGCTCACTTTTCTCGTCTTATTATTTGTAAACTAACCAATATTAGAATCCAGATCTTGTCGAGTTTGCCATGGATGCAATCAGATTCATTGGGTTCTTTGGTGACACAATTATTCAAAGCAGTCCTCACATCTACCTCTCTGCATTGGCCATGGCACCAACACAGTCAGAGATTGTCAAGAGGTTTAAGCCTCAATTCCCACACCTGTTGTGTGTTGAAAAGGGACAAATGACAGAGTGGCCCTCGACATTGACAGTAATAGAAGGTCATACTGACCTGGTTACGTCGGTATCTTTCTCCCCGGATGGAAGGTACATTGTGTCTGGCTCTGGTGACGGAACTGTTCACCTCCTGGATCCAATGACCGGAGCAATATTGCTGCAGTGTGATCATCAAAACCCAGTTTTGTCAGTTGCATTCTCACTGGATGGCAGGCACACTATGTCTTTTTGCTGGGATAAAACCATCCATTTATGGAATGTGGAAACTGGAGATGCCCTAGGCAGCTACACACATGAAGATCAGAGTTCGTGGATAGAGAAAGTAGTGTTTGCCCCTGATGCAACGCACATTCTATTTAGCTCTGACAGCAGTGCTTTTCTCTGGGATATCCAGTACAGTGAGGAAATTGCTCAGTTTGTAGGCCATACAGACACAGTAACTGCACTTGCTTTTTCTCCGGATGGCAGATGGATCGCTACTGGGTCCCGAGACAAGACTGTGCGGGTATGGGATGCAGAGAATCAGGAACTACTTTGTCTGTTTAATGGTCACTCTGAGCAGGTCAATTCAATTGCATTTTCCCCGAACGGGAGCCACATTGCTTCTGGTTCCAGTGACGATAATGTGCGCGTATGGAATCTAGGGACAAAGACGCAGCACTGGGTGTTTGATGGTCACACTAACCAAGTCATGTCGGTCGCCTTTTCTCCAGATATCAGGCACATTGCTTCTGGTTCCGCAGATCATACTGTGTGTCTATTACAGGCAGAGACAGGGAAGCTGCTTCATGTATTTCAAGGGCACACTGGTGGGATTTACTGCGTTGCATTTTCTCCAGATGGTAGATGGGTTACCACTAGCTCTGCCGACAATACTGTGCGTGTCTGGGACACAAATCTTGGGGAAGCATATCATGTCCGAATTGAAAACTGTGTGGACTCGGTGCCTGTTGTTCCAGCTCCCTCTGGTTACCTAGAATCTAATCCTTCAAATAAGGAGCAATTTGGAGGTCACAATGGTTCAGTCTTGGCTGTTGCAATCTCCTTTGATGGCAGGTACATTGTTTCTGCGGGAGGGAACATAATCTGCTTATGGGATGCAAAGACTGGGAAGCAGATCCGCATGCTTGAGGGGCATGCCGCAGGAGTTACGTCGGTGGCCATATCTGCCGACGGGAAATACATTGGTTCCGGCTCCTATGACAGAACTGTCCACGTATGGGATACAGAGACAGGGGAAGCAATTCAGCAGTTTGACGGTACTGGTATGATTGCATCAGTAGCAGTGGTTGCATCAGTATCAGTTGCATTCTCTCCTGATGGCAGGCATATTATTGCTGGATGGGAGAAAGTGGTGTGTAGATGGGATGTCCAGACCAAAGAGGTCTGCTCATTTGAACACCCATATGTGACAGCAGTTGCATTCTCATCTGATGGGAAGAGCATTGTATCTGCGGGGGCCAATGTCTGTTTGTCATCCGATGGGAAGAGCATTGTATCTGCGGAGGCCAATGTCTGTTTATGGGATGCCAACGGAGAGGCACTTAGTGAGCTTATTGTAGGTCACACTGATTACATTTCCTCCGTTGCCTGCTCTCCCAATGGTCAGCACATTACTTCTGGCTCGGCTGACAAAACTGTGTGTGTATGGGATTCACTGGCCCGGAAGTAAAATGTGTATTTAAAGGACACACTGGCACAGTCCATTCCGTTGCCTTCTCTCCAAATGGCAGGTATGTTGCATCTGCGTCCTCGGACACAACAGTGCGCGTATGGGATGTTATAAACAAGAGTGTGTGCAATGTATTTGAAGGCCACACTGACTGGGTTCGCTCAATTGCCTTCTCACCTGACCACAGGCACATTGTGTCTGGCTCCCATGACAAGACAGTGCGGGTGTGGGATGTTGAGGATAAAGATATATCCTTTTTGCCCAGTGTAAGCTTCTCCTTTGTATTCTACATTTCCACTGCTGACTTTTAGCAGTCCCTCCGCCCCAAATCATCTTGCCATCCACTGACGTGGCGGATTACCCACGGATGGGTCTCGTCTAATCCATCAGAACTCCTCTTTTGGCTGCCGCCCAAACTCAGACTTGGCCTATCGCTGCCGAACACTGCATTCGTGATTGGTAAACAACAAACTTCCCTTTCGTATGACAATTTTGTGCATGGTACGGATTGGACGAAGTGCTATGTACTAGCTCCAAGTGTTTAATCCCATACTGATAACACACTTACAATACAAATATGATTTTCTCTGATGCTGTGTTGTTTATGCATCTGTTCTATTGTCAATGATTCGGCCGAGAAGCCAAGCAGTGCATCTTGAGTCTGTGAAGAGTTCCAAAGGCAATCCTGATCACTCAGAAATTCAGACCCGATGGGAATGCTTTCGCTGTAATTACCATAATGAACTTTCTGCCTTTAACCTGAACTGTCGGTTTTCCAGAGGTGAGGAACCAAGTTGCGGTTTCCCACAACGCTACCCATGTATCATGAGTCTGAAGTTCGTCCTACTGACTGAATATCTATATATAAACAGACATGGTTTGTAGAGACAAAGGTGGCACCTGTGGGAATGGTTTAAAGAGTCTGCTCCACAATTTGCTGTAATGTTGCATTCGGCTCCACGGCGATGTCGAGACAAGTAAATAAGTTACGAGCGGAAGGGAAAACCCGTAAGACGCAAGGTTGAGGGAGGAGAAAGGGACAGATTTAGCATACTTTTGAGATCCAAAGAATGCTAATGAATAAGGACATCTGTATTGGCTACGAGGTGCTATCAACGACTCCACTGAACCGTCTAGATTTCGCATTAGAGCTTATTTACAACCGATAAAATTTGAAAACACGCAGAGAAACCAAGCGAAACTATTGAGAAATAGAAGCTCCACAACTGAGAAACGCCATCGGAAAACCAGCCGAGTTTCTGAGTTCACTGTAGAACTGTTGAGAAACGTAATGGCTCCATAATCAAAACAGCTGGCGACTTAGTACAGAGAAATCTATTTCTCTGCGGTTGCAAATTGGCTCTATTTTCCATTCAACGATTGACTTTCTATTTTTAAAATGTTGAGATCTTGAACATCCCTGTCTTCGAGCGCAATTATTAACTGAATGGCAGCATGTGGGCCGCATTATCGGGCAGCTGCTGTGGAGAGGCTCACCCCAACTTCAAGTCACAGCCAGATCATGCTCAACTCTGTCCGAGATTTTTCCGCTCAGCTCAAAATTTTCTGTATTAGATTTGAACTACTACTACTCAGACTGGCGGAGTGTGGTTTTTGGCCCTGGTGTTTCGATGTCAGCGTTATGACATCAAGATCAGCGGGGCAATTAGGGGATCGTGGGAAGCAACATTGGTTTTTATTTTCCAAACAGTAAATGTGTGCCATACAGAAATACCGTCCGAATCGCGGGAAAAACACGTTGTAAATGCTGACTTGAAAAATGCGATATGAGACAGATAACGGAAAAAAAAAAAGAAATGGAACAATGCTCACCAAAAAAAAAACATAATGCGCACTTGATGAGAATTCAAGTTTTCGAGTGTATAGGAGCTTTAGAAAGCCGGGAAGTATGTGCCGGCTCTATATAAACTGGTATACACCGGCGTCGCTGTTTGATTTTCCCTCGGCTACTGTATCTTAGGTGAGTTCCGAGTGAATTAATTGTGAGTGAACAGTGGTCTCCTGGACCTCTTCTACTGCATGACGGCATGAACACTTTTTTCTATAATTAATCCGGCAGTGGATGGACCCCTTGCAGCTTGTTGCTTTCCGCTGCATGACACATCCAATTTCGTGAGATCCACGCTGTGAAGGAACAAATATTCCTCTGATGTGCAGCGAACAGGAGTGAACAGGGTGCTTATTTTTCGCGCCCATTCCGGGTTCTCGGTAGAGGTCTCTCTGATGTGCCGTTTAACTCAAGTCTCCGTTACAGACCGTTAGACCAAGGTAATAGCTCAAAAAGAATCTATCAGCGGTCAACTACTAGCGGAAGAGCGTCCTGGGCCGCGAAGCGGCCCAGGAACCGCTTGTATAACTTCATGTTCCGCGAAATCTATAAGTCGATGGATACTGGGAATAATAGACGCATGATGATCTGCAACGCGAGTGTCCGGTGGCGCTCCATTGTTCCGAGAAGATGATATACTGAAGAAGCATGAGAGCAGTTGATCGAACAGCTCTGGAGGATATCGCCCTAGACGATCTGAAATCAAGAGTGGCACCAGAAGGGCGGAAAGATGCATTGAGCAGGCAGTGACCAAGAGTAGCGTCACCAGATGAAATTGAACCCAAGGTGTGGTTCTTAGACGATGCGGACGGAATCAAGATGGCAAGCGCTGTAAACCAGTATGGTGATGAGCCGAAAGTCAGTTCGATTGTCTCCAAACCTCGATAATCATGATTCCAGGGATTCGGGAAGCCTCAAAGTCATCGTTCGTAGGACGGCCGCACTGTGATTGAAACGAACCGCAAGAGAGAAAGAGGCTACACTGATTCAAGGCGGGCGATCGATGGTGGAAGTCCATATAAAATATTTATTGACTATCATAAATCTTTGTGGAGTCTGACTACGGGAGACTAGGAAGAGACAAGTCAGTGTCGCGAAGTTGTCACTGTTTGGCGGCGGCTTTGGTGTTGTTTTTCGGGCAGGCTTTTTTTTTTTTCTTCCTTGAAAAATCTACTTGTAATCCAAAAGGCTCTCCTTTGCCACGACAACAATGGTCAATGGATAGTCCAACAACTTTAAATTATTAAATGAGACTACAGCGTGACGCGACGTTCAACATCGCCAAAGCCCAAAGTCAGCCCCATTCAACCTTACACTGCGGTGGTCACCGACATCTCATCCAAAGCGCTTGTCGCTCTCCAAAATGCCTCCATATGCGCGAGACATCTGGGGGGCGTGACTGAAATCCACTTTCTCAAGAACGCCTGCTTCTGGGGTGTTGCTCCGGAGCGACTGCTGCTTTTCGGTAGTAGCCCCAATTTCGACCGCGTGCGTGTGCTTCGTACCCGCTTCTCTCCCGAGATACGACGACAATCGCGCGAAGGGCGACACCATCTCGGACGCTGCAAATGTGTCCGCGGTGTCATGACGGCGACGGCGACGGCGACGGCGACACCCGATGAACAGGAGAATTATGATCAGGGGAATCACGATGGCTAGGGTTATGCCAGCGATTGCTCCCGCGGATAACGTATCTCTAGTAATTGAATATGAGCAACAGAGAGAAACGATGACCATATTGACTGACCTATGGGTCCCAGCCACCGGGCTCTGGGAAGGCATCGCCTGGTATGTCCTGGTTAAGATGACAGAAGAAGGTGACGCGGACGTAGAGTTCTGTCCCACCGATTTGCTTTGCAGCGTCAAAAAAAATGCTAATCTGGCGGCTCGTGAAGTCTGCCTACGTTAATGATACCGGTTGCACGCTCAGTCCAATAGGTGACGATGTTGTAGACAATGTAATACTGAAACCCCAAATCTGAGTAAAACGGAGAGCAAAACTGAGAGGAAGGTGCCATACGTCTGAGGTACAGATGATGTTCCAACGACAGATCTGAACCCAAGTGATGCTGATCAGTCTTGGTCGGGAAATGTTTTTTTTAAAGAAAAAAACATATACGTTTGGGCAGACGTCGAGGTAGACACTGGAGAGGGCCTGGGGGAGAAATTATAATGGTATTCCACACATGGCACTGTATAACATACGATAACACCGTTGTAATAATCGTTATCGGTGACGCTGTGGTGATCGTTTGTGTGCCATCTGGGCTAGGGCAGACATGAACTATCCCCAAAGGATCACATGGGTCCACCAAAACCGTAACAGTGCCAAGGAGGCCACCGTTGGAGGGTGTCTGCAGGACAGGTATACCGTCGGGACCGAGGATCAATGGAAGGGAAAGCGAGAGTGACATGGCTTGGGCCACGGCAAGGAGAGAGGAAGAGAAAATGCGGATAGAGAGAGCCCTGCATTGGCACCAGTATTTAATTGAGCATCGCCCGCTGTATTTGGGGACACATTTGACAGTTGGTGTGGGTGGTCGTGAGGCAAAGTGATTTGCGCACGCTATATTAGGAATTTGGTAGTTCGGGACCCTTGGAGAACGGAAGATCCGCGCAATAAACATACAGCATGCGGCGACGCAGCGCATAGGGCAGGAAAGATTAATTGACGGGGCCGGGACACTTCGTATTTGTTGGGCCACAGAGAACAGCGCATCTCAGAATACAGCTGATGCAATGTACAGAGCGCAGATTCTGCGGACGAAATCTTTGTATACTTGCTTGATCTTTCCACAGTCAAGATCATGATAGTAACCCGAGCCAGCTGATTGGGAGCGAGGCATGTAGATCTCGAGCATGAGTGCACGGTGGCGTTCAGAGTATGTACCGCGGTCTGGGAAGAAACCATGAGATGGAGTGCAAGAAAGAGTAGTAGCAATCACAAGGAGAAGGTTGCGAGTGAAAACGCGATGAAAGAGGACATCCGAGAAGATCCCAGATGAGGTGCGGCCTAATCTGCCAGGTAAAGGAGATGAACAGTCTAATGTCACGAGCTTCGAATTCCAAGCATGGATACGTCGCGATGTCAGTTATGCATAAATGACGATCTGGTAGTCGACGCAGTTTTTCATCGAAGACTCCGAATCCCAGTCAGTGAACTGTCTCCGTTGCACGATGACTTGAAGCATATCCTGAATTTCGAATGCGGACACGTTGTTCTGAGTGGACGACGGGACAGATTCGAGATGGAGATCACTCTGACCCGAAAGTCAGTGACCGTGTATAGACGGGAGGCCAAGTTTATGCAGCGGCGGCTGCGTTGAAGTCAACACGGGGGAAATCAAAAATGGCGCCGTGGAGGATTTTGACGATGATCAGTGTGCGTCTCAAAAGTAAGGCCATGGTCAATTCAAACAAGGGTATTCTATCGTACCCGCCTTCAAAGGCGCTTCCTCCAACCCGTGTTGTCGACGGAACTGGTCAGCACCGTAGTTTCAGGCACACACAGGCGGACTTACACATACGACATCTTCGTTCGTCATCCAGCTCGTATTTCGCTTGGCAAGACCACAGCTGGTCATGAAGGAGGCCGAGTTGATGACGTTCGTCCTGCGTTCCTCGACCTACACCGCAAGGCGCTCGAAAGGCTGGGGAGCGGATCAGCAAATCGACAAGACCAAACAAAATTCCGACCTCGGGTTCTTGCGGGCTCCCAGTCAAAGCGCTACGCCATGGAATCCGACCAGGGAAACGTGCTCGGTGGAGGGTAAGAAATGAAATCGACACGCATGTAGGCAACACCAGCGACTCGACGAGATGGGACCCTGAATTGCCTGCAGAGAATAAGTATCAATATCTGTTGGGTTCAAAACGACAAATGAAAATTGGTGATAGCCCGTCCGTACATCCCAGTTGAAACTCTCATTCGACGTTGAAATAGGATCGAGATCGCCGGTATTCCCGTGTAGGCTCGTCCCGTATGATATTCGCAGGATGAGTGGCGCTCTAAACTGGTACAGATGATCCGCGACCCGTCTAACAGATCGCGAAGACTGCTCTTCAATTCTGCCGTGCTACGAAAACAATGCATGCCAAGACGAATTTCAGTTTGGGGAACCGAGATTTAGGGGATTTGTCAACCTGCCGCTGGGATGGACCGAAGGAACACAGAACGCTGTTGTTTCTTTCTCGAGATGCTCACCACGCGGCGGGAGGAGGATGCAGTTGTTATCGGAGCTGCGAGTACGCTCGGTCAATTCCCTGACAAATGTGTTTAACCAACTGTGGATAAATGATACGAGGCGATGTGACATCCAGAGGGTACATACCAGTTTTCGACATCACTGGCAGGAGGTAATCTTTCTCCGCGAAGCTGAGGCTCACGATAGGGGCTACGAAAGCAGGCTTTCAGTCGGGCGTGTCTGACTGCGCTTGTGAATGACCTTTAAGTACTTGCCGAATTCCTGTTCAAACCATTGTCCACGTATAACCTTTCGGTGGCTGAAGCGTGTTGTGAGATGGGAGCCTTCTGCAGAGAGAACACCTTACCAATCAGGGCAAGCTGTCGTGGGCCGGGGAGTTGCTTTCCTACAAAGAAAAAAGGACCCTCCAAACAAAACAAAGAAGACGTCCTTCTGGGGAAGGAACTGATATGAGCGGTAGCAGTAATACAGGGCGCAGGGATGAGAAACGCACGGCGAAATGGTCGATGATTCGGATCAAGACCTGCGAAAGCGTTACTAGAGTTGGATTCGATCAGGTTGTCTCCGTGGACATTGAGATGTTGCTGCGAAATGAAGGTCGATCTGGGCTAGGATGCTGCAACGAACGTCGAGATCGGAGCCCGCAAGTAAACGTGTAAAATACGTAAAGTAGGAGCGTAAGCCACGCCGAGTTTGCGTTGCTGCACACCGGAAGACGTGAAAGCGAGGAACGTGGCGATTCGTAGTTCCATGCAGCGAAGTGGACGAATCTAATGAGTGCGCACATGTTCACGGAAGAAAGAGATTCATTTGGTAAAGGAAAACAAGACCAAAAACACGATGGGCGGGTCGGACCTGGATCAGACGCCGAGGAGAAACCGCGGTAGCAATGCGAAGATATATAGTGAGGATTAGAAGCAGAGGGAGGGAGGACACAGGGATCAAATAGGGCGGGCAGATGGAACAGAACACAGGAAATGATGAATAGCAAGGACGCACGAGGGAGATTAATTGTGTCGGATCGAGATCGGCGAGGCGTGTGCATGTGTATCGTGCGCGGTCTGCAGGAGGAAGGCGAGGGGAAGGTAAGTGAGAGAAGAAGGAACGCCCGCGGAAGCGGTAACTGCGACTGTAGTATATATTTGCGAGCCTCTGCGTACTCGGTCTTCAGCTCATGTATGGTAGCCATGTCGGTTTTGATGTTCAGATCGAGATGGCCATTCTGCATGCCGCAAGACTGCAGGAGATCCCGTGCACTCCTGTAAAGCGCCGCAGATTGTTCATAACGACCCTAATTCATTGAGCAGTGGGCCTGCAGTATGATCGCGAAACTCTGCCCATACACATCCCCGAGATTCTCGGCGTATTCCTAGGCTTTTTGTGCATGCAATCGAGCACCAAAACCATCCCCTGTCCGGCGCATAACGTTAGAAATACCACAGAGAGCTTGGAGAGCTACTACATGATGTTGGCCGCTGCTGTCGGCGAGGGATAGAGCGAGCTGATACAGCTCGAGCGCCTTTGTCATATCATTCATCTGCATCAAATGGTAGAAAGCTGTGGAGCTGCACCACCGGGCTGTAAGGGAAAATTAGGGTGTGCTTGAAAAATTGACCAAACGATGTCCCACCTCGTTCAAATGGATCGGCACCCTCAAAGTATTTGTTCCCTTTGGCAATCAAATCCTCTGAATCGAGGATTTGGGGCGCCGTTGACGATTCCAGCCGTTCGATGAGGTAGTCTCCGTAGATTTTCTGGTTCTTGACATGTACAACCTTAGCTTGCACGATGCCAATGAGCGGACACAGCCCACGGTTTGTGGTTCGGAAGAAGTCGTTGAGGGAAAGGGTACTGTGGAGCGTCTCCAGGAAATCGGGAGTGTTGATGTCCATTCCGTCTTCCAAGACACTGATCAGGTTACCTAGATTTGCCGATATTTGCGAAACAAGGTGTTCCGAGACAACATCGTGAAACTCGTCCCAGACTCCGATGACATTATGGAAGAAGTGGCGCAGTGAGATCTTTAATGGCGCAGCAACGGGGTGAACTGTGCGGAGATGCTCGCAAACGGGGCCGAGGACCATCACCCGGTGGTCGTTTCCCATATACGCCAAGGAGGTACGTAGCAGAGTTGCCTTTGTCGATAAAAGGTTGGGGATCGGAAGGGCCACCTGTACCAAGTCCGAGTCTAACAGACCGTCCGGCAGTATTGAGAGAAGAGCAAGAAGATCCTGCACCTCCGGTGTCATCCGCGTGCTTGTATAATTGAGACTAGCAGTAACCCGTGCTTCGCTACGGTGGGAATATTAAAATCTAACATTTTCATTTTTCCTGCTTGAGAAGGCTTGAAAGGCTTGAAATTGCCATTCATCGTCAACCTCCGGTTGACTCGTCGAGGCCTAGTGGCCTGTAACAACTATTCTGATTGCCGTTTAATTCATAGGTGAGCCCAGAACACGCCAGGAATATTCAGTGGATCGGTACATTACAGTATTGGTATTGTCTTTTCATATCTGGTCTGCGTCTGAACTGCTAGGTGATTATTTTCCCATGATGTGCTGCCTATAGAAAAATTCATGGGCATTCGCAGATTCAGTCAAACTGAGTTCAAAATCTTTAATATAAAAAAGTGTTAATCCATTTTCCGGTGACTGAGATTGTTGTAGCCATGTAGGATATATTTAGTTAGTCTGCTTTGGACCTAGCACCGGTATGGTCCTTGGAAATTGTGCCGGTTCTGCAGTCCATCAAAACCCAGCTGTTTTTGGAAGCTTTCATTCCATTCGTGCGTGCTCCCCAGCCTTATTCTCGAATGAGGTGATTAGCTCAAGCCCGACATTATTCACAGTTGCCAGAGTATTCAAAATGTGTTTATATATGATGTTTAGAAGTAATCGCACTTCAAGAACCAAGTTTTCAACATCTGAACATCTCAAAAATAGAAATCCAACAGTTGAGTGGAGATTTGAACATCTCGACGGTTTTCAGTGGAGCGTTGGAGTAATTGACGACATGCTGTGCTCGGACAGCCAATCAGGTTTATCGAGAGTCAAAGGTGTTCAATTCTTATATAGATATCGAGACTGGTCCGCTGGTCGCACCCGTCTGAGAGCAACCGTGTGCTCTCTTTCTGCCACCTGGAGACGGCAGACGCACAGCCATCGCATGCGGTGACTTGAGCGATCAAAGTAACGGCGAGAGGAAGATTCCCAGTGAAGTCGAGCAGCTTCTTCGCGTCGCTCTCTTCCTCATCTGCTGAAACGGTGTACTGGGGTGCAGCCGTGAAATCAATGGACTCAAATAAGTGAGCAGGGGCGAATGAATCACTATAACCCAACAAATCCAAAATCTAATATCAATCACAAACTCCAAATCGCAATGCTTTGTTGTGGGGAAGTAGGACTTAGAAATCGTTCAAGATGTTGTTCACGTTTCAATGAATGCAGATGAATGCTAGTTCTTATAGGAGAGCTCCTGGTGAATGTCAATTTCTATTTTGACAGGGCCATGTCGCAGCTCAGAGCAACTGACTTCAAGAAACAAGCCAGAACACAGCGTCAGCGGCCGACCTCAACCAACGCGGGGTACGTCAACGGGTGAACCGATTCAGTGAGGTGTTTTCTACTCTATAACCTAAGTTCTCAAAGGAGGTTAGGGTTGAACGGCCAGTGGCTAGATGGCAATGTGTCTCTGGATGACGGTGCACTTATACTAACGGCTGAAGGTTCACGTGGGCTTCTTCCCACTTTCTCGAATCTTTCTGTTTCTGACAAGTCCTATCCATTCAAATTCTCTGAGTCTACTAATGGCCCTTTCCCTGGGTGATAGTGTACTATATCATATCATTATCATTGAGTTCAACTGAACCACGCACCCGAAGGTGGGGCCAGGATTGACTGCCTAAACTAAACTAAACTATGGCTTTTTATACATTTACAAGACACTCAGCGGGGATAAAAGGAAAAGATCGGAACATTCTTCTGTGCTCCGGAATCAGCCGGAGTGACCTGCTGACAGCTACATCAGCAAAACCTGATTTTTCCTGTAGTGCTATGTAGTACTCTGTAGCCCTCCATAGTTGAGTATACACTATGTAGTGCTATGTAGTGCTACAGAGATATAGACCTGCACTACAAGAGCCTCAGGGTTTGCTGATGTAGCAACCAATCATATGAAGGGGATTTCACCACCGATGGGTATAATGGTGTCTTCCCGGGGAAGAACCATGTGTATCTGATGCTTGCACCATATTGCATGCTCATTGCCAAGCCCTTCTGGGGAATCATCTCTGACTTTATAACAGAGTACAATCCTCCCGCTGACCTCTAGATGCCTGGCAGGAGCTTAACAAAGACCACTTCAGTAGCAAGCTTTCCTTCTCTCCAATACCTCAACATGAAATGGTTGGCAGGAGCGTTACAAATGTCTCCCAGAGAAGATCAATGATAGATCACCACTCCGGTAGTAACTTCCTGTGAACAATCATGTTCTTCTTTTCTAGTTGGCAGGTCACCGATTAGCTGGTACAAGCCTCCGGGAGTACACCTTCAGGTCATTCATACTGAGTGTCAAATAGTGACTTTCAGAGTCGCCAGGCGAGTTTCAGAGAGTCGCCGGGCGACTCTCCTACTAACAGTATTCAATCGTGACCTTCAGGAAGTCGCCGGGTGACTCTGTCGTTCTTCATGATATCAACAATAGTCTTCCATGGTTGAAGTATTTGTTCTCAAAGTCAGAATACTTCTCCCGCTGACTCAATTGACTTCATTTCTATTCAATCCAAGTTGCCTGGCAAGATATCTAACTTGGTGGGAGTATCCAGAACCTCTGCTACAATATCAAGTTCTCCGGGGACGACTCTGAGTGTATTACTCAAGATCTTCCCACTGAGTCTGGGAAGTTGTATTGGTTCCTACAGAAGTATTCTGTCAACCATAATGGGACTCTGCTCATGCAGCGGTCAGCTCTAAGATGTGTAGTTCCTCTTGATCACCTCTAGCACTCAAGGACATAGTGTTTAGCTATCTCCCGGAGCCCAGCAATTGAGTCCGATAGTAGAACTAAGACCTAATTTGGGCCATCGTTAAACTAATATGAACAATATTGCCTGCTGGCTTTCAGCCATCAACGGCGCAGCCTACCACTCTGATGAGAGTGTACGCTCTTGTCCTAGCCTCACTATACCCGATAGGTAGGTCATAAAATGAATAAAATCTGGTGTTTTTATGCGTGTCCTGAGACACGCCCTATCACCGCCACATTCGCGATGTCCAGAAATGTCTGTAAGGCCGCATGATCAGGAAGTGGATTCAACGGGCGCAAGAAAGGATGGCTCCATTTCACTTTCGCTGGGTGCTCAGCTCCTCTCATGGTAATCTTTACAACCAATGAATAATAAATAAATTGGCGCGGCATAAATGGGACTAACAAGAAGTCCCAGGTGTGCAACATCATCCCAATGAGAAAGCAAATTTTCTACATCGGAGCGTGAGGCCGCTGGTTCCCAAACAGATTCGAAATTATCGAGAATGAGGAGGGTCGGTGGACTCAGAACGAAGTGTTTTTCAATCTTCTTGCTCAAGTTGGGACCCTGGTCGAGTCCGATGTGGGAGGCGATATTCGAAATGAGATCGACACAGCTGGCGCTCGAGTGACACGGAATGAAGAATCGGCGGGGGTATTGGGCTACGATATCTGGATGATGAAGCGTGGCTATGGCGAGACTCGTTTTCCCCATGCCCCCGGGGCCGATTATGACAGCTCGGGCCGAATTCTCTTTCAGAATCTTCGCTAGGTGTGCGAGATGGGATTCTCTGCCATGGAAGATCTGCGGAGTCAGTGGTAGCAGTGCAATACATCAGCAAACCCTGATTTTTGCTGTAGTGGCTTGTAGTGTTCTGTAGTGAAACCTACTACTGCTGTAGTGCCTGTAGTGAAACCTATTACTGCTGTAGTGGCCATAGTGCGCTGTAGTACTGGGCCTGAGCTCTGTGGTGCTATGGAGTGTCTGGCTGTCTCTGCATAGTGCTCTGTATTTTCTGATCAAAAAATAATCTTCAGGATGCATTTGGGACAGTCCTTAGTGTTAGTACTGATGACATTTCAAAAGTTACAAATGATGTTCTTGCATGTTTAGGCCTTTTTCAGGGGGTTGAAAATCTCAAAACCGCTGGCTCTCGGAAAGTATTTTGCGTTTTGTGCCTTAACAAAGGAGTTTTATGCAAAATGGCCTTAGACAAGTCTTGTAATGCTCATCGAGCTCTATAACTTTCATTTTGGTCTATTTTTAGATATATAGCACATTACCCCCTGCTTTCACTACAGTCAGCAGATTCATGGTTTAATTGCTTGAAACTAATTTCATGTTAGTACTGATGATGTTTCATGAGTTACAAATGTTGTCCTTACATGTTTAGGCCTTTTTCAGGGGTTGAAATCCTCAAAACTGCCGGCTCTCGGAAAGTATTTTGCATTTTGCGCCTTAACGAGGGAGTTTCATGCAAAACGACCTTAGACAAGTCTTGTAGTGCTCATTGAGCTCTACAACTTTCGTTTTTTGGTCTATTTTTAGATATATAATGCATTACCCTTCGCCGTCCCCCTCGATTTTCACTACAGTCAGGAGATTTATGTTTTAATTACTTGAAACTATTATTTCACAGATTAACACCTCAGAAGAATGAGTGAGAAGAACAGTAGGATCCACATAAATGGTATAGGTTTCTATATATACATCTATGGTTACACGCCCGTGTATCTGCTTGCGTGCTATCAGATATCGCCCGTGAGCGACACTGGGACACGTACTGCTCGTGAGAAGAGCCTTCCTCTTCAAACCTCGATTCCGTGTCAAATTCAGGCTC
Source organism: Mycena leptocephala (assembly GCA_029378395.1). Taxonomy (NCBI): domain Eukaryota; kingdom Fungi; phylum Basidiomycota; class Agaricomycetes; order Agaricales; family Mycenaceae; genus Mycena; species Mycena leptocephala. The sequence goes on from JARJLF010000183.1 coordinate 25,631, forward strand.
AAGCTGAGAGTTGCCATCCATGGGTAGGTGTGGGAGGAAGAAGAGATGCGAGACGCCCCCCGAGACGGAAGGGCTGTGTGCTCAATTAATCACGAAAGCTGCTGTGACGTGAAACGAGTGTCCACTGGTCTTCAGATATAGAACAGATTGCTGTAGGCTGTATGGATCGCATTGAATGGATAGACATCGAGGATGTTGCAGGGCAAAAAAGACAACGGCCGACCAGTCGTGTCCAACGATACCACGCACCGAACAGATCAACCTCTAAACTTCCGCGCGAGAAGACAGCATCGAGCGCTTTGATGTCAAATCATGGCTTCGCTGAGTCTGAGTAGATGGTTATCATGACACTGCAGACCTGAAGTAACGCCAAGACCCACAAATATATCTGCGCTGAGTCTGAGTCGATGGTTATCATGACACTGCAGACCTGAAGTAACGCCCAGATCCACAAATATATAGAGAGCTCGGAGGGCATTGAGGAAGGTTCTTCGCGCGCATATCGTACAACAGTACTAGTAGGAATTCAAAGAAATGTGATGTAAAAGGTCTGCGGGCCCGCTGGTATCAATGGTCTATTTCCAGCCAGGCGGCGACAAGGCGGCGATTCCGCAGAACTGCCATCTCTCATGATCAGTGTGTCCATCAGACCCAGGGTGTGATGTGCGCGGGTCGATTCGAACCACAGACAACTGTATCTGGATCATCACACGAAGCAATGAGGCGGAGCGAGGTCGGCACTCAAGGAGGACTTGATAGGTATGAGAGTTCGCGCACAATATGTACATGCCGCAATTGTTGGGTAAGCAGATTGACTTATAGATCGTATATCTAAAACTATCGTGGGTTAATGCCTCTCTCAAATAGGACCAATCTTTTGACCGTTCTCATCCCCGGCCCAGGACCCACCCTAGCATGGTATGAACGTCTCACTACGCCTAATCGTGTATTGTTAACGAGTTCAGTCGTCTATCAGTCACTTTCAACGATACTTTCCACTTACGGTACGCAGATTTTCGTTGGCAGTTGTTGTCTAATGACGCCTTGCAGATAGATTCTCTAACATATGGTTGGTCCCATTCTCGACGGGTTTCTTGACTGTCTCAAAACAACGCCAGGAATCTATTCGGTCCTCTTCTGCCAGTCTGTGCATGTGCTTCTCTCACGACGGAGGGCCAACTACAAATTTCATCTCGCCTGTATGATCGTGCTCTTTCTCCTCTCGACCATCCATGTTGCGCTTGCATATGCATGGGCATTCATCACCGACACCGGAGACGCCGCCATTTATGAATTCGCTTCTTGGGCAAATCCTCTGCCGGTGCTTTACGCACCTGGTGATCCTGTCTCCGTACGTCACATAGAGATTCTTTTGAAAATTAGATACTCTTTGTCAAAGTGAGTAAACCAAATTCGGACGCACTTCTGGAGAATGACCATGATCTCCTCCTAGTGCAATTGCAGATGCTATCATTGTAAGCTCCTCTCCGCTCTCTTTATCATGAATTGGTAACTCACGAGCTATTGGCAGATTTACCGCTGCTATGTGATATGGGGCTTCAGTTGGCGGCGACTCGGAGTTGTTCTTCTTATTGTCAGCTGGTTTCTCACTCTTGGTAAAATCGTCTTCAAATATCGCCCATTTTTACCAGCTGATAAAACCTCTTTGTATTAGTTGGGGCCCTGCTGGGCGTACTTCCTCTGTCCAGGACTCCTGAGCGAGTGATTACGATAGTTTGTATTGCCACGGTATTATTCACCAACGTGTTGGGGGCGGGACTAGCCGGTGAGCAACTGGCACGAAGATTTAGATTTACATGACCAAACATGGACCCCAACTCAGCCGGACGAATTTGGTGGATATCTCGACAAGCCCACAGCTATTTAGGAAGAAGAATACAAAAGAGATATCTGGATTCGACGGCTATCCTGTGGGTTCTCTTGATAATTTCTGAGCTCAACTACATTTTCTTTGCTTAAAGGCTCGAAAGTGGTCTCATATACCCGGCCAGCCTGCTCGTCGTCGTTATAGTTAATTTCATACCCCAAAGGCCGACGGTTTCCGTTCTCACATGCCTCGCCGCTTGTTATCATATCGTCGTATGCCGTTCATGCACTTTTAACTGGCGCTCATCTTTAACAACAAAAAACAGGGAATTGCGCCGACGTTGATTATAGTGCGCGTCGGCTTGGGAGTAAGCACTGACGACGTAGAGAAAAGTGTCACAATTAGCGGAACTCCTGCACTACCAAGCTTTGTGGTAGAAATGGGCCCCGAAATAACCCTGGAACTGGAGGATCAGGTAGCGGGGGATGAATTGCAGGAGAGATTCAGAGACAACAAGGTTCTGCCCATCAGGGCTGGAAGTAACATCTCGTAAAATGGGCGCCCCCCTAAGCAGGTTTTTTTATTTTCGTTTTGTTTTGGCAGCCGAGCTACACAACAACTTACTGTCCTGTAGAATAACTCTTGGTATATAATTGCTCAGTAAACTAACCGTAAAATTCCTTTACGTTAATCCCGGACCAAAGCCAATCTTGACATCTTGGTATCTTGCGGCTCACAATATGGAGATTCGTGATCGCCTTCCAACCAATCCATACCCACGCTCTTTTTTCTGTGTTTTGCATTATTTTTGCTGTATCACGTTGCTAAATGTAGGTCCCTCATGCTGAATTCGTGGGCAGTGGACGACGGAAGCATGGGCAGTCTGAGGCTCTGGCTGTTATGGCGCCTCCCCCTCAGTAGCGCAAACTGGCGCAAAGATGGATTTTATCTTGCTTTGTCGGTGTCGCATCTCAGGCTATTACGGCTCCGGAGGCATGGGTCCCGGCTTGAACGGGTCCAATATATAAGCGGGATGAGGTGATGTCGGAAGCAATTGCCTCTGCTGAGCGTCAGGAACAGGGAACTCCTGCCAGTGAAGAGTACACCGCCACACTGAACGAGTTTATCTATAATTCCTTTGGCCGCCCAACGTCAGATTTCATCCCGTAGATCAGCATAAGTACTTCCCGCTTGCGGGCTATTAATATTATACAGCAACGGAGGCCGGTTTCCAAGGGTTCTGTCAAGCGATGGTCACCTATCACTTCCGCGGAGATTGATGATGGTTAACAATGTTACTTGGGAAAACTAACTTAGCCTGACAAAAGTAACTTGCAAGTAACTTAAGTAGCTTCAAGTTAAAAAAAGCACCGGCACGTTAGAGTAAGTTAACGACTCTAGGCCTGATATCTGTGTCTCTGCGTGCAGCAATTACTGCTCCCCATGTGAATAACATTCCCACTGCCCCTATTCCACTTGCCAAGGCTCCATACCGTTGAACATGCAAAACAGCCCCATTATTAGACAGGTTGCGCAACAGCCACTGGAGCCACCCAGTGGCTGATTTGGCGTGCGCAAATCGGTGGCTAGTGGCTCGAGAGGTGGAATACCTGAATTCGTTTTTTAGTGAATCAAATCATTTGCGAGTACCATCAATCATATACAAGGCTTAAAATATCTTCTACTCTTCGCACTGGCGGACTAGGGCCCATAAATAATATTTCTTGGGCCGGAATTGGTGCTATGTTAAAGGTGCGGCTAGTTTTGTGAGATGCACCTTCATCAGTCCTCATTCGAGCTCCTAAAACAATTTGGTTCACCTCTAGTTCATCAGCCACTCGAGTGACCAGCCATCCATTTGCGCACGCTAAATCAGCGACTGGATGGCTCCAGTGGCTGTTGCGCAACCTGTCTATTATTAAGTATGACCCTATCTTATACATTGATTGAGTGAATGGATCATTAGGAACAATCTGAATGTGTCTCTTCAATGGGAGTACATACAACTTTAGTACCATAGGCGTTCGCTGAATGCCTACTCCGGGCTTGAATGCCTATCAGGAGATCGAACGCCTACTTTCACAATGAGCGACTATTCCGCTCGGCTAACACTCGGCTAACGTTTCCATTCGGCACAGTAAGTAGATGAGCTGATGCGATCAACAGCCTCTTTCCTCCTCCCACCACCATCTACCATCCCGTCGCTACCAGCACCAACCCGACCAAGCACCTGCACCATCGTGCCCAATACCGTGTCATTCTACGGCTTCCGTCGGCTCAACCGTTGGGAACAGAAAATGAGGAAGAAATTGCATAATAAAAGGTGCGCGTGATGCCGTCTCCCTGCTGCCTCATGCCTTGAAGAACCTGCGCGTGTGTACCCCATGGCCCAGCGATGTGCGCACCCCGACTGTACCCTCATATAGTCAAGGGGCAAATCACACTCTCGCACTCTGCGCCCGGAATTCTGCACTACCTGCAGCATTGGCCGACGCGAATTCGACGAGTTTGATGCACGTTGGACGCGTTAAATGTGCGCTTTACCGAGGGCCGTGGTCCCTTATATACCAAGTGCTTAGATTTGGAGGCCAAAATTGGTTTACAATGGAAAGAATTGGGCATCACATACATTCATACAATCCCCTGCAAAAAGTTCTCTTCACCTAAACAGACGGTAAGCTACGCGAGAAAGGACCCCTGGAGACGTAAAGATACGCTTGCTAAGGCAGAGACTGTGAAACAGGCATCGGTTTAAGAGAATAGTCATTCGTTACCGGTAATAGGCGTTCAGCATCGACAATAGGCGTTTGGGCCATCAATAGGCGTTCACGAACACCTATGCTACTAAAGTTGTCGTGCCTCGACACACAGTGCAAAAGACCTAAGTGATACGGGGGTTGAGAAGGAGAGAAAGAGGGCGACGGAGACCCTTCCTTTAGAGCGGAAATTGAGCGTTGATCGGCGAGGTTCAAAATAAATTGTGGAGCGGCTGGTTCCGTGAACCAAAGCTAAATTCTGGAGAACCCCGAAAATATAACGGGAAATTGCCTGCACATAAGGGAAGTGCCGGCAGACAGTGGGAAAAATGGAAGGTTGCAAACAGGCCCAATGTGATACGAGCCATCTGCTTAATATACGAGGTATGTTACTAGGTGGCACTGACCGAAAACTCTTCAGATCCACCCAGATCCAGCCAAATGGGTATCCTCCCGCAGGTGAAAACCATCCACCTGATTATCACCGTGACATGTCGCGCAGGCAGTCGCAGTGCTCGTAGTAATGTCATACTGCGCCTATTCAGTTCAATTTCAACAATCCGGCTTCGGCCACGTATCCTTCCGAGGATTTTCCCAGTATACATAGGCCTCATGCCTCCATTTCCCAGATACCACCAACCCTTTCAATCCCCTCTCCGCTTTTCAATACTCCGGATTTTCTGCGGTCGCACCTGCACTGTTCTCACCAAATTACAATTCCTGCACTCCAACTGGTTAAGCTTTACTCAGGAGGCTCCCATGCTCTCATTACCGGAATATTCAAGACCTTGCCGGCGCTCAATCCTCAAGGTGTCCTACCGGAAATCTGTGTCGCCCATTCGTGTTACTCCTTTCTCAGATTGTTGTCCTACCGGTTCCTAGGGTCAATTCCCAGTCTTCCAGGCCTTCTCTGTCCTCACAAATTGACCCTTTGTTCGTAATCTTTCCACGGACATATCAAGTGCTACTCTTCCCCCCTCCCTTTCTTCTGTTGATCCGGATGTCCTCTCTTCAAAGATGGAATTTCAACCAGTACTCCATTTCTTGCAATACTTTACCGGAGGCATTACACTCTTTTTCAGCTGATTGGACGTCGGTATTATTTGTGCCCTTGAGTCTGTGTGATTCTCATTTATTATGGACGATGTGATAAAATATTTTTTCGAGCATTGGAGCACTGGTTGTACAAATAGTAATAATTGTTTCCGCATCACCAAGGCTCCTGTCTGCCGGAGCGAAGCTAGGCTCATCTTGTATTCCTTACAGCTTGATTCAAACTTCAATCATCAAACTGATAGAAGGAACTCCAGGATTCACTTCGAATAAAGGTGGTGCTCGTGCCAGTGGTGGGAGTCCAACATCAAATACATGCAAACAGCAAGTACACCGACAAATGAAAGGCGCAAAGAGACATAACGATGAAATTGAACCGCTCTAGGCCGCATACTCTGGTGGCGCATCAGCCGAGAAACCCAACGCCCACGCGCTGTACCTCTGACCCTCCAGATCCGAGGATATACAAAGAGCAGCGCACACACACATTAATAGACGCGACACATTTAAATCAGGAGCGACACATTCCGTCAATGTGTCGCCTCTGATCGAGCCTTCGACACTTACCTTTTTAGAAATGTGTCGCGCTTGGCATAGCTGCGCTAAGCGTGCGCCGCTCCTTCCGGACATTGCCACGTGGGGCTCTGGCATTTTCCTCCCGCCTCTTCCTCTGACCACTACCACCACCTTCGCGGACAACCTCCCCGACGTAAAAGCGCGCCAAAGATGTCTCTCGCGGGCATGGATCCATCGAAGCACACAGCCGATGACTCTGAGTTCCTCGATGGCCCGCTAGCTCGGCAGCTGATGGCCTTCAGAAACCATGTATGTCGCGCGATGTCACATCCCCACCTTTTTAATGTGCTGACTGATAGATTTATGCTCCTGGGTACCTTATTCCCAACGCTACCAAGTTCCTCGACAAAATGGATCGAAATATCCACTCTCAAAAAGTTTCTGGTACAGGACGCATCATGTATTGAGCTTGTCGCGTTTGCGGCGGGTATATCTTTGCCCTCGACGGACCACGAACTTCTTCACAGCCTCTCGGCTCGGCAACTGATTGCCATATATATGTATGTCATGATCGCGTCGGGTTTGCCAAGCGAGTTGATTATTTTCGAGATTTTTACTCCCAGCTTCGTGCAATCCAAGGCGCCGCGATTCTTGGATCTCCAGTGGATTGAAATTCCGGTCCTGAAGAATTTTCTTGCCCGGATATGCTCGGATTGCCATGTAAAACCTCAGGTTTTTGTTTTAATATCTACACGCCCCTCCACTAATTAATTAATAGGCGCCGTCGAGGAGCCATCAGCATTTCATCACCTGTAGTACCAAATTCCAAGGAAAGTATCGGGCACACATAGTACTGGACTACGTGGATGAAAATCTGCTCGCGCGGCTTTTGCCCCCAGTTCTGACTGCGAATTCCAGTGAACCGTCATGACGAGATCATATATGTATATCATTTATCTCGGCAAGAAGTTGATATTCGTACGTCACAGAATTCCAGCGCACAAACGGGTCGGTGAGGAGCATCCCTGCAACAAAAAGGCTAGGGCCTCCAAGGTACTTCTTTCAGGTTCTTCCGGCGCATCCGTTCTGATATGGTTTAAATTCAGTCTTCATCTTGAAAGTTTCTGGAGAGCATGAACTAAATTGGCGTAGATCACATTGTTTGCCTTGCAGTATTTATACCTTCTCTAATTTAAAGTACACTTTTCGGTCATCTATGGAGTGGATTTGGGTTCCCGTCATTGACAATGCCTCGCCATGCGCAGGCCATGTTGACCGGTGTTATTTTTGAAGGTTCGGCTTCGGTGCGACTCGGTGCGATTCGGCACGACACGGTGAGGTACTGTTATATTTGTGTTTAAGCCCGAGAAAATGTGTCGCTTCTGTTTGGAATGTGGTGCCTCTGAGCTGAATGTGTCGCACCTGATTAGAATGTGTCGCCTCCAGTAATGTGTGTGTGTGCTGCCTTTGGTTTATCCCGTCCAGATCCCGTATTCTCGCTTGCAGCGCGGCCATCTGTGCATGCGTCTCCGATGTCACCGGGCTATGACTTGAACTTCCACTGTCGGGCGCGCTTGCCTGCGGAGTACCGTTCTCCACGGGCGACCGCAGTTTCTCCGTTACGGCGCCAGCTTCAGCCGTCTGCGCGCCTGCTGTGCGCAATTCTCTCTCTCAATAGTGCAGACGTGCATCACTCGTATCGGTGCCTGACGTCAGGGGCACGAACGGCGACACCACAAGTGAAGCTGTGTAGCTGTCGAGACGGTCCGACGCCGGCAACGCCAAAGTAGGAGAGGAATCAATGCCACAGCTGCAGCAACAACAGCTAGGGAGACCCCAACGATTGTACCCGTGGGCAAGGCATGTCTGCAAATCTGATTTGAGGAACGAAAAGACATGAGATATGTATTCAAGCACCTATTAATGAGCGTCTGCTGGGGCTCGTGAGACACAGTCGCCGCTGTCGAGGAAGTAGATGGTGCAACGCCAGTGACGATGCTTACTGCAGATGTGACGGCGCTCAAGGAAAACAAAATAGAGCTCTGGCCTGCTGACTCTCTTAATTCTGTTAAAACGGACCGAAACAGGGTGCAGTATATATACGTACGTTTGTGAAAGGGACACCGGTCCAAGCCCAGCCGTTGGCGACGGCGTTGGATTTGATGTGCTGCTGAAATTTGCATCTGATCTGAAACGGAGAGCAAAACTGAGAGGAAGGCGCCATACGTGTGAGGTGCAGATGATATTCCAACAACAGATCTGAAACCGAGTGATGCTGGTCAGTCTTGGTCGGGGAATGTTTTTTTTTATTTAAAAAAAAAACATATACGTTTGGGCAGACGTCGAGGTAGACGCTGGAGGTGGCCTGAGGGAGAAATTATAATGGTATTCCGCACATGGCCCTGTAGAACATACGCTAACACCGTTGTAATACTCGTCATCGGTGATGCTGTGGGAATTTTTGTGTGCCATGGGAACTAGAGCAGACATGAACTAGCCCCAAAGGGTCACATGGGTCCACCAAACCCGTAACAGGGCCAAGGAAGCCACTGTTGGAGGTTGTCTGCAGGACAGGTATACCGTCGGGGCCCTGGACACCGGGGATCAATCGAAGGGAAAGTGAGGGTGACATGGCTTGGGCCACGGCCAGGAGAGAGAAAGAGAAAATGCGGACAGAGAGAGCCCTGCATTGGCACCAGTATTTAATTGAGCATCGCCCGCTGTATTTGGGGACACATTTGACAGTTGGTGTGGGTGGTCGTGAGGCAAAGTAATTTGCGCACGCTATATCAGGAATTCGGTAGTTCGGGACCCTTGGAGAACGAGCCCTCACATACTTCGTCACTACGTAGGATTGCGGGAGTTCGTCAGATGATGCGCAAGTTCGTCGGCTTGCGAAGCAAGCTCGTCGCATGCCAAATTTGGCATCGTGAATGAGCAACCTCGTCAGGTAAGAGGTGGGTTGAGTAGTGGGGGTGCATGAACTTGTAGAACCAATTTGACATTCTGACACCAGCCACCGAGCCAGAAATTTACTGTGCAATTCCCACAACTTTCGATCAAGTCACGTGAATTCATGTTCAACCGGAACTGGATCTGTTCAGGGCAGCAGGAATAGCCCTGCGGTCGCGCGAATTCTTCTGAATAGTTATACATATCTTACACATCCTCAAGTATTCTCAGGAATTTCTGCCTCATTCTGGTAGCTAAAAAGCCCAAAACATTTGACGAGTTGTGTTTTGTACCTCTGAGCATATCAGGTGCGACAAACCTAGGTACCAATGGTGCATGGCTCCAGTATAACTGTTGAGAATGTTAAACGCGGGGAGCACCAATTCCGACCCTGCAAAAATTGTTGAGCGGTGTACCAAATAATTATGAGACCATTCAATGAACTCGGACGAGGTCAGTGATCACTCGTAGGCATAAGCACTGCAATTCTTAACATAAACGAATCAAACACTAAAACAATCTCAATTTTCCATGCTACTAGGCGTGTACGTGAATAGAATCGAACATCTCTAGCATCCAAGTCAGCCAACTGTGCAAGGTACTCAAGGTAACGTTGATGATCCTTTTTGTAACGCTTGTGCGAACTCCCCCGGATAACGCTCAACCCACTCGTGCCCAGTGGGTTCATCGCCGGTGCCGGGATTTTGCATGACCCACTCGGCCAGTGGATCGCACAGTCGAAAGAAGAAAAAAACATTCGATAGGTCGTCGGAGGTCCAGCCCACACCATCCCACGGTCCAATTTCAGCAAATACGGATGATGGGCTGGCGGGAAGAATTCAGTAGGAGGCGCACAAATTACTGGACTATTTTGTCAAGGTCAGCATAGGCACTTGACGGCGCCGCCGAGACTGGACGTGAACTGCTGGATGACCACCCACTGGAAATCGGTAATGAATGGTGCCGAATAGATTGAGTACACTGTATCGATATATCGAAGACGCACCGGGAAGACCGACCATCGTCAGGGATGCTGGATGGCGAAGCAGACAAAAATCTTGAGCTTGAATGAGGAAATATTACCGCATGTCTCGCATGAGGACATCGATACTACAGTCAACTGAATGAAACCGTATTAAATCGGACTCTTACCCATAGCCATCATGAAAAATATCCCCTACACTCGAATCCGTGGAAGGGAGTCATTAAAGCCAAACTGCTGTGCGCCCGTTGTCTGAACAGAAGGGTGAAATCTAATAAAAAGGATGACCATACTGCCGCTGTGCTTCGCTGCTGCCGTCCCAAAAAAGCAGTGAAAAATGGCATTCATCAATTGCCTATGAGAATGAGAAACAAATTCGTGGAGTGTCAGTGTGAAGCATTGGCTGAGTATGCCATACGAAGCCGGTCAGAACGCGCGCGGGGAGGGTGGGGGGTGGGGGCGGGACAAGATGATGGTGGGAGAAGAGGATAAAGGACGCCTGATGGCTAGGGCCTCCGCCCGTAACCGTCGCGACGGTTCGACGGCACCCGTCAAACGGGTGCCGTGCCCGTCCCGTCGAGAATTTTTTACCTCTTCCAACGGCCCGTCGAACAACGGCCGTGACGGCCGTTTAAACGGGTCATCTGATTGAGGTCTCAAAATAACGATCTGAGTGATTATTTTGTGCAGAGATTCATCCAGCTTGACAGATCTACCCATTTCAATGCACTGCTACTTTTTTGGGGCCGAAAAGCGAGGTCGAATTTGTTCTATCGTGATATTCGGCAAAGTCCGCAGATGATTGCCGAAGTTCAGCCCACAGCGTTTGTGCGGTTTGTCCTATAGAAGGGTCAGTGAGTGCGGGGATGGTAAGAGAAAATGGAATCAATGATATTCAAGCTGAAATGCTTCCCTGGGCGAGTGAAATGTAGACTGAATAGCAAGAAACATTTGGATGCGACCCGTTACCGTTTTTACGGCCGTCACGGTCGTCCCGTCGCCCGTCCCGTCCCGTCAGATGGTTGAAAACAAGAAAAACGGCCGTCGATTCAACGGCCGTTGCCGTCACGGTAACGGGTGGAGGCCCTACATCAGGCGCATCGGCATGCGACGAGCTTGCAACTCATCCTGACGAATTTGCACAGTTTTTGGAACACGCGACCTGTTCCGGCGGGCTTTCCTTCGCTTATTTTCGATCTGACAAACTTGCACAGACATCCGACGAACTTGCCCCATCAAGTGACGAAGATCTTCCATCACCAGACGAACTTCCACATCCTACGTAGTGACGAGGTACTATACGACTCTTGGAGAACGGAAGATCCGCGCGATAAACATACAGCATGCGGCGACGCAGCGCATAGGGTGGAAAGATTAATTGACGGGGCCGGGACACTTCGTATTCATTTGGCCATAGAGAACAGCGCATCTCAGAATACAGCTGATGCAATGTACAGAGTGCAGATTCTGCGGACGAAATGTTTGTATACTTGCTCGATCTTTCCACAATCAAGATCATGACAGCCAGCTGATTGGGAGCGAGGCATGTAGATCTCGAGCATGAGTGCACGGTGGCGTTCAGAGCATGTACCGCGGTCTGGGGAGAAATCATGAGATGGAGTGCAAGAGTAGTAGCACTCACAAGGGGAAGGTTGCGAGTGAGAACGCGATGAAAGAGGACATCCGAGAAGATCCCAGATGAGGTGCGGCCTAATCTGCCAGGTAAAGGAGATGAACAGTCTAATGTCACGAGCGTCGAATTCCCATGGATACGTCGCGATGTCAATTATTCATACATGAGGATCTGGTAGTCGACGCAGTTCTTCATCGAAGACTCCGAATCCCAGTCAGTGAACTGTCTCCGTTGCACGATGAAAGCGTACCCTGAATTCCGAATGCGGAAACACGTTGTTCTGAGTGGACGACGGGACAGATTCGAGATGGAGGAAAGATGGAGATCACTCTGACCCGAAAGTCAGTGACCGTGTATAGACGGGAGGTCAGGCTTATGCAGCAGCGGCTGCCTTGGAGTCAACACGGGGGAAGTCAAAAGTGGCGACATGCCAGAAGATTCTGACGATGATGAGTGTTCCGGTGGCGTTCTGCGGGAAAGGTTCTATCACTTCTGCTTGACCCTTCTGGACAACCTTGGGTTGGTGAGACATGCGAGCAGACACGTGTGGAGGTACGCCGTCACGGATGTTCTATATATACGTCTCAAAAGTAGGCCATGGTCAATTCAAACAAAGGGATTCTATCGTACCCGGCTTCAAAGGCGCTTCCTCCAACCCCTGTTGTCGACGGAACTGGTTAGCACCGTAGTTTCAGGCACACACCGGCTGACTTAGATATACGACATCTTCGTTCGTCATCCAGCTCGTATTTCGCTTGGCAAGACCACAGCTGGTCATGAAGGAGGCCGAGTGGACGACGTTCGTCCTGCGTTCCTCGACCTACACCGCAAGGCGCTCGAAAGGCTGGGGAGCGGATCAGCAAATCGACAAGACCAACAAAATTCCGACCTCCAGTACTTGCGGGCTCCCAGTCAAAGCGCTACGCCATGAAATCCGACCAGGGAAACGTGCTCGGTGGATGGTAAGAAATGAAATCGACACGAATGCAGGCAACACCAGCGACTTGGCGAGATGGGTCCCTGAATTGCCTGCAGAGAATATCAATATCTGTTAGGTTCAAAACGACAAATGAAAATTGGTGATAGCCCGTCCGTACATCTAAGTTGAAACTCTCATTCGACGTTGAAATAGTATTGAGATCGCCGGTATTCCCGTGTAGGCTCGTCCCGTATGATATTCGCAGGATGAGTGGGGCTCTAAACCGGTACAGATGCTCCGCGACCCGTCTAACAGATCGCCAAGACTGTTATTCAATTCTGCCGTGCTACGAAAACAACGCTAAGACCAATTTCAGTTTGGGGAACTAGGGGATTTGTCAACCTACCGTTAGGACGGACCGAAGGAACACAGAACACTGTTGTTTCTTTCTCGAGATGCTCACCGTGCGGAGGGAGGAAAATGCGCTTGTTATTGGAGCTGCGAATACGCTCGGTCAATTCCCTGAGAAATATGTTTGACCAACTGTGGATAAATGATACGAGGCGATGTGAAATCCAGAGTGTACATACCACTTTTTCGACATCACTGGCAGGAGGTAATCGCTCTCCGCGAAGCTAAGGCTCACAATAGGCCCTACGAAAGCAGGCTTTCAGTCGGGCGTGTCTGACCGCGCTTGCGAATGACCTTTACTTGCCGAATTCATGGGAAGGAATTGATATGAGCGGTAGCAGTAATACAGGGCGCAGGTATGAGAGACGCACGGCGAAATGGTCGATGATTCGGATCAAGACCTGCGAAAGCGTTGCTAGAGTCGGATTCGATCAGGTTGTCTCCGTGGACATCGAGATGTCGCTGCGAAATGAAGGTCGATCTAGACTAGTATGCTGCAACGAACGTCGAGTTCGGAGCCCGCGGGTAAACGTGCAAAAGACGTAAAGTAGGAGCGTAAGCCACGCCGAGTTTGCGTTGCTGCACACCGGAAGACGTGAAAGCGAGGAACGTGGCGATTCGCAATTCCATGCAGCGAAGTGGACGAATCTAATGAGTGCGCACATGTTCACGGAAGAAAGAGATTCATTTGGTAAACGAAAACAAGGATAATTAATTGTGTCGGATCGAGATCGGCGAGGCGTGTGCATGTGTATCGTGCGCGGTCTGCAGGAGTAAGGCGAGGGAAGGTGAGTGAGACACCCAGTGGAGGCAAGTGTGGCTAGCCATCGACGTCGGTGTAGGGTTGAGGAATCGCGGAAGAGAGTCCAAAGTCGGCGCAGAGACAGGTCGAGATGTCACAAATGTCACGACTTGTCACGCAGGCGGTGCTTTCACTTTGCTTTCACTGCTTTCCGCGTTGCGAGAACTTGAAACACGGTGGATATTGTCTTTCAAGTTTATTCCCTGCTCTCTTACATTCCCGATGCAAGCCCCGACAAGTCTCCTCCCATCCACTCGTTGCTCGATGCTGTATGAAACTCGGGTCCTTTCATCGCCGCGTTTCATCATGAAGGCGCTTGCGGCTTGGGAAGGCCGACCAGAAACGCTTTCCGAAACTTTATCAAAAGTTGAGCTCGCAAATCGGCGTTTCTATGCCGATGTCCCAGGCACTACGGTCAATACGCGCCGACGAGGACTCCCATAAAATGATCTCGTCGCGGGGTAGTACGAGCCCCATTCTTCCCTCCATTTCTCTTCGTTCAAGATGTTCCTTTCCTTCGCAGTGCTCGTCTCCCTCTCCCTTTCTCTTACCGTTCGCGCTCAAGAGTGCGTCTGGAATCCGCTGTGTTATCCTTCTGCTGACGCGTGAAATCCAGACCCGGCCAGACAGACATCTTTCAGTCCGCGCTCGGTAATGGTGCGTTCAGCGCAACGTGTATCCTCCATCCACTGCTCATGCACGCATTCACCAGACCCCTCCCTGATCAAGTGCCTGTCCGCCGCAAGCAACGCGGACGGCGCAGCAGTCGTCCTCGGCGACTGCACCTCCGCCAATGCGCAGTGGACCGTGCCCAAGGGCGCGGGCAACGCCGGCACGCTGCAGATCTTCGGCGACAAGGCGCGCTTTCCCCTTCCTCATCGCAATACAACGAAAGCTGACATCTTTGGTATAGTGCCTCGACGTTACAAATGGCGTCACCACCAACGGGAACAAGCTCCAGATCTGGACCTGCGCCACCGCAAATACTAGTGCGTTCGTTCTTGCTTGCCGTTTGCGCTATGTGCTCACCGCGACCCAGACCAGCTCTTCGTGCCCAACGGCGGCGGCGGCACCGTTCAGTGGTCAGGCACGAGCAAGGTGCGTTAGCGCGGGCTTTTTATGTCTGTTTGCCTCTCATGCTGGCCTGACGCGCAGTGCCTCGATGCGACCGACGGTGTTCTCGCCGACGGCACCCCCGTACGTCCGTTCCCTTGTTTCCCCCGCACCGCATCTGACCCAGATCCACAGATCCAAATCTGGGACTGCGACTCGACCAACCGCAACCAGCAGTGGTTCCCCAAGGCCGAGTCGACTCCCAAATCGTGCGTCCCCTGCCTTTCTCCTGCCGCACTTATTTACTCGCCACCCCTTATCCCCATAGCTTCACCATCGCCCCTAAATCCACCACCTCCCTCTGCGTCGCGGCTTCATCCGCCGCCCTCAACGCCTCCGTCATCCTCTCCCCCTGCACCTCCAACGGCGGCTCCGCCAGCTTCGCGCTGCAGCACTGGCAGGATCCCTCCGCCATTGGACAGCTCATGATTCCAACACCGACACAGCAGCTGTGCGTCGCGCCGATGGGCAGCACCGCCGCCAGCGGCACCAAGCTCGTGCTGCAGGTATGTGATGCGCAGAGCGCCGCGCAGCGCTGGGGGCACGGGACCGGGAACATCGTCAACGCGCTGACGGCGCATGACTGCCTCGACCTGACGGACGGGAAGGCCGTGGCGGGGACGCAGCTGCAGATCTGGGGCTGCGGCTTTTTCGGCGGGGTGGACAACACCAACCAGGACTGGATCGAGACCGATGCTTTCTAGGCGGGAGACGATTACATCTCAGCTGAACGACCCCTACAGCGGAATATTACCATGCCACAAGTTCCTCTTGTGCTGAACGGACAACGGACTCCCTGCTACATGTGTCTGTCATGTAGCTACCCACTTTCGTTTTGGCTTTGTCGTGCGCGAAAATAATATACTAGGTTTTCATTGAAATCGTCGGGGGTTTCTGGATGTGGGCAGATACTGAGTCATGGTGCGGGCAACTAACGATGCTCCTTAGGAATTTCTTGCGACCTTGATATCCAGTAGTACTACAGCCTCGGTCGGTTTTGTGCCTTCGATTTTGCGAGTGCTGATGGTCAAGTTCAACAACAGGTATTGCGACGGAAGTTTATTTTTCAATAACAGTTGACTGCGGTGAGTTATCTCTGGGAAAGAACTAGCCCTCCGAAACGAAATTGCCATGGGCCGAATGGGTCGTATATGTACACTGCGGATTGGAAGCAATTTTGATGACCAATCCCGTTTCATTGGGGGAGGTTAGTAGTCAAATCGGATTTTTCGTCCCGCCAATCCTGCCGGTACAGCATCCCCTACACGCAATACGTCTGACCCTCCAATTGAAGCGGTGCTCGATTCATTTGGATGCGCGCACTTTGAATCCACACTCTCTTCAGGAGAAGATCTGTAATTTACCATTTAGTCACCTGGAGGCTGTGTCCATCGTGGGGGAAGCCGCCGAAATACAGCAGTGATTCAGCCTCCCGACAATCCGCTGCGTAAAATTGACCTTCAGCTTCCCCCAAAGCTCCAGCTTCAGAAAAATGTGGGAGCGTTGTTCTCCCACGATCCGACATCTCGAACTCGAATATCACCTTCGATCTGCTGACGCACTCCTGGCCATTCCTCCCTGCGTTGCAGCCGTCCAGCTCTCGTCTCTACGGATCAGATCCCGAGGACGCGTCCACTACCGACTGACACAGAACCTGTGCCGCTTCGACCTCTCTCAGCTCAACGCATTCTCACTCGGCCCGGGCGTGGATGTGTCATGGCAAGATTTTGCCCCGGTGGTTCGAACCATTCAAGTCTTGGATGTTGCAGTCCACGGAATTTTATGGCAGGAGGAAAAATGTGCAATTGACCTTGCTGCATTCCCAAATCTCTTACTTCTCCACTTGTCTCTGGCGCAGCCCGTGCCCCGGATGGCGCTCGCAAAGCTGTCCACGATTATACCCACCAATCGCATCCATACCATTGTGATCTCCATCATGTCTGGCACTGACACCCTGATGCATGCAGTTAGCGGCCACACTGTCGACTTTTCCCATGACAAATTCGCCAACGGTGGAGTTCGAGATGGATTTTGACCTTCAAGCAGCGGTGCTGAAAATTTTCGGTGGACTAAATAGATTGTGGAGAGCCGGTACGCCGGGTCTTTCATTACCTAAATCGTTCCTTACACCGTTATTGCATATGTAGTTTCCTTTTGCTTTGACGACAGAATATACGTGGTGGGGGGTACTTCTCACCGCTCCTCTTAACAGTCCATTTCTCGCTAACAAGTATTTCTCCAGAGTGTCATCGACGTCTGTTGATGCGATTTTATTGCTTAATCACTGCTTCATGTTTTGTATCCAGCCATTCGTTTCTCTACGCAATTCTAGTCCGCACAGTAAATTTATCCTCGGCCTCGTGCCGTCTCATACATACTAGCGGCGAAAGTCTTAATAGTGTCGTTCAAAGTTAGCCTTTTCGCGTTCCTTTTCGTGCTCCTTTTCGTCTCCTTTTCGCCATTTTTGCGCTAAAAATGCGAAAATGAAACAAAAAGGAGAATGAAAAGGAGCGCAAAAAGGCCAACTTTGAAACCCCCCCTCCTGTATTTTCGAAAAGGAAGCCTAGTAGGAGAGTTTTCCTTCTCTTGAACACATTTCGGCAGTCATCGGCAAGGGATCTGTCGTTGAAACTCCGAGCCAGCCGAGCAGGCGATCAGTGCATCCGTCTTTATCTTAGAACACGCGAGCTGCTCCCGTCTTGTGATCAGCCCCTGCATGCCTCCCAGGAGCCCTAGGTGTCCAGCAGGCGCCCCAGCAGGGGAGTGGTTATCACCACTACGAATGGCACTGGACTTTGCGGGTGCTCTTTTACGCCATTTTTTCGGAGAGGTCCAGCCCATGAAATGTACAAATGGTATTTACTAACAATGGGTAGTAGCTAATAGTATAGAGAATGTGTGATGAGAACATATGGAGGGAAAGGACAAAGGGAATGATGGGATCAAAGTCTGGCGCGGAGTTCCAAATATCGGCAGAAGAAGGAGGACAAGTAGGACGACGAAAAGGAGCATTTTGGCGAAAATGAGCTCGCAAGGCCATTTTCGCCAAAATGCTCCTTTTCGTCGTCCTACTTGTCCTCCTTCTTGGTTCAGGAAGATGAAAAGGAAAGTGAAAAGGAGACAAAAAGGAGACAAAAAGGAGAACTTTGAACGACGCTAATCCTTGCTTGCTCCTGAATATTCTTGAACAGGAGAAGAAATGGATAGTCTCGTTCCCGACGTTATAGGGCAGTCATCGTTCGCTCCGCTCACGGGCAGTATCATCAAAAAGGGAATGTTGACATGCTGAAATGATAGCGAGGCAGAATTTTGATGAGAATTGATGGAGGAGCACTGCCCTTCACATGGGCGAGTGCTAAATTTTGGCATGCCGGACGTTGTATTCTAAACCCGGCATATTGGAACAAAATTCAGCTCACCGAGCACTGAATCTGGTTCCCAGATTTTCGATTCCAGCATCAGCTCATCCTTGAAATTCAGTCCGATATTCCAAGTTTCAGATAGAACATCTGACCTCCCGAAATTTGGGAAGCTTATTGATGGGCACTAGGGCTTTGTTCCCACTTTGTGATTTCTTTGTTTTAGCACACATGGACATGACTGCCAAGTTTCGGGACACCGGATGTTCTATTTTAAAGTTGGACTATCAGAATAGCACTCGGGCCTCAGCCGATTGTGCAACCAAAACTCACGGAATTAGATCCAGCTTCCGTCCGGCCGAAATTGAATCTGATCCCTCAGCTTTCAAATAGAACGTCCGGTGTGCCGAAAATTGGCAATCACCAGTGTGCTTTATGGGGCAGTGTACATCAAAATTCTGCCTCGGCAACATCTAAACATTCTAATCCCCTTTTAGCCTGCCCGTGAGCGGAGCGAGCGACTGCCCTATAACGTCGGGAACGAGACTACCCAATCCCGAAAGTCGCAGACTTGAGCCCTTTGACCCACGGCGACTTGCGTGAGATTTCAATAGGGCATGCCATGTACAATCGCACTCCTTGACAACTGATTCAGTTGTCTCCAACACGCCTGCCACCTATCCTAGGCCCTCACAGCCGTCGTTAGTGCCACCAACGAGATCTCTTTCTTCGTTTCTAGACCTTCTCCCGCTACGCTCTTTTCGCTTCGGGGACGCCTTCTCTCGCTTCACCGCCATGTCTTTGAAACTAGAACTCGAAACTTGGGCTGCAGCCGTCGACGCTTACGACGCGAAAGAGTTTGAGAACGCGCTCAACCTTTTCTCAGTCAGTTCCCCTCATATGCCCAGTGCTCTCTCGCGCTTGTTCTCACACAGAGACAGAAACTCCAGCGTATCGAGCGGTCCTCCAAAATTGCCACAAACATGGGCCTAATCTACGCGGCTTTGAGGGAGCATAAGGCTGCCGTCGAACAGTTCACCGAGGCTACAGGTTTCGATACCTACCTCGCTGTTGCGTGAGCTGAGAACGTTTTTTGGCTGTTACCATATCACTCACTCCCGGTCAGATATTTCCAGTGTGGCGTCTCCAACTTCCTCCTGACCTGATACGAATTGGCGCACGAGGATTTCGAACGAGCCATGTTGGCCTTGAGAGGAAACCCGGACATGTGCGTCCTGAATTTTCGTCCTCGTGCACGTTCATTCATCCTGGTACAGCAACTATGAGCAAGTCGGCCTCAAGTTCAGACTGTATTCCGCTGAGGTCCTGTTTAACCAGGGTCTGTCCCTCATTTACATGGGACGCACGAGGGAGGGTTTGGTCTACTTGGAGAGGAGGCAAGACGGGCCAAGGCAACTGACGACCATAATGTTATCGATAAGGCCATTGCGGAGTGCGGAAAAGATTTTACCGTCTTCAGTATTGTGCGTTCGCGTTTCACCACCTGTATGTCTCTAACAGCGTCCTGTTCAGCCTGTTGGGGTAATCTACAGACCACCAGAGAAGAAAATGAAGGATATACAGCCCAAAGATTATTTGCGCCAAGTTGTTCGTTTGTTTCCCTAGTTACACCTTGTCACCTCTGACCGCCCATCATCTACAGAGATACGCTGACGTTTACCTTGAGCATATACAGACGGGCCACAGCCACCGAAGCCGAACATAAGCCAGCCGAACCATATCCAGCGCTCAGGGACCCGTGGCACCCCGCCCAGCGGCTGCGCCCCGGGCTCGTATGATGGCGGAGCTGTGACGCGGCGCGTAACGAGGCGGATCACGAGCCGACGGAACCAGGAAGAGGGGGAGGAGGAGGAGGAGGAAGGTTATGCCAGCGGGGAGGATTTTGACGGCCCATTCAGGAGCAAGTTGAAAACGATCAGAATTAGGGTGGGCCGAGTTTCCTTTTGTATATAATTCTTCACAAGCTGAACTGAAACCTCTGCAGATCCACCATAACGACGACGTGCGCGGAATAATGCTTCCGCCCGACACGCCCTTCAATGAGTTCATGGACAAAGTAACAAGTAGGCTCGGCAGCACCGTCACGCTCAAGTTCGTGGACGAAGATGGGATCAAGGTGCCGCTCCGAGATGAGGATGGCTATGAGCTCGCGATCGGGACGGCGCGCCATAGTTCCAAGGGCAAGTCCAAGGGCAAACTCGAGATGTGGGGCACGGACGTGTAACCGGTGCTGCCACCTCTTTTCTCTCTTCTCATCTACCACGCGAATCTATCCCGAGCCGTTTACGTCTTCAATTCGCCCTCGGCCGGCCAGCACAGGGTTTGCTATGTACCCGGTGTTGCGTCTCAGGCTAACGTTAGGTCACATATCTGATGTCTCTTACAGTCATCATCACCAATTTATATCCTCCTCCTCCTCCTCTAATCCGGATCCTGCCCACTGTCTTCACATCCGCGGTTTTGTTAATTTACTTTCTCGATGATGGTCGTTAAGCCCGTCGATTGAACCTCGACGACAGCGGTGTGGGACATTGACACGCCTTCGCATCATCGAATCCAATATGTACAGCATCTCGGGGGGTGACTCGGGATGGGAATGCTGGTAGGCCCTCGCTTCCAGCTCAGCAATTGATCGGATTTTCAACATTGCCGATGCTGCCGGGGACTCCGGGAAAGAAGATGAAGAGGAGGGAGTAGTTCGAAGAAGCGAAGACCTAAGGTCCCTTGGGGCGATGTGAATGAGATGGAAAATGGCCTTGAATTGGGTTTTTGAAAAACCTGAGCTTGTAGCAAGTTCTCCTCGCGGACAAGTCAACAGAACGCAAAGCAACCAACCAAGATGGCAACAACAGCAACAGCGTTTGTTGGATGAGAGAAACCTTTCGCTGTGAATACTGTACATACAGACGATACAATACAACGATCAAAAGTCTTTTGAGTTACAATTTGGTTGCGAGCGGAACCTGAGTGAGTGAGTGGGGTGCAAGAAGCCCTGCTGGAGTAGTACAACAATTTTCCTCGACGCCGCCGATAGTTTGCTGGTCCTGAGCGGTCCTCGTGGGGGCTCCGGTTTTAGCTCGCCCGTTCACAGCCTCGTTTGAAGAAGGAATTCCGTGCGTGCAGGCAAAGCCGATGGTTTGGTGGCAGCTGGACAGAGTGGATCAGCGTTGCTATTGACCAATAGATGCTACCTGCTCCGGTCGCATTAATTTTGTTTGGAATTCCTCCTGGTTTTCTGATTCTTGATCTTCCTCGTTTTTCAACTGCAGATTATACCTTATTTTTCAATAGAGAGCTTGTGCCAAGCGGCATGCCGCTTTTGAGCATTGTGCAAAAGCGGCATACAGCTTTTTACAAATTCTCAAATGTCAACACCACAATGCTATTACACAGTCGTAATGGCCTTCGGAGGAAGAAAAAAAAACTGCATGCCGCTTTTTGCACAATCAAAAAGCGGCATGCCGCTTTGGCACAAGCTCTCCAATAACTGCGGTGGGTTATCCTCTGGGAAAGAACTAGCCCTCCGAAACGAAATTGCCATGGGCCGAATGGGTCGTATATGTACACTGCGGATTGGAAATTTTGCTAGTGGCCAAGCAATGCTTCAAAACATCCAGTAACGAGCTCGGATTGTGTTTAGGCGTCTATCTAGGAGAGACTGGAGTAATGCCGATGCGAAGTAAACAGACGATTCTTAAAACTCCGATCAGAACTCCGATTCGCGCCCTGCTTTCCCCACCATGGCCACCAACGATCCTTGGGCAACTTCCTATTCCTCACCTCCTCCCAAAAAATCTCGTCTTAATACCTCCTCCTCGTCCCACAATTGGTACCTCCAAAATACGTAGGATTGGGGTCCAACTATGTAGATCCACAGACCGACCACCATTGTCAGGCCCAAACGGACGTTTGCCCGTTGGCTAGGGGTCCTGCTGACATCCAAGGTCGCTTCTACGCACAATTCCACCACTCCTCCCAAATTCCCAGCCCAAGCGCGCAATTGTTGTGTCCAATATGAATTATTCTCTGACTGCCTCTAAAAACAGACAAATTTTGTATTCCTGGGGACGTTGCGTTTCGAAAATTTATTACGAGTTAATGCAGCTTCGACATACCGATACCATGCCCATACCCTTCATTTCCAACCCACAAACATAATATTCCATCCAGAATTGCGTCCAGGACTCATTATTCATTGTGCGACAGGGTGCGAATCTGTCATGTACGTAAACGACCGACCGCCCTCCCGCCCTTCGCGACGCCCAAAGCAGGGCCTACCTCATGATCTCATCCTGCTTAATCTTATCTCCGAGAATTTCCGGGATCGCCGTTCCTACTTTCCTTCTCGCTCCCGCTCATCCACCAGATAAGATAAATACCCTGCGATGATGCCATTCTAATGAGCCCGTCGCAACCGCGCTTTCCGTCATATTGCACTAGGCCTTTGCATCCTACACCCGCTACGCGCATACCACCCCATCCTACGTGCACCTGCACCCGTGACTCAACCATCTTGTGTATAGCGTAGGCGATTCGTGTTTCCCACCCCACCATACACGAATCGTGGCCTTATCCTAGTATCACCACGTCGCCACCTAACTCCATCCTACGTACGTCCCTACGTCCGTCGTCACTGTTCTAGCCCCCATTTAGTTAGCCAAATGGTGGAAGAATAAGGCTAGTGATGGGGAATGATGAGGACACAGGGATCAGGAGCTATTGCCAGGTACGTAGGTAGGTAGGTAGAATTACGTGGCACGGTCCCGCTGAGGAACGCTGGGGCCCAGGAATTATCGAAGTATACAGGCACTTTCTACACTATTGTCCCTGGACTTAAGGGCAAACCTCTGAGGTGATATATCAGTCACGTCTCTGATTCAGAGGTTTTCGTGTATCAAGACACGTCTCTCATCACAAACCTTTGATATAACAAAACGGCATTCTCCGCTGAAAAAAAAAGAAAGACGATGAAGCTTCAGCCGTGATGGGTCCGTCCTCAGTGTTCTTCTTCTGCACATTCCTAAACCGGTGTTTATAAACCGGTTTATAAACCCCTACTTAGCGCTAGACAGCGAGCTCGAGACGCCTTCACATACCTCAAGCTGCCAGACATCCAGCAGACCTCGACGTTGGCACGAGGGGTAACGCTGGGTAACGCGAGAACCTCGGCCCGTGCGTGTGCACATCTTGTGTGCATCATTCGGACTGTCTTGTCTCACACCAAACTGAATGTATGTTGGTCTACAGAGATGGCCAGCGCGACGCCGCCTCTCGCGCTCTTCCTTTTCATCGCAAACAGCAAGCCCATGCCCCACCAACGCACTATGGTCCCCACGCGATCAACACACCCCGCCTGGCCACCATTGACGACAACAAGAGCATCATCCACCGGGGTGTCTGGAGAAATCAGTTCCAGCATGTGTTACGGCGCTGTTGATCTGGTGTGGCTACAGGATGCATATGGTCGCCTCGTGCACAGGGTGTATTCGATGCTGGCGGCGAGGAGGCACTCACAGTCATACCCAATGCGCATCATCACATCAATGACGAGCACGACTCCGAGACTGTTGCGCTTGTGTGCTCATGCTCCTTGCGCGCGCGTGCGAAACCACGCCTTCCACTGTGCGATGACACCCATCTTGTCTTCGCTGCGCATGGTCCTGCGATCCCCGTGTCCCTCGTTGTCCATTACTCAACAAAAGGCTTTATACAGGCTCAACCTCAGCGGTTTTAACCCAGCAAAGGCTAGGGATTATGTCTGGGTGCGTTATACATTCGTTTCGAAGATTTCTGGCTCTAATTCGACGGGAAAGATCGGCAAGGGCTCATGATGGTGAAATATATATCTGGAATGATTCAAGAATGATTGCCACTCAGCATCGAACCATTCAATCTCAGATTAGATATGGCCTTGCACTGCCTTGCATTTGCCAAATATCTCCTTGATGATCACCGGGGACCTGCTATTTCTCCTGTGTAATGGTCAGAACTGAGATAACACCCATTTTTTTGAGAAAGATTCAAACATCCGCTCCTCATTACCGTACAATGAATTAATGGTCATTGAATCAGGTAATATCGCTTGAATTAGCCTCAAATAGACAAAAAGAAATTGCCCGCACATTCGGTTCCAACATTAACTGTAAATTGCTGGCTAAGGATAATTGGAAATAATACAGTAGTTAAGAACCTATCTGAGGTCCACCTCTTTGCCGGATTTCACGCAATAACAATTTTATCTACTTTTTGCGAAGACATCCTTTTTTAAAGACAATTAGACCAAATGGAGGGATATGGGAGATACAAATGATAGGGAAATGAGTAATATGCCGGTTGCCTTGATGATGTTGATTTCTTGGCTCACCCAATTTTATTTAAGGGGTTAAAATACTGATGTCTATCAGCGGAGTTAAGGACTAAGAGACACATGAAAGCCAAGGAGAGTCTCAGAGAGAGAGACAAGCATCACAGCTTATGTGCATTATATGCGAGATACTTGTGACCAGTACCAATGAGGGGCAAATTCCCAATGGCACACAGCATAAAAACCCTATGTCTCCCGAGACCCTTGATCCACCACCAAGATGCCCCCCCAATCCACTGTCACCCAAATCCGACTCAGCAACATTACAACATGTTTGACCATCACTGCAAATACTCTGGAAATCCTTGCTGGCAGCCTGAAGAGCCCCTTCTTGACAGCCATATCTAACACAACTCAGTCTCTGTTGAAAAATATACAGGCACGTTACCACTGAATCTGCCACAACCGCGAAACTCAATCAAGGTTGACAGACTGTTAGACAAAATAAGAATGACTGTACTGAATTGTTGGAGCAAACTTATGAGTTGCTGAATGCAATTGTAATGGTTCACATCAATTCCGACACTGGAGCGGAATTGCCACCAAGTGTGTTAACTCACATTGCAAAGTTCACAGAGTACACATTGCTTGACTTGGAAAAAAAAAACTCCATTTGATACTGACCACTGTTGTCAGGTCCCTCCACAAAGTCCACACATTTGTTGAAGCTCAACAGAAGGGCAGCACGCTCAAGAAGTTCTTCCGTCAAGGTGAGATGAGTACACTGCTCAAGGATTGCAAAGCAGGATTGCAACGAGGACTTGGGATCTTTCAGGTGTGACATCTGTTTGGCAATTCAACCACTCATTGATGGATTTGATACATAGGTCCCGATGGTCAATCATATGAAGGACATTACACAAATGCAAGAAGATGCAGAAAAGCGAAACACAGAAGTGCTTGCCATGATTGAAGCTGTGTCAGACACAACAAGTTCAGATAGATCATCTTCTGTGAGGAAATTCTACTCTACTGAGAGAATCAAAAAATTAATGTCGCATAGATCAGTCGGCTTTATTCAGGCTCTTATAACAGGTCAGTTTCTGATGAGCTCTCCATTATATCCTTTGTATCTGACATAAATCAAAGCTCCAACTCAATCTCCATGCTACCATCAGAGCCAAAGATATTCCATGGACGAGACTCAGAGCTTTCAGACATTCTTCAACTTTTCAGCCAAGGAACACCCAGGATAGCAGTTTTGGGTGCAGGTGGAATGGGAAAAACCAGTCTTGCAAGAGCTGTCATCCATCATGCAGAAATCACTGAGAGGTATAATCAGCATCGGTTCTTTGTTGCTTGTGATCCTGCAGCAACCCAATTGGAACTTGCTGCTCTCATAGGAGCCCATGTTGGACTGAGGCCAGGAAAAGACCTTACACACCCAGTCATCCAATACTTTTCCAGCAGCCCAAGCAGTCTCCTTATTCTAGATAATCTTGAGACATTGTGGGAGCCAGTTGAGTCCCGAGGAAAAATAGAGGAATTTCTGTCACTCCTCACAGGTGTGGATCATCTTGCATTGGTGGTAGGTCTCAAGGATTTTTCACCTGTGCTTTCAACTAATAATGATTAGATTACAATGAGAGGAGCAGAAAGACCTGCTAAGGTGGGATGGACTCATCCATTTTTGCCGGCTCTGAAGCCCTTGGAACAAGATGCAGCTCGGCAGACATTTATTGATATTGCAGACAACAAACATGACCCAAAAGAGGTTGACAAGATCCTCTCCCTGACAGACAATATGCCTCTTGCAATCAGCCTCATAGCTCATTTGGTTGACTCCGAGGGCTGCCCCCATGTTTTAGCCTGCTGGGAGCAGGAGAAAACATCCTTGATCTCAGATGGATATGACAGAACATCCAACTTGGACTTGTCGATTTCACTGTCCTTGTCAAGTCCTAGACTCAATCCCCATTCAAAGGATCTGCTGAGCCTCCTGTCAATGCTACCTGACGGTCTTTCAAATGTTGAGCTTGTGCAGAGCAAGCTCCCAATTGAAAATATCCTGGGTTGCAAAGCAGCATTGATTCGTACTTCCTTAGCCTACACTGATGAACACAAGCGGCTGAAAGCATTGGTGCCCATCAGAGAGTATATGCAGAAGATCCAACCACCTGACAATCACCTCATTAGACCTCTTCGCAAACATTTCCAGGAACTACTTGAATTCTACATGGAATACCGAGGAAATCAATCAAGTTCTAGCACAGTTGCTCGAGTATTATCAAACTACTCAAACATACAAAATGTCCTTCAGAATGGGTTGCAACAGGGTCATCCAGACTTAGTGAAGAGCATTTACTGCACATGCCATTTAAATAACTGTAGTCAACGCATTGGGCAAGGATATACTTCTCTCATTCAACAGATTCACCATGTCCTCCCATACCCTCGTGACTATCACCTGGAGGCCTACTTTATTACAGAGTGGCTCAACTCTTGGGAGCTTCATTCCATTTCCAATCTAGATTCACTGGTGTCCGATGCCCTGGAACACTTCAAGAAGTTTGATGATCCAGATCTTAAATGTATGCTCTCTCATGATTGTTTGTCTGTTGAGGCTAACTTGAGTTCACACAGGCAGATTCTATAATACCTTGGTAACCTATTATCAGATGAAGGGTGATTTGTCCTCTGCCAAAAAATCTTGTGAAACTGCTATATCTTTAGCACTTTCAACTGGGAATACCAAATGGCATTCACAAGGATTGCGTAGCCTTGCATGGGTTCAATGGTCCCTCGGTGATTACTCTGCAGGTCAAGTGCATGCAAATGAGGCCCAGCAACTGGCTCTAATTTCTGCAGATTTATATAAAGAAGCACAGGCACTCAATATCGAGGCTATTTGCTGCCTTACATTGGGGAACTACACAAAGGCCATGTCTCTCTGCATCAGGGCAAGAGACCTCTTAGGTCTTTGTGGCATGTCCCATGGAACCTTAGACTATAGCATCATGACCACTCAGGCAGAAATTCACCGCTTCAAATCAGAATATGTTGAGGCTCACAGTATCCATACTAGGATTCTTGAAGGAACCACTATACATGATCCCTATAACCATGGCATTGCTTTGCTCAATGTTGCTGAAATTGATGTGATGGTCGGTGCTCCAAAGGATGATGTGCAGAGGAATTGTGAAACAGCCACAAAAATGTACAACATTCTGGACTATGCTGAAGCAGTGACAATTTGTGATATGATCCTTGCAGGTCTCTACCTACGGGAAGGAAATTCATTGGCAGCCAGGACTATTTTTAAAAGATGTGTCAAATCGGGCTTTGGTTCTTGTCAAATCACAAGTTATTGTCTGGAACGACTAGGCGATGCCAGTTGCTGGGGTGATTTGGTTGGGATGTCTAGCTGGACCACAGTGTTTCTTGTGAATTCTCTCAAAAGAAAAGAGAACCTCGGAATCTACAAGGCTCTCCAGTCCTTAGGAGATATTTTCCTTGCACAAAATGATAAGCATACAGCCAACAGTTTGTTCACAGTTGCTCTAGAGGGATTTACCCACATGGATGTGCATCGCAGCAGAGCTGAATGCATGCTCCGATTCGGAGACATTTCTATGGGACATGGTGACCTGCTCAAGGCAGTGGAGTTTTGGGAGAGAGCGAGACCCCTGTTTGAACGCTCTTCACAGGCAAAACAGGTTCACAGTATTGATGAAAGGGTTGCTAATATCAGTGAAGATGTGCTGGAGCAATACCGAAACAACTTGGCCCATCTTGCAGAGCTCAATGCACCAGCTGGGACTATTGAGGAACTGGAGGATGATCTGTCTGACATTGAGGACCTGGATAAGATCGACATGGGTGAAGAGAAAGAGCTTGGTTTGATTGTGGCCTGAGGGTTTCAGGAATTGTATGTTTTTGTTGGGGATTTTGTATGTTGTTATTTATGGTTGATTTGCCTGTGGTTTGGTTTTAAATAAATGAGCATATTTATCTACTTAGTAAGAGACTTGGTGTAATTTCACCTCGAGAGGACAAGGTTCTGTATTGTCAATCAAAAACACGGAACCTTGAGTCGAGCCAGATCTATGTTTTTGTCAATGCAACAAAAAAAAGAGCACCCCCATATCCATCTTCAAATCCTGCCTCTTCTTTCAGACTTCGGAAACTCATCCTAGTAATTGAAGCAATGTGATCACCACGATCACAGGTTTTTTTTTTGGTCTATTCCTTTCCAGTGATTTGGAAATACAAAGAGAGCCAATGTGAGCAAGATGGAATTCAGGCGGACTCTTGTTGGGATTTGATTCTCGCTATTCACTCTCACCAGAATGAGATGGAACAGAAAATAAAATAAAACCAATTTTTGCACCCCTTGTGATTAATCCTCCTAGTAATTTGGGATACCTTAAGATTCAGTGGTGCTCTAAATAACTGCCGAGCCCCGGTTTGAGGTCATTTCATGGTCGAATTGCTTCAAACAAAATTGTAGCATGAACATTCAGTGGTTCTAAGCTTGTTTGCATCGAAAAAAACATACCATACCTACTTCAATGTCGCGGAATATAAAAATATTTGGGGTATTCTGAAAAATCGACTTGCAGACTGGCTTGCTATCTAAAATCGGTCATTACAGCATGAAAGTACTTGAAAAATGAAGTATACTGACATTTCAGTCGACTTGATTTGATACTCAATTCCGGCTCTCTGGTTTGAGCCAGACACGGCAACGGGCATTTCTCCGTCACCTGTGGGCCGAATTCCATGAATCCAGATGATTTTGAAAGCTGAAATTGAGGCAACAAATATTACGCCGTTATGGAATGAAACACACATGATGGGCATCCGCAAAAATGGATTTACCGAGTGCTCCTGAATATTCATTCCTAGCAGGTTGTTTTCAAGATAAACCAAAATGTCACATATCCTAGGGCTTTGTCTTGATAACGGCTTTCAGAGCCGCTCATATTCATGCGAATCGGCGTTCTGGTGATAAAAAAACGGCCGTTGCCGCGTTTGGCTCAAACGAGAGAGCCGGAATTTTGGAACATTCAAATGACATAATGTACTTGGTGAGGGTGATATGGTATGAAATCCCCGCCTAGCCGCTTTCGAACGCGCCTACTCTCAACCAAATCTGTTGAGAAATAAGAAACGAGCTCAGCAATCTGTCGCATCAAAAATGTGTTCTTTTAACTATTTTTAGCTGAGTGTCATTAGTTTTGCAAACAGCTGTAATAACCGCGAGTCGTTTCGATCGAGTAAAGGTAGTGGTCAATGAAGAAATGGAAATGATGGAAAGAGCGAGGACGGAGGCGGCCGGACGATGGAACAGCGCATGGCAAATGGAGGGAGCGGTAACGCGGAAAGATTTGGGAAGAAGGAATGTGTGTATGGATCCAGCGTAGCCGCGTCGTTTCGATGAACCCAGAGTTCTCCATTGCGGCTTGAGTTAAAACTCGAATGCCAGCACAGATGAGAACGAGATATCCACTGTATAATGCTGCCCCAGAAGAAACCGCGCAAAGAATATCGCGTCAGTTGTCTTGACTCCCAAGATATACGCAATCCGATAGTTTCGTATACGACACTAGTAATAAACCAAGAATAAAATAACTATCAGGCTACTGTATATTCTACCTTTGGACTGTAAGATCGTTGCGAGTGACAACACAATTAAAGAGAAAGAGCCTTACAACGATGCGACAGTGACAGCTGGTTGTGCGGGGGCGGCGGCTACGGCCAGTTTACTCGGCTTGGTGGGCGCCGGGGCCTCGTCATCGGACCAGTCAACGGTTGCAATGGCTTGGATGAAGTCGTTCAGGACTTGCAGCCCGGCATCGTTCGCCGCATACTTGATGTACAACACGTTGTTCGTGTCGTTCAAGGTGGAGGTGTAGGAGCCCATGAGTGCAAAGCGGTGGAGGGAGCGGGCGGGTTTGAAGTTGGGGCTTCAGCGGATTGCTGCTGGTATTTATGCACTCGGCGTGGGGGCGCCGAGTTTTCAGGCGTGTTAAATGGTCGGAGTGTTCCTCAGGCACTTCCGAGAAGTCTGATGCTGTGTTTGTCAAACCTCGGTCCCCGGCAGATTGATATTAAAGTCTGTTCGAATTCTTCGGCGTCGCCTCTAATCAAGAGAGTGAAATGAGCAGTGAGTCCACGAACAAGAACAAAGAGAGAATACCTTCCCGGCAGCATCTCTCAGTCCAACCACGGCTGTCGACGAAAAGATCTAATTTGGTTTCCTTTGTCCGGGAACCACGGATAAGTTCAAGTTCCAAGTGTTCTTGAACGCATCAACTTGAACCTGAGTCTGCCCTGACCTGAGGGCCGCGGAGGCCTGCGAGGAGAACAGGATGCGGACATATAGAGGCGCCGGTACTCATATCCCTCCAGATACGGGAAGGGGGAAGGGATGGGATCATGATGGGAAGGACTCGGAAGATCTTGTTGCACGTCACTCAGCTGTTTTGCTGATGTAGTTGTTTGTGCACGCGTCCAATCACGGCGTGTCTGCTTTTCCTTCCCACCACACCATCGCCGTTCTCCTCTCCGCCACCCGTGTCCTCTCCCGCAGCGCTCTCTCTCACCGCCCGGCACGCTCTCCCTCTGACTCCCACTCATGCACGAAACCTCCACCGATCTATCCGTCGGCCTAGTTGTCGCCCTCAACTCCCATTCCCGCCTTGTCCGCACAGACGCCCAGCCCACCGCTCTAGAAATCAATGCCCTGTGCAAGTCCTTTCCACGCCAACTGCGTGTCAGCCCGATCGCCACGAATGGTGGCCTCTCAAGGATTACTCAGGTGCGTGCCTACTGCTTCTGCGTCCCACAGTCCACTCACTCTTCATACGCCCTCCAGTGATCCGCTTGCCGTTGCTGACCATCGGCCATGTATCTTGATTCCCTTCCCGCTCATCATCCACGAGAACCCCCGCAATCGAAAGATCCACCACAGAGTCGCATTCGCGCTTCTGTCGTATCATTCGATTGCTCGGTTGTTCCTTGTGTGCCCCCACCATCTCCAACTCCACCCGTCTATCGTCTCGCCGTCAAGATGTACCGTCGCCTTGGTTTGGATGGCTTTCTGCACCCTCCTGCCTGTTTTGCCGGCCTTGCCTGGCAACTCCAGTGCGGGATTGCCGCTGCTTCGCCGCCCGAAGGTTTCCCTCTTTCTCACTGTATTGTGCCTTCCCCTATCGATATCGCCAATTTCTCCGTGGAGCGGCATCCGGCCCCCTACGCACCCTTTCCTCGTCGATTCACCTAAATTTCACCGCTCGTCTTTGTCTCAGGATTCCCCGGCCTATCGAACTGCGACAGGTTCGTTCTTTCTTTTCATTGCCTCTAAATTTCATGTTCCGCACATTCTCTGTTGCTGTCCTCCATCCACTGTCCCCCACATTCTACGTGCCGCAACCCCTTGATTTTGTAGAGCCTAGGCAGGCGGTTATATCTTATGTAACCCCAGTTTCCCACTGACTTTACACCCCTATGAACCTGAAGATGGTACGTCCACAAATTCGGAATGTGATGGCGCGCATCAATCAGTTTCCCATTTACTTCCCATTCACAACGCCGCCGCAAGTCTCAGCTCTGAAATTCGGTCCACCTTTCTCATCTCTAGTCATATACTGAAATAATACGCGGTCACATCTCCGGCGCTCAAGGCACGCTCGCAAGGCAGGTATATCCATAGTTGCTCCACCTTTATTCCCTCATTATTACCCCCACGATCTCAGCTACTGCTCTCCCTCTTGACGGTGTTGGATCCGAGCTACCACAAACGTGAATTCTGGCATCTCCTCTCGATCAAATGTCGTGGTATGGGTAAAAGCCTGTCTGTAGATAACTCATGCCCAAAACAACTTACGGTAAGCGTCGGGACCGAGTAGTCGTTAGTTCAAGCCACCTCCAACATGCTTGAAATTTCGACTTCGCGCTCAACACTCAAATTCTCGCCAATGGTCAATGCACGCGCTGCGCGAACAACTCACTCGCAACCGTGCTGGAATGCTGAGACCAAGCTTCATAGTAACCTGTTGAGCTCACCTCCAGCGAGCTATACGACTACAGCTGACACCACTTCCGACCTCACACCACCAAACGTCCACAGCTCCATCTAAAATGCGCACGATGGCGTGCATGGGGCGCAGGATTCCTACCGTGGGTTCGTCCCCTTCACAACAGTTTCAAAACCCACGACAGTCGTTTACCCAGTCCTCACGGAACTCCTCTTCTTCTCGGCACCATAGTCAAGTTGGGATCAACAGCAAAGCCCTCACTCAACATTACAACTCTACTCTCAAGTGCTTATCTCTTGCCGATTTTTTTTTTTTTTTTTTTTTTTTTTTTTTTTGGCGGAACGTTTGGGTAGTGGGGACAAGGAGCATTTCTGCTCTCCGTTACTGGACCGACCTAGTCGTCGTACCCCACCCGTTTAATAAATTGGCCTTGGACTAAAAAGCCCCGGCCTGACAGATGAATATCATCCGCCCGGGGAGATGTGCTAATTAACACACTGGTACACTGTCGGTACTGCGTGTGGGGATTCAGCTCGGCTTCATCGACTCGGGTCGCAAAGGACCTTCATTGTCTCAGCTCAGCCAACACCCACTAAAACCCCGGTCTCCCTCGTCCAGTCATCAGGGAGTCGGTCTTCGTCGCGCAGAAACTTTACACCAGGTTTTGCGGACGACCGATTTCCGGATACTGTTCTTTCGTATTTAATTGTGTCTGTCAGTGCGCAGTCTAGGGCTATTCTGTTATTTATACTTTTAATCCAACGGTTGTGTATCTCCCTCGTTGATGCGGGCCCTTTTTCTCCGATTACCCTTTCATTTCGCAGCTTCCAAATCAGATGGGCCGATTCCGAGACCACGATCCGGAAGAGTCTGGACGTTCCTGTATTTGCGTTCTCGATTATTCCGCACGCCATTATTTCGCCTAAAGAGGGTCTCAGGTCGGATTTTGTTTTGAGTTGCCAAAGCTTGCTGGTGAGGTCCCAGATTTGGCTCTGTCCGGGTGCAGTGCATTGGGTTAAAATGTGGGTCATTGACTCGGTCACCCCGCATGTATGGCACGTTCCCCAGTCCTCGTATCCAGGAATTTTTTTCAGTGGGGTCCGACTTTATATGCACCATGGAGTAGCATCCAAAGGAAGAATCTGATGTTCCTTGGAAGTCTTTGTGTTTGACCAAGCGCCAAATCCGGCTTGATGGGGGTGCATTCCCTTTTGTGTCTGTTGCGGCTCCTTTCGCATAGGCCACGTTTCTTATGGTGGCCTTCCGGTCGAGGGCTTCCTGTATGCTAGAGACTGGGTCATTGCCTTCACTTTTGCACCCGGGAGGATTAAGTTGTTGGCAGTTGCATGTCAACCAGATCGGGTTTGTCTTTCCTGCATCCTTCTCCAGCAAGCGTGTCAGCCCCTTCGTTTCCAGCGTTTCCGGAGTGTCCTTTAACCCAAATCTCTTGCCGATTCTTCACTCGGAACCCGTATGAACCCGACTAGATCAAACAACAATCCAAGCGTCCGGCTCAGTGTTACGTGCTTCATGGTCTCAAGTGCAAGAAATGAATTCCTCAAGCCTCTCTGGGCGTTCAACGGTGCCTCGAGATCCCTGGATAAACATTTGGACTCTGGGTTACACCCATTCCGACGCTCCACAATGTTTCGCTGCTCTCTCCATTTTCTGCTGCACGCCTCCGATATGTGCGATCCGGAGAAATACCTTGACGATATTTTACGGACCTCTGCTTTTCTCGACGCTCTAGATTTATCATCAATGCAGCTCTTGATTCCTGTGAGTACATATGTTCTATTCATCGTGGACCTGCGACCAACTCCCCGCTGTACCCGTCCGCGTGCGTCAAGCTGCATTCAGGACCACCCACTAGTATCTATTATGTTCTACTCTACGCGCGCTTGACACTGCTCTCAGCACTCATTCTTGTCATGCGCGCCAATTTCCTCCGTCCCCTCGTCCTCTCCGGGCCCTCTGGCGTTGGCGCCAAAAATCCCCAGTTTCCCCCCTGAGCATTCACACTTTCTCCGCTGATGCAGGGCCGCGCGCCCGACGTACACGGCACATGTTATCGATTCACTTATGGGCCCCAGTTATATACTAGCGCTAAACAAGACCATCAATATTTTACGCTGATCTTCTATATAAAACCGTAGATCCCCCGGGAATTCCTTGGAAAAATTCCATAGGAGTGTTCTTTGTACCATCGGGTCCCCCCGTCGCCGCGCAGCTTCTCCTGCCACTTGCCACACGACTTGATCAACGTGTTCAGAGCCACTCTATCGGCGACGAGTTTGCCAAACGGCATCTCAAAAGCGGTGCTTCCAGTTATGTTGAGGGTCTGCACGCCGGGAAAGTACTAACTGAGCGCATCATTGATGTGGGTCAGTGTCGGACTATCCGCGTTGGACTCGAGAAAGTACGCCACGGCAGCGACCTGGCGAATGGGAACGCGAAAGTTAGCCCCCCCGCGCCTCCTGTGACAGCCAAGGACAACCATACCTTCCCATTTGTGGCGTTCCTGTCGCTTTGGCTTTCTGGCAGTCGTCTTTCAACTTATTCCTCAACTACCATCCATGCTTCCTCATCACTCCTTTGTTCAATTCTTGTTCATTTTATTCTCCCACCACTTTCTTCGACATCCTCGCAATTCCTCCCTCTCACGCGACGCGAATCCGGTACTATTTCCAGGCTCGTTGCGCTGCAACGCCCGATTCCGTTAGTTGGACCTCTGCGCACAACCACCGTCGCTTGTTCGTCCTTAAAGCTTCCCTGCATCGACAGTTTCTGTATAATTAATGTACGTCGGCCAGCGTATTCACGCATTCTTTTCATTGTACCATCAACCTGTAAGGTTTCCTGATTGTCTTTATATGACTGTGTTTAGATTTCCTGTTTATAGTTCCGTTACAGCCACACAGGCTTAGCGTTGCTGCAGTGGCATGCGAACGGAACTGGGCTTTGCACTTCACAACGTATGTTGGATGCTGGGCATTTGACATATCCAGATAAGTGAAACGGTGGCGGCGTATATCATTCCGGGGAATTCCCTTGACGACCGCCCAGTCTGCGAATTTCAAGGTGCGCATTGTCCATTTGTTATTTCTCCGGGATTTCCGGGGTCAAATTTCATGATAGCATCTATAGGTTTTCCCCGACGTCTGGCCTCCACCAATGCTGGTTTGCTCGCGTTCGTACATATCACCCAATGTCCCCGGAATTTCCTGGCCACTTTTCCATACGACGGTGGCCAGTCAATTTCGCGTGCTAAAACCATGCGCCTCAGAAGTCCCTGTACATGAATTAATTTTCTGTTATACCTCGCTGGTATTTAGATGTCCCCAGGCGGTGATGGTGCGACACTTGGTGACATTTTGGGACTAGGGCGTCGTGTTTTGTTCTACTCGGTGACTCAGCCATCTGGCTAGCTATGTGTGGGCGTCTAGACTGAGGCTAAGTACAGAGGGGAGCGGAAACGCAGTGATAGCCTCAAATCTTAGGTCCCGAAGCACCATTCAAAATCTCAGGTGCGACTCCATCCCTTTAGCGCATCCCGCCTCTGGAGTTTGACCTCCCTCACCTATTACCTTCTGACTGACTCTCACCTCTCGCCCACGCCGTCCTCCCCGCGCGTCCTGTTCGACCTGCCAACATCATTCGACTCTCAGAATCCAGTCCCCGTGCGTTTTCTGTCCCACGATGCGCACCGCCTTTCAACGATAACCCAAATGCCGCCGCCACACAACTCTCCCACGCCTTGCCCCGTCAAACAATAATTTCTCTCTCGTGCACCACCATTCGTGATGACAGCCATAAACCCGCATCTTGAACACTTGACAGCAGGGGCCAGGTGCGTGCATCACATCCATCCCTCATTGTACTTCTAATAGAAATATTCTGAGGTGGACTGAGCCATCTAAACTGCCAAAGTCTGGGCAGCCGTTGCGGATGTCCCGGGTCGCTGCTCCGCTCTGTCTCGGCAGTCGAAATTAATGAAGCGAGGTAAATACATGTCTCAGCGGATGTAGAAGGCTAGCCATCGGCACAAGGGGCCTAGATTTTAGTCACTTTAGGATCGGGTTCAACGCAAGAGAAGGTTGATGATAGCTGTCATTGCAGAAGCACTACTGTCAATCCAAGTTTGGCACCCACGTAAGTATTGTATCCGAACCAAACAACGACCACACAATACCCTCAAATCCTCACTCTGGGCACCGCAGCTACTACCCTCCGGCTCATCAACACTGAGCTGCAAAATCGACTGATCCACCTTTAGACCGGGAGTGCGGCAGTTCATTTGGAGCAGGGAAGCGTCGCTGTCAACTGTCATCTCCCAACGCCACATCAATCTAAGTTCGACGCTCGTAACGTACTGGACCTTAACAATGAGGCCGAGCACTTCCCCGGATCTACCGTCACAGCCTTCTATCTAATTTAAAGGGCGACGTGCTCTGTGCATGGTCCTCCGATCCTTTCCTCTTATACTCTTTGCCCAAATACATCCTTCGTGCTACAACCCCCGAGTCTACTGCAGCAATTTATCCTCTTTGGTCAGATCTCTCCCATGTGACCTTGGGATCTGGCTAATATAGTGCCGTTCCTCGTACATAAGATACACACCCGTGCAGAACAGCCATGCCTCACCAACACGGTGACTCCTATGTAGTTAACATGAAAGGTGCGAGAGAAGTTGAGTAGGACACCAAATTAGTATTTATTTTACACAGGAGGTGAAGGAGGTGCTGGTGGATCAGGTGGCAAAAGGGGCGGTAACGGAGGTGTTGGAGAGGCTCCCAAACTGTATTTGGATGCCGACATCATGCACATTGTGATCCACCGCGGGGACAAGGAAGAAAAAAAGATATCGCACGCCGAGCCTTCCTTGACTGGCTGTCACCTATCAATTTCTTTCTACGACAGGCAGATGTTTCGCAGTCCGCGAGTAAAGGGAACCGGTGGATGGCTGCTTGAACATCCTCTCTTTAAAAAATGGGAATCTGGTTCTGGAAGCACCCTTTGGTGCCGTGGAATTCGTATGTGATTCATCAGCCTTATATGCTCCCCAGACTAACCAAGCTGAAATTTTCAGCTGGCGCTGGGAAAACAGTCCTTGTGTGCGTCCATCCTCCACATCAAGTGGCTACCACTAATTATTACAATCTTAGATCAATGGTTGTGGATCATCTCAGTGCTGCATTCAGAACCACAAGGATATCGGTGTAGCTTGCATTTATTTGAACCACAAGGAAGCCCACCAGCAACTACCACCCAAACTTCTGGCAGGTCTCTGGAGACAGCTTGTGCTTAACAGGGACATTGGCTCTGATGCAAAGGAGTTATATCAGCAGCATAAAGAGAAGAGCACTGTACCATCACTGGAAGAAGTTATCAAGGTCCTCCTCTCTAGCCTCAAGGAATTTCGAAGGTCTTTTTATCATTGATGCCATGGATGAATATCCCGAGTTTCAACGGGAAATTATCCTCAGACATCTGGCGGCAATGGGTAGCAATGTGAACTTAATGATCACTTCAGGCCACATATTTCTCAGAACCCTTCTCCTTTCTAGATATGGAAACTCTGGATATTCAGGCCACACCTGAGGATATCCAAGAATATATCAATGCACAGATCTACTCTTCACGCCTGTCTCAGCATGTCAAGGACCTACCCAAGTTACAACAGGAAATCCACGCAAAAATCATTGGTACTGTGGATGGAATGTAAGTGGTGCTCAATTAATGTTGAAAGCGACTGAAAAAAAAAAAAAAAATTTTTAACCAGGTTCCTTCTCGCCAAGCTTCATCTTGAGTCCCTCAAGATGAAAGAACACAATCAAGGCTGTTCGCAAAGCGTTGACAGAGCTACCCAAGAACCTTTATGAAGGCTATAATATTGCAATGCAGCGAATTGAAGCCCAGAATGAGGAAGACAGAGAGACAGCTCACTCTACCCTCATTTGGGTTGGTAATGCAAAGAGGCCATTGACAGTCAAAGAACTGCAAGTTGCTCTCGCTATTGAAACAGGTACACAACAGCTTGATGAGGAAAATCTTTTGAAGATTGAGATTATTCTCTCTGTCTGTGCTGGCTTGTCATTGTGGACAAAGAATCATCTGTGGTGCGACTCGTCCACTACACCACACAGGAATATCTGGAAAAAATTCAGGTTGAGAAATTCCCAGGTGCACAAACAGAGATAACATGCACTCTGCTCAATTCCTTGCCTTTGATGGATATCCAGATTCATCCTGGAGGCACAGAATCTACCCCATCTGGTCAGATATTCGCAGTATTGCCTCGCACATGCTTACAGGGCAGCCTGAAGGTGAACTCAGAGAAATCCTTCTAGGGTTTTTTGTGTGTGGCGTTTCGATGGAAGCAAGCAATGGGGAGGGAATGGAACTCCCCACCATGGAATTATTCAGACTGGCCATCACAACCCTCTGCATTGTGGATTGCTGCAGCTGCAAACCTTGTGGACACTGCAATGTCTCTGCTGGAGGAGGCACCTTTGTTGCAGCATTCAAAAAAACCCAGAGATCATTGTGGCATCATACTATGGCTACAAAGAGATGGTCAGCATTCTCCTTGAAAGGGGTGCTGACATCAATGCAACAGGTGAACATATGGGAGCCCCTTGCTGGCTGCTGCTGACAGAGGCCACCCAGAGATTGTTCACATGCTTCTTGAAAAGGGTGCAGATGTCAATGCAACAGGTGGAAGAGATGAGAGCCCCCTTGCTGGCTGCTGTTGACAGTGACCACCCAGAGATTGTCGACATCCTTCTTGAAAAGGGTGCTGATGTCAATGCAACAGGTGAACATATGGAAGCCCCTTGCAGGCTGCTGCCAACAGGGGAAGGGCAAGGATTGTCCTCATCCTTCTCGAAAAGGGTGCTGATGTCAATGCAGCAGGGGGATTCTATGGGAGCTCATTGCAGGCTGCTGTTAAAAGAAAACACCCAGAGATTGTCCGCGTCCTTCTTGAGAAGGGTGCTGATGCCAATGCCAGCACAGAGAGAATATGGTGAGATTTTCTGCATCTTTCTTTGCAAAGGATGCTGATGTCAATGCAGCAGGGGGAATATATGAGAGCCCCTTACTCGCTGCTGTTCAGAGCGGCCACCCAGAGATTGTCCACATCCTTCTTGAAAAAGGTGCTGATGTCAATGCAGCAGAGGGAAGACATGGGAGCTCATTGCAGGCAGCTGCTAGCGGAGGCTACATAGAGATTGTTTGCATGCTTCTTGAAAAGGGTGCAGATGTCAATGCAACAGGTGGAAGAGATGGGAGCCCCTTGCTGACTGCTGCTGACAGTGGCCACACAGAGATTGTCCGCATCCTTCTTGAAAAGGGCGCCAATGTCAATGCAGCAGGGGAGAATATGGAAGCCCCTTGCAGGCTGCTGCCTACATGGGAAGGGCAAAGGCTGTCCTCATCCTTCTTGAAAAGGGTGCTGATGTCAATGCAGCAGAGGGAAAATATGGGAGCTCTTGCAGGCTGCTGCTGACAGAGGCCACACAGAGATTGTCCGCATCCTTCTTGAGAACGGTGCTGATATCAATGCAGCGAGGGGAGAATATGGGAGCTCATTGCAGGCTGCTGCACACAGGGGCCACACAGAGATTGTTTATATCCTTCTTGAAAAGGCTGTCAATGTCAATGCAGCGGGAGGATTCTATGGGAGTGCATTGCAGGCTGCTGCTGACAGTGGCCACACAGAGATTGTCCGCATCCTTCTTGAAAAGGGCGCCAATGTCAATGCGGCAGGGGGGAGATATGGGAGCCCATTGCAGGCTGCTGCTAACAAACACCACACAGAGATTGTCCGCATCCTTCTTGCAAAGGGTGCTGACATCAATGCAGCAGAGGGAAGATATGTGCCTCTTATACAGTTTGCCAACAAAGTGGCAGAGGAAAAATCTGTGAGCTGTCTGCAGGTTGCTTCCATCATCAAGAACGATGCAGAGATGCATCATACTTACATTGAAAAGGGTGGAAATGTTATTCTTGACTGGCATGTCAACACCAGTGTAGCTCAAAAAATATATGGGCTCTTTCTGCATGCTTCTGCTGCCAGAGGTAATATGGAGATTGTTCAGATCTTTCTGGAAAAGGGTGTCAATGTCAATGTACCAGGGGAGAATATGGGAGCGCCTTTACAGGCTG
The DNA here is from genome assembly GCA_029378395.1 of Mycena leptocephala. Classification (NCBI taxonomy): domain Eukaryota; kingdom Fungi; phylum Basidiomycota; class Agaricomycetes; order Agaricales; family Mycenaceae; genus Mycena; species Mycena leptocephala. The sequence goes on from JARJLF010000183.1 coordinate 66,491, forward strand.
CTGCATACAATGGCCACACAGAAATTGTCCATTTTCTTCTTGAAAAAGGTGCCAATGTCAATGCAGCAGAAGGGAAATATGGGACCTCCTTGGATGCTGCTGCCCACATGAGCCACACAGAGATTGCCTGCATCCTCCTTGCAAAAGGTGCCAACATCATCAATGATGCTAGGAGGAAATATGGCATCTTGTTACAGGCTGTTGCCTCCAGAGGCCACACAGAGATTGTTCATATCCTTCTTGAAAAGGGTGCCGATGTCAATGCAACAGGTGGAACATATGGGAGCCCCTTGCAGGCTGCTGCCTACATGAGACAGGCAAGGATTGTCCGCATGCTTCTTGAAAATGGAGCCAATGTCAATGCAGCAGGTGGACAATATGAAAGCTCTTTGCAGGCTGCTGCCTACAAGGGCCACACAGAGATCGTCTTGATCCTTCTGGAAAAGGGTGCCAATGTCAATGCAGCTGGTGGACATTATGGGAGCTCTTTGCAGGCTGCTGCCTACAATGGTCATGCAGAGATTGTCCATATCCTGCTTGTATATGGTGCTGACACTGACCAAGCAAGCGGAAATCTCGGCACTGCATTGGAGATTGCAACACAGAGAGCGGAGTTTTCAGAATACAGTGGCTATCATGAAACAGTGGACAGGCTGTTGGAGTGGAGTGCCAGGTTGCCAGCCCCACTGGAAACCGAAGAAGATGAACAGTAGTGAGTCTGCCAGTAAAAATTCGATATCGGCTGCTCCTGTCTTCTTTATTAGGTGTTAGGTATTCATATGCAACTTTGTAAAGCCTTGGATAGCAGGGGTAGTTTGAGAGGTTGAGAAATACAGCTATTTTCTTGGATCACATTGTTCCTTCCTTTTGTTTTTTTTTTATCGAAAAAAAAAGGTACTTTGTGATGTTTCCTACTTCAGTGGCGCTAGCACCATCAATTCTGATCTGATATGTGCCCTAAACCGAGTGACTCTGCTCTAAGTACTAATATAGTCATCCCGCCAGCCAGGTCTTCGTTGCATGACTGGTCTCCAAGTATTGCCCAATTCTTCAAATATTTCCAATTTTGGAGGGTGTATACCACCTGCCCAGTAAGATCTTTCGGCCTCCAACCTTATTTTTATTTTTATCAAGAAGCCTTTCCCTCATGTCCTCAGTTACAAAGTCGCACCAATTTTGGATTTTGATTTGCCTCAATTGGGACTTTGGCTCATAGACAGTGCGCCGTGACCCGATATATAGCCACAACCTGCGTGTGATGGTCGCTGAAGCTTCAATGGCCTGTGTGTTGGTAGAAACGTGGGCCCAACACTCAGTTGAAATGGTCCAGATGGTTGACGCAACTGGAAACATCAGTGTCAATGTCCACCACTATTCAGCTCCGAACCGTGGCAGTGACCGGAACAGCAACCTTTTGCAAAATTCCAATCATTCTCAGCGTTGCTCCGAACCAGGTCGTCGCTGATAAACCTTACTTATCCGTGCCAATTACTCACAAGTACAACGAAATTGCCAATAGATAGGTTGCGCAAAAGCCGCACGGCCGCATGCGGCTTTTTGTGCATTGTGCAAAGCCACGTGATAAACCAAAGGATTTATGAGCGGATCCTTGGTCATTCCGATGAAATCTGAGTAAATTAGGTGCTATGCAGTACACTGAACCACTTACCTAACATAAGGTGCACCACCTTCACATCATTAATGGCTTTGCCACAGCCGCTGTGTGGCTATGACCGCAATGCTGCCCACACAGGCCATTTTTCAACCATTTTCCACACTTCCTTCTTCCACCTGGTGCCGGAATCAACACAAACAGCTTCAAGGCACTCTATGCAAGGTTTAGATACATCATAGATAGGGAATCAAAAGCCGCACAGTGCCGCATGCGGCTTTGCACAATGCACAAAAAGCCGCATGCGGCCGTGCGGCTTTTGTGCAACCTATCTAATATAATTCTTTTGGAACATTATTACGCAATTGTGTGATCAAAGCCCGAAGCGAGCATGTCGAGCGGCACACCCTTATTCAACAAAGATAATCTTGACAGGAGCATTTTGCTCATTATTTTTCGTCAGTTGTGGACATTCCTCGGAAGTCAAACATGCTGAATTCCTGGTTGTGGACCTTCCTCGGAAGTTGAACATGCCAGGCTGTCTCCCGAAAATCCTTGGGTTTGTGTCTCCGGATGCAGATGATATTGCATGCACTTTGCAAAGGGAAGACCTACGACAAGCTTCTCAGTGTACTGGTGGATACCGGGGATTTTTACCTGGGAGGAGAGAACTCTTCCCATATACCAGTTCTTCTCCCACGAGGTTCCAACCGGAGGTCCAGCCATTCCAACGGCCAGCCAGTCACAGTGCTCAGCGTCTTGTAGTCATCGCTCCCCTGGAATATTTGTGTGCTCCGTCGGCATCTTGTAGGTTTACGTATAGATTACCACCTGTATGTTCTACATGTTTGTCTTCGGTAGACTCGTCGTTCATGTTGTGGACCTCGCGAGTATAATCATAAATACAAGACACCTCCCCCAAAACTCTCGGCCAATGCCCCACATTATTTACTCCCCCACACACTCAGACATCCAGCCTGTTCGAAAATGGAAAGGTTGGCTTGCTCTTGTTGCAGGGCACTAAAATAATAATAAAAACTTGCACCTCCACGCTTTCTACCACGAGGTCGACTATTTAATCCCATCAGTTTGAGTCCCCAACCACGTTTTTATATGCTAGACAAGCGGTTGCTCTGCCTAGGTTATTCCGGGCCCTCACATACCTTTGTTGCACACATGAAGTAGGTACCACTTGTCATTGAAAACTTCATCTCCTAAACCACATATCATTTGGTCAACTCCCTATTCCCTACCCCCTCCCAAAAGATCACGTCCTGACATTCCCCCGTTCCGATACAATGCCCCCCCCCCAAAAAAAAAAAAGCGTAGGTCAACAGTTTTCACTAACTAACCCTATCAAACCGCCTGTGATTGTACTTGAAAAATGAATGTTTGCCCGTCGGCTGTGGGTTTGGCTGAGATCCACGATCCATTGGGGGCATAAAAATGCACTTCCTCCCTAATCCCCAGCTCAAGCGCCCCATCATTGACTCTTATACGAATTAATTTCCTCCCTGCTTAAAAATACCACCAATTTCGCACTCATCCTGCTTTCGTGTCTTCAAAACAAAAAAAATTGTTCCCAACTCATTTTTATGTGTAAACAGCCCTGCAGACGGTCATTTCCAGCCTACAACCCGAATATTCCATCCAGAATTGCACGGCAGGATTAAATCTACAGCCGGCTGGTCGAGAACCTAACACCAGCCCTACCTACCACCCTTCTGGGCGGCCTAACAGCGCGCCTACATCATGCTCACTGTATTTCCGGACATCTCCGAGATCCCCGCGCCTACTTCTCAAACATATGCCTGTACACATTTGTCCATACCACCTACATTCACGCTAATGTACCCTACTTTGCCCTACTGCATACCAATGTCACTGCCAATTATGCTCCCGAATATGCACCCCGGAAATCCCGCCACCTATTCACCTACATCGGCCAAAGCCAGCACCTACGCGAATGTAACACAACCACCTACCTCACCGACGTCACCTACGTCAGCGTCTCCTCCAATTGCACCACTGCCGCCTCCACCTACGTGACCTACGCCCTAATCTCGGGCTCGAGATCGTTCCCCCTGCAATGCCGCCTGTGCTTCACCGACCTTCCCTACATGGCACCTACATTCTCCACAGCACCTACTCCGGCCTACATGGCACCTACCAACACCCATGCGAACGTCCCGCCCAGCGTCAACTCCGTCCTACTGTATCCTATGAACTCGGATTAATATTGGCAACAGTACTAGTACGATATCGGATGCGAAAGATTGAGGGTGAAAAGGAATCGAGCACGGGCGATAAAAGTGCGCCGAAGAGGAGGTGCAGCGCAGGGTCGACGCAGACATCGCAGTTGGGACACAACACCGGCTGAGCGCTGAGCACGAATATGGACGGTCGCAGACTCCGACCACGGACATGGGCCAACGGTGCGATGCTGATACGGTTCTCCGGAGGCCTCGAGCGCGTCTGGGCGAAAGCGGATGCGGATGAAGGTCAACGAGGGCATGCGCAAAAGGGGGCAGGCAACGCACCAGTCCCGTTATGGACCCGCTTTTCCTCTGCTCTACCACAGCACGTCCTCTGTATCGACCTCCCGCTGGTACCGAGACTATCTCGAAGGACTGTGTCAGTGCGGCTAGCCATCGACGTCGGCGTAGGGTTGAGGAATCGCGGAAGAGAGTCTGGCAAGTCGGCGCGTGTAGAGATGTCACAAATGTCACGATGAGTCACGGTGCTTTCAAGTTTATTCGCTCTCTTACATTCCCGATGCAAGCCCCGACAAGTCTCCTCCCATCCACTCGTTGCTCGATGCTGTACGAAACTCGGGTCCTTTCCTCGGTCCGCGTCTCACGGTCGCCTCGCCGCGTTTCATCATGAAGGCGCTTGCGGCTTGAGAAGGCCGACCAGAATCGCTTTCCGAAACTTCCCGCGCTCTTTATCAAAGCAGCTCGCTGAATTCAGGTTGAGCTCGCAAATCGGCGTTTCTATGCCGATGTCCGATGTCCCAGGCACGACGGTCAATACGCGCCGACGAGGACTCCCATAAAATGATCTCGCCGCGGGGTACTAGTAGTACGAGCCCCATTCTTCCCTCCGTTTCTTTTCGTTCAAGATGTTCCTTTCCTTCGCAGTGCTCGTCTCCGTCTCCCTTTCCCTTACCGTTCGTGCTCAAGAGTGCGTCTGTAATCCGCTGTGTTATCCTTATGCTGACGCGTGAAATCCAGACCCGGCAGACAGACATCTTTCAGTCCGCGCTCGGTAATGGTGCGTTCAGCGCGCAACGTGTATCTTCCGTCCACTGCTCACGCACGCATTCACCAGACCCCTCCCTGATCAAGTGCCTGTCCGCCGCAAGCAACGCGGACGGCGCAGCAGTCGTCCTCGGCAACTGCACCTCCGCCAATGCGCAGTGGACCGTGCCCAAGGGCGCGGGCAACGCCGGCACGCTGCAGATCTTCGGCGACAAGGCGCGCTTTCCCCTTCCTCATCGCAATACAATGAAAGCTGACATCTTTAGTATAGTGCCTCGACGTTACAAATGGCGTCACCACCAACGGGAACAAGCTCCAGATCTGGACCTGCGCCACCGCAAATACTAGTGCGTTCGTTCTTACTCACCGTTTGCGCTATGTGCTCACCGCGACCCAGACCAGCTCTTCGTGCCCAACGGCGGCGGCGGCACCGTTCAGTGGTCAGGCACGAGCAAGGTGCGTGGGCGCGGGCTTTTTATGTCTGTTTGCCTCTCATGCTGGCCTGACGCATAGTGCCTCGATGCGACCAACGGTGTTCTCGCCGACGGCACCCCCGTACGTCCATTCCCTTGTTTCCCCCGCACCGCATCTGACCCAGATCCACAGATCCAAATCTGGGACTGCGACTCGACCAACCGCAACCAGCAGTGGTTCCCCAAGGCCGAGTCGACTCCCAAATCGTGCGTCCCCTGCCAATCTCCTGCCGCACTTATTTACTCCCCACCCCTCATCCCCATAGCTTCACCATCGCCCCTAAATCCACCACCTCCCTCTGCGTCGCGGCTTCATCCGCCGCCCTCAACGCCTCCGTCATCCTCTCCCCCTGCACCTCCGACGGCGGCTCCGCCGGCTTCGCGCTGCAGCACTGGCAGGACCCCTCCGCCATTGGGCAGCTCATGATTCCAACACCGACACAGCAGCTGTGTGTCGCGCCGATGGGCAGCACCGCCGCCAGCGGCACCAAGCTCGTGCTGCAGGTATGTGATGCGCAGAACGCCGCGCAGCGCTGGGGGCACGGGACCGGGAACATCGTCAATGCGCTGACGGCGCATGACTGCCTCGACCTGACGGACGGGAAGGCCGTGGCGGGGACGCAGCTGCAGATCTGGGGCTGCGGCTTTTTCGGCGGGGTGGACAACACCAACCAGGACTGGATCGAGACCGATGCTTTCTAGGCGGGAGACGATTACATCTCAGCATAACGACCCCTACAGCAGAATATTACCATGCCACAAGTTCCTCTTGTGCTTAACGGACAACGGACTCACTGCTACATGTGTCTGTCATGTAGCTTCCCACTTTCGTTTTGGCTTTGTCGTGCGCGAAAATAATATACTAGGTTTTCATTGAAATCGTCGGGGGTTTCTGGATGTGGGCAGATACTGAGTCATGGTGCGGGCAACTAACGCTGCTCCTTAGGAATTTCTTGCGACCTTGATATCCAGTAGTACTACAGCCTCGGTCGGTTTTGTGCCTTCGATTTTGCGAGTGCTGATGGTCAAGTTGAACAACAGGTATTGCGACGGAAGTGCCCATCGAATTGTTGACGGTGGGTGGAGTTACAGGTAGTGCTGGTTCTGTCCAAGCCCTGCTGGAGTAGTACAACGATTTTCCTCGACGGCGCCGATAGTTTGGTGGTCCCGAGCGGTCCTCGTGGGGGCTCCGGTTTTAGCTCGCCCGTTTATAGCCTCTCGCGGAGAAATTCAGTGCCTATGACTTCGTTGCGGACGACCTCAGTCTTAACAGTGCCGACTTGACTGCATTGTACTCGAGAGCGCAATCACGCCGCCATCGGCTCGGTTCAGTCAAATGTTTGTCGCGTTGTCCGAAGGAATGCCGTGCGTGCAGGCAAAGCCGATGGTTTGGTGGCAGCTGGACAGAGTAGATCAGTGTTGCTATTGACCAATAGATGCTACCTGCTCCGGGCGCATTAATTTTGTTTGGAATTCCTCCTGGTTTTCTGATTCTTGATCTGCCTCGTTTTTCAACTGCAGATTATGCCTTATTTTTCAATGACTGCGGTGGGTTATCCTCTGGGAAAGAACCAGGCCCCCGAAACGAAATTGCCATGGGCCAATGGGTTGTATATGTACACTGCGGATTGGAAATTTCGCTAGTGGCCAAGTAATGCTTCAACGCAGCCAGGAACGAGCTCGGATCGTTTTGAAGCATCTATCTAGGAGAGACTGGAGTAATCCCGATGCGAAGTAAACCGACGATTTTTGAAACTCCGATTAGAACTCCGATTCACGTCTTGCTTTTCGCCACCATGGCCACCAACGATCCTTGTGCTATGGCGCACAGCTCGAACCAGAAATCCACGGCCTCCGAACTGCGCTTCCATCTCCGCGTGATTGCAGAGCAGATGGCTGGACTCGAGTCCCAAATGGCACTCCTGCGCCAAAGAGCGCGACGCAGTTTTGACGGACCTCGCGGCAGTCGTCTACCCAGTCCTGACGCTCCCCAATGAGATCATCTCCAAAATATTCCTCCTCTCTGTTGACAAATCTTGGGATACTGCTCATTCAACTTCGTCATTCTTCCCGACCATCTCGAAAAGGCTCTTTGACACCGTTAGTATGATGTACACTAAGTGGACAAAAATAATGTTCGATCGGTTTTTCAATCAGTTCTCGATGGAAACTGGGTATGTATTTTGCAGTAAATACCTAGTCTCTCGGTGACAGACGCTCTATATATTCCAGCTCGTACCTCGCTATTTAGAGTCTGTTGCTTACCGCGGGGGTCCGATCGTGTGGCCGCGTTATTATGCACACTTTTTTAAATTGTCATTCTGGCACTTCCTCGATACCGTTGGCCAATAGTGGAGTCATATAATTGTGTAGTCGTGCTTCCAAAGGCCCCAGGATCGTTCCCAGTTTGTTTCATACCGTTTGCAGCAACTGTGAAAAATCTTGTAGAGTCGGATTCGATCAGGTTGTCTCCGTGGACATCGAGATGTTGCTGCGAAACGAAGGTCGATCTGGGCCAGGATGCCGCAACGAACGTCGAAATCGGAGCCCACAAGCAAACGTGCAAAAGACGTAAAGTAGGAGCGCAAGTCACGCCAAGTTTGCGTTGCTGCACACCGGAAGACGTGAAAGCGACGAACGTGGCGATTCGCAATTCCATGCAGCGAAGTGGACGAATCTAATGAGAGTGCACACATGTTCACGGAAGAAAGAGATTCATTTGGTAAAGGAAAACAAGACCGTGAACACGATGGGCGGGTCGGACCTGGATCAGACACCGAGGAGAACCGCGGTAGCAATGCGAAGATATATAGTGAGGATTGGAAGCAGAGGGAGGGAGGACAGGGATCTGATAAGGCGGGCAGATAGAACAGAACACAGGAAATGACGAATAGCAAGGACGCAGGAGGATGATTAATTGAGGCGTGTGCATGGGTATCGTGTGCGGTCTGCAGGAGGAAGGCGAGGGGAAGGTGAGCGAGAGAAGAAGGAACGCACGCGGAAGCGGCAAGACAATTGGGAGGCAGGATTTGAAGGAAGAGACGAGGGAAACAGATAGATAGGCGCACCGGGGTACCCATTGCAATAAATAAATATATTCCGTGGTGTACCCATCTCTCACTCGTCCCGGAGGGAATAAGGGTCGGCAAGTCCCGACGGCAGCAATATCCTATGAACTCGGATTATTAATATTAGCAAGAGTACTAGTGCGATCTCGGATGCGAAAGACTGACGGTGGAAAGGAATCGAGGCACGGGCGATAAAAGTGCGCCGAAGAGAAGAGGAGGCGCAGTGCGGGATCGACACAGACATCACAGTTGGGACACAGTGCCGGCTGAGCGCTGAGCATGAATATGGAGTCGCAGACTCCGACCACGGACATGAACCATGGTGGTAGTCTCGTTCCCAGACGTTATAGGGCAGTCGCTCGCTGCGCTCGCGGGCAGAAGTCCTACCGGGGATAATATGTACAGATGTTGTCGAGGCAGATTTTGATGAAGGTTTGATCGGGGAGCACTGCCCTATAACGTCTGGTGTACTTTGGTTGGTAAGGGTGCGCGTGATATCTACGATTGTCAGGCGCCACACGACAGCCACATTGAAATTACTCACGCCATGCAAACAACAACAACAACAACCACCACCACCACCCCGGTCGGTGTCGTCGTTCCGCTCCCGCTGAGCTTCAGGCACTCTGCGGGGACGATAGGTCATCTTCCTGTACCACCTGGTAGCCCCAGGTGAGGTTTCGTACGCCCATCGCCCATCTCGGAAATTTTTCGTCATCACACGACAAACATGCCCCAGAGCTCCCATCCTCTTCGCCCTCGGCCACCTTTTAAACCTCGGACGCCCAATCCCCAGAGCCGGTTCCTACGCCGTGTTTACCCCTTGTATCGATACCCACCAACCACATCTCATCCCGCTTGCGCTCGTTTTCGCCTGCGCCGGAGGCACCCGCACCAGTCTCCCCAGCCTCAGCCATCTTTGCTGCTGTTACTGAGCACCGTCGAGAACCTGTTTGAGGGGATTGCTGTCCTTTGTCATATGGGCATGAAACTTGATAAATATGTCCTTCATATGTTACGACACACTCTGGGCCGCTCAAACACAAATTCCCCGGCCATATTCGGGCCCCGACTGAAGTTCTACCGTGGCCTAAAAACCTTGTACACCCTGTGTATGCCCTAATATACCCCCACACTCTAAAACTCGCTGGAAAACCTGTGTATGTATACCTCAATCCACAGTCATTGACAAATAAACGTGTGTATGTAGTTTGAACCTGTTGCCACGCACCATCTCATCTCGTGAGTCGTGAGTCGTCGCTGAAACCCAGCAAATCCTCAATCTAACGAAAATATTAGATACACAAGAAATAAGTAACTTGTCAAGAACTCACCGCAGCCGGCAACAGAGCAAAGTCAGCTTGTCGGCAGGTGGCATCGCGATATCTGTGGCATCCGATGCATGTTGGTATTGGAGTCATCTGAATGGCCAGACTGGCAGAAAGGTGTTACCACTTGGGCAGTGTCGCCGTGGCTTTGTCCCCATCCCCTGGGGTCGTTGCGCCACGCAGTATGTTCTTCGGTGGGTGGTGGTCAGAAAAGACAAAGTCATGAGTAAAATGTCACCAACGCGTGACATTACTGAATCGGGTAGCCAGGATGGATGTATGATAGAGGGAGGCGCTGTACTGAGCTGTGTAACGTGCTATAGTTAGCTGTTGTAAATGTCGATGTATGTACATACTTACAAGTTTGTTCGATTGGAATCATTTTTATTCAAGTTGTGGGGTTGGACCTGGAACTGAAAGACTCGTTCGTAAATAAATATGGATGGGTTCGAGTTGCGTTAGAGTTTAAGGTGGGAAATAGAAATGAAAATAAATCCGAAGTCGGAATCGACACGCTCAGGGAAGGGAAGGGGAGAGGTGCAAGTTTAAATTTGTGTATAAACTGGGATCCGGGGATGTATGATAAAGGCGCTGTAACGAGTTGTGTAACGAGCTGTATACGTAAATGCCGATGTATGTACATACAAGTTAAGTGTGTATAGTGACCGAGCTGCCCTCGCTTTAATCCGGTGCGGCGTTATATCAATGTCTGACTTGCATTATTTCCAGAAATTTTGCCATAGCTCACAGTCCAGGCGTTAAGCCTGAGTGTCTATCCAGTGCTTGATGCCTGTTGGGTTGATCAAAATCAAATCGAAATAGTCTTGCGTCGTTCTCGCATTCACGTATGACCTCTATATCTACTCGATTTGACCCTGCGCGAATCTGCCCCCATTTCTGCGCATGGACAATAAATCCGAGGTCAACTGTGTTTCAATGTATGGCGTCCCGAAAGTTGAGAATTGGGGTGGCCAGAAAGACGTGTGTATTTTTAATTCTGAACATTAACTCGGATGGTTTTCATCTGGGGTCCAAATGGCCCTCCCATGCAGAGAGGACTTGAAGTGGTAATTTGATCCCTATATTCTGGGGGTGGGATGTCCGTGGTAGCATGATTTACTGGGCCAAGAGTCTGCAGCCGTTTACATCTGCGCAAACAGGTTCAATGCTGGGCTCTTCGGCAGGATGGTTCAAATTCGGTATTAATGCTTGCCCTCAGTGCTTTTAGCCGTCTCCGTGTCCTCCAAATTAGCTCGTGTCATGAGTTCACCAATTCATTTGGAGAATTTACAGATGCTTTACTGGGTTCATACAGTAAGTAACAGCTATCTTTCAACCCAAGTGGTCAGGTGCGAAGCACTGCACTGTGCTCTTGTTTTCTTTCACGATGTTCTGATCAAGTCTCAATTTTTAACCTACAATTTTGCCATATATTTCAGTCCAATGCTTCACCTGGTTGCAAATTGTTTATCCCTTCTTTCGGATTATATCTTTAGCTTTCTCAGGATCAGTCTAGCCCTGAGGACCTTGATTTGGTTTCAACTGGTGTTTGGCGGCTATGGAAGAGTTCCCAACAGGCTATGTACTTGTTGTTTCTTAGGATCTTTGATATAATCAAGCAGCTCCGAAGTTGATTTGGGTTTGCTATGGTCATACCATTTAAATGCTGTGTCCATTTACACCATGCATCTGTACTCATCAAGCAGTGCATGGGAAGATATCATGGTATCATGGCAATATAGCTGAGCCCACTATCAATGAACAAGCTTCTCAGATGGAGACCAGAACTTTTCCCCCAGATGTCTCAATAGATAGGTTGCGCATGAGCCGCATGCAGCTTTTGTGCATTGTGCAAAGCCGCACAGCGAATTTGAAATTGGAGAGGTACCAATTAACCATTGTAAGATAAGCTTACCTGAGGCGAAGGAGAGGTGGTGTGGGGACAGAGAAGATCCTCGGCATTACCTCTGCTGCGTGGCAGACGTGAAAGTATGGAAAAAGTGGGTAATGCCTTCATGATGCCTGAAAAACGTGGCCTCCTACGGATACACATCCAAAACATAACACTTGCGGGAGTGCAATATGAAATTTAGGAGGCATTTAATGGTAATTCAAAAGACAAGAACCAAGGACAACGAAGAAAAAGCCCTGGCATTGCACAATGCAAAAAGCCGTGTGCGGCCTGTGTGGCTTTTGCGCAACCTATCTAATACAGCTACTCATTCAATAGTATCATTTGATGCCCTCAAATTTTACACCAGATATGAGGATCACATCTTCTGTGTGGGAGATGAACAATAGCCAATAAAAGAAACTTCCCATGGGCACACAGGATAAAACACCCATGTCTCTCGAGACCCCTGATCCACCTCACAAGATGCCCCCCCAACCCACTGTCACTCAAATTCGACTCAACAGCATTACAGAATGTTTGACCATCACTTCAAATACTCTGGAAATCCTTGCCAGTGGCCTGAAGAGCCCCTTCTTGGCAGCCATGTCTAACACAACACAGTCTCTGTTGAAAAATATACAGGTACATTACCACTGAATCTGCCTCAGCCAAAAATCTTAATCAAGCACAACAGACTGTTAGACAAAATAAGCATGACTGTACCCAATTATTGGAGCAAAGTTAGGAGTTACTGAATGCAATTCTGATGGTTCACATCAATTCCAACACTGGAGTGGAATTACCACCAAGTGTGTTGACTCACATTGGAAAGTTCACCGAGTATGTTGCTTCACTTGGGAAAGAAATCTCCTGTCATCTTGACGACTGTTGTCAGGACCCTCCACAAAATCCACACCTTTGTTGAAGCTCAACAGAAGGGCAGCACACTCAAGAATTTCTTCCATCAAGGTGAAATGAGTACATTACTGAAGGATTGCAAGGCAGGATTGCAACGGGGACTTGAGATTTTTCAGGTGTGACATCCGTTTGGTAATTCGACCACTTGTTGAAGGACTTGATATGTAGGTCCCAATGGTCAATCACATGAAGGACATTACACAGATGCAAGAATATGCAGAAAAGCGACACAAAGAAGTGCTTGACATGGTCGAAGCCCTGTCAGATGCAACCAGTTCAGATGGAGCATCCTCTGTACAGAAATTCCAGCCCTCTGAGAGAATCAACTAATAAATTTTGCATAGATCAGCAGGGTGTATTCAACCTCTCACAACAGGCAAGTTTCCACTCACTTCTCAATGATATCTCATGTATCTGACATAAATCAAAGCTCCAACTCAATCTCCATGCTACCAGCAGAGCCTAAGATATTTCATGGGCGAAACTCAGAGCTTTCAGACATTCTTCACCTTTTCAGTCAAGGTACACCCAGGATTGCAATTTTGGGTGCAGGTGGAATGGGGAAAACCAGTCTTGCAAGAGCTGTCATCCATCATACAGAAATTACTGAAAGATATAATCAGCAGCGGTTCTTTGTTGCTTCTGATTCAGCAGCAACCCAAGTGGAACTTGCTGCTCTCATAGGAGCCCATGTTGGACTAAAGCCAGGAAAAGACCTTACACACCCAGTCATCCAATACTTCTCTAGCAGCTCAAAGTCTCTCCTGATTCTGGACAATCTTGAGACATTGTGGGAGCCAGTTGAGTCCCGAAGCAAAATAGAAGAATTTCTGTCACTTCTCACAGGCGTGGATCATATTGCATTGGTGGTAGGTCCCCATAATCTTTCCACCTAGATGTTCAACTTATACAAATTAGATCACAATGCGAGGAGCAGAAAGGCCTGCTAAAGTGGCATGGGCTCATCCATTTTTGCCACTGCTGAAGCCCTTGGAACAAGCTGCAGCACGACAAACATTCATAGATATTGCAGACAACACACATGATCCAGAACAGGTTGACAAGGTCCTCTCTCTGACAGACAATATGCCTCTTGCAATCAGTCTCATAGCTCATTTGGTTGACGCTGAGGGCTGCTCCCATTTATTGTCCCACTGGGAGGGGGGGAAAACAACCTTGATCTCAGATGGATATGACAGAACATCCAACTTGGACTTGTCAATTTCACTGTCCTTGTCAAGTCCTAGACTCAATCCCCATTCAAAGGATCTCTTGAGGCTCCTGTCAATACTCCCTGATGGTCTTTCAGATGTTGAGCTGGTCCAGAGCAAGCTCCCAATTGATAATATCCTAGGTTGCAAAGCATCATTGATTCGTACCACCTTAGCCTACAGTGATGAACATAAGCAGCTAAAAGCATTGGTACCTATCAGAGAGTATATGCAGAAGATCCAGCCACCTGGTGATCACCTCATTCGACCTCTTCACAATCATTTCCAGGAATTACTTGAGTTCTTCATGGAATACCAGGGAACTCAATCAAGTTCCAGCACAGTTGCTCGAGTATCATCAAACTACTCAAACATACAGAATGTCCTTCAGAATGGGTTGCAACAGGGTCATCCAGACCTGGTGAATAGCATTTACTGTGCATGCTATCTGAATAGATTTAGCAACATCATGGGGCAAGGAGCTACTTCTCTCATTCAACAGATTCAAAATGTCCTTCCACACCCATATGACCATCGCCTGGAGGTCTATTTCATTATGGAGTGTTGCAACTCAAGGATGTATTCAATTTCCAATGCAGAATCCGATGCCCTGGAACACTTCAAAGAGTTTGATGACATAGATCTTAAATGTATGCTATCTGATGAGTGCTGGCCTGTTGAGACTAATCTGAGTTCACACAGGCAGATTCTATAACTCTTTGGCAAATTTTTATCAGATAAAGAGTGATATGGCCTCTGCCATGAACTTTTGTGTGGCTGCTATATCTTTAGCACTTTCAACTGGAAACACCAAATTCCATTCACAAGCATTGAGCAACCTTGCATGGGTTGAATGGACCCTTGGTGATTACTGTGCAGCTCAAGTACATGCAAATGAGGCCCAGAGACTGGCCATAATTTCTGCAGATTTGTACAGAGAAGCGCAGGCACTCAATATTGAGGCTATTTGCTGCTATACATTGGGAAACTACGTGAAGGCCATGTCTCTCTGCATTAGGGCAAGAGACCTCTTAGGTCTTTGTGGCATGTCCCATGGAAACTTAGACCATGGCATCATGAACAACAGGCAGAAATCCACCGGCTCAAATCAGAATATATTGAGGCCCACAGTATCCATACTAGGATTCTTGAAGGAACCACTATACAGGATCCCTACAGCTATGGTGTTGCTTTACTTAATGTTGCTGAAATTGATGTGTTGATTGGTGCTCCAAAGAATGATGTGCAGAGGAATTGTGACAGAGCCAGAAACATATTAGACACTTTGGGCGATGCGGAGGGAGTGGCACTGTGTGATATTATTCTTGCAGATCTCTACTTGAGGGAGGGAAATTCATCAGCAGCACAAACTATTTGTGAAAGGTGCTTCAAACTGAGCTTGGAATCCTCTCAAATTACAACTTACTGTCTGGAACGACTTGGTAATGCTAGTTGCTGGGGTGATTTGGATGGGATGTCTAGCTGGACGATCATTTATCTTGCAAATTCTCTCAAAAGAAAAGAGAAGCTTGGAATCTTCACAGCACTCCAATCCTTAGGAGATATCTTCCTCTCCCAGAATGATGAGCATACGGCCACCAGTTTGATTTCAGTTGCTCTAGAGGGATTCACAGAGATGGATATGCATCGCAGGAGAGCTGAATGCATGCTCCGACTCGGAGACATTTCTATGGGACACAGTGACCTGTTCAAGGCGGTGGAGTTTTGGGAGAGAGCAAGATCCCTGTTTGAGCGCTCTTCACAGGTCAAACAGGTTCAGCATATCAATGAGAGACTTGCTGGTATCAGCAAAGATGTGCTGGACCAACACAGAAACAACTTGGCTTGTCTGGCAGAGGTCAATGCACCATCTGGGACTGTGGAGGAACTGGAGGAGGATTTGTCCGACATTGAGGACCTGGATCTGATGGATATGGGTGAAGAGAAAGAGCTTGGTTTGATTGCAGCCTGAGGCTTCCAGGAATTGTATGTTTTTGTTGGTGATTTTGTGTGTTGCTATTTATGGTTACTGATTTGCTTCATGTGTCCCTGTGGTTTGGTTTGAAATGAATGAGCATATTTATTTAATAAGAGACTTGGGTGTAGTTTCATCTTGGGAGGATAAGGTTCCATCTTGTCAGGCAAAAACACAGAAGGTAGAGTCGAGCTAGATTGAGGTTTTTTTCCCCCACAATGCAAAAAAAAAAAAAAAGCAGAATATATTCCCCATATCCATTGTATTTTTTGAGCGGCTCAAATCCTGCTTGTCCTTGCAAACTTCGGAAACTCATGCAAGGTGACCACCATGATCACAGGTGTTCCTTGGTTTTATTCCATTCCTTTGATGTGCAGTTGCAAAGAGTGTAATTCTTCATGAGAGACATGGAATTACAGCCGATGTCAGTACCGAGGGCGCGGATCGAAAATCTCCATTTTGGGATGTTTCCAAAGAATTCCCTATATCTCTGTCAGTTCTTCACCGATTCACATAAAAACTAAATAGATCTACTCAGCTAATTCATGCACAATTAGTGATAGAGAGGAACTTGCGAAAATATTACGTATTAGGTAATTTCTGTTTTGGGGCTGTTATTGCACTGAATACCGTCTAGCATGGTGAGAACATTTCCCAGTGACCTAGAATTTTGGGAGGGACAATGTGTATATGTTATGAACCAAGTGATAGAGCCACAGAGTGTAAACAAGTCAGTAATGCACACTTTGCATCACTGAAAAACGATTACCCACCGTCAGGATGTTCTCGCGCCGTCGCAAGAATCATTGCATTTACGTCGTTGTCAGCGTACCCAGTTGGGCCATCGAGAGTAATGATATCGGAGTCGGAGTCGCTAGTATCCATTTGCTGGTGGTGGAGAGCAAAGAAAGAACAGGTCGGAAGCGAGTAAGACGCAACGGTGGAGGTAAGACGAGCCGAAGGCGAATTTCCTTTTTGGGAACCGGTCAAAAAAAATAACGTGATTGTCATTATTTTCGGGATCTCCTGTAACAGTGCCGACTTTACTGCATTGTACTCGAGAGCACAATCATGCCGCCATCGGCTCGGTCCAGTCAAATGTTTGTCGCGTTGTTCGAAGAAGGAATGCCGTGCGTGCAGGCAAAGCCGATGGTTTGGTGGCAGCTGGACAGAGTGGATCAGTGTTGCTATTGACCAATAGATGCTACCTGCTCCGGTCACATTAATTTTGTTTGGAATTCCGCGTGGTTTTCTGATTCTTGATCTTCCTCGTTTTTCAACTGCAGATTATGCCTTATTTTTCAATAACTGCGGTGGGTTATCCTCCGGGAAAGAACTAGCCCTGCGAAACGAAATTGCCATGGGCCGAATGGGTCGTATATGTACACTGCGGATTGGAAATTTCACTAGTGGCCAACTAATGCTTCAACACAGTCAGGAACGAGCTCGGATTGCGTTGAAGCGTCTATCTAGGAGAGACTGGAGTAATGCCGATGCGAAGTAAACCGACGATTTTTGAAACTCCGATCAGAACTCCGATTCGCGTCCGGCTTTTCGCCACCATGGCCACCAACGATCCTTGGGCAACTTCCTATTCCTCACCTCCTCCTAAAAAATCTCGTCTTAATACCTCCTCCTTGTCCCGCAATTGGTACCTCCAAAACACGTAGGATTGGGGTCCAACTATGTAAATCCACCCAGACCGATCACCATTGTCAGGCCCAAACGGACGTTTGCCTATTGGTTAAGGGTCCTGCTGACATCCAAGGTCACTTCTACGCACAATTCTACCCCTCCTCCCAAATTCCCAGCAATTATTGTGTCCAATATGAATTATTCTCTGACTGCCTCTAAAAACACACAAATTTTGTATTCCTGAGGACGTTGCGTTTCGAAAATTTATTAGATACCATACCCATATCCTTCATTTCCAGCCCACAGGCATAATATTCCATCCAGAATTGCATCCAGGACTCATTATTCTTTGTGCGACAGGGCGGGAATCTGTCATGTACGTAAATGACCGACCGCCCTCCCGCCCTTCGCGACGCCCAAAGTAGGGCCTACCTCATGATCTCATCCTGCTTAATCTTATTGCCAAAATTTCCGGGATCGCCGATTCTACTTTCCTTCTCGCTCCCGCTCATCCACCAGATCTGTGATGATATCATCTAGTAGCCCGTCGCGACCGCGCTTTCCGTCATATTGCACTGGGCCTTTGCATCCTACCCGCTACGCGCATACTACCCTATCCTCGTGGACCTGCGCCAGTAACTCAACCATCTTGTGTATCGTGTAGCATTCTACGTGATTCATGTTTCCGGCCCACGATACACGAATCGTGGCTGCAAGCGTGGCCGTATCAATTCCTCTACGTGCCACCACGTGTCCTACTTGCTATCACAAAAAGTAACCGGAAATTCGTCTATTGTGATCGCAATTGGTGAGTTATTTTACTTCCAACCACATATAGATGTTTTCTAGGTTATATGACTGCCTCCCACTCACTTTCGGGAATGACAACGATCAATATGTATTCGATAAATCGGGAAATTCCGTTGCACGTGATTTTGCCCCGAATGCCCAAAAGCGCTTTGCGCAGCGGTGGCGGTGTATAGACAGGGTCTAGTATTTTCTGAGACAAGTCCTGGGGATGTTCCCAACCATTTGAGCCCCAAATACTTAGGAAGTAACGGCTTAAATGGGGTGAAACAGGCCAGCATGTTCAGCCAGTCAATCCTGCGTGGTCCTCAAATGGAGTGTTGTGTTCTTTAGCCACAAAATCGGCCATTTACCACCATATCCTCGCTGAAAGTCATTGAGGAGATAGTAGAGAATTCGTACGACTTATCTTTGGTACCGCTGCTCCGGGATCGTGTTCCCATTCGGATGTTTGGTAATGTATGTTGAAATTTTGCTGCCTTAGTTGAAGCACGGTTTGCAGCTCTGTTATGCTGCATGATCTATGATCTGGATGTTCTGAAATTCACTCAAGATGCTGTAGAGTCTACTCCATGCACACAAGGCTCTTCATCAAGTGTCCAAGAGCTTTCTTCCAGAGATTTTGCCTTGTGGTTGATGAGGCAGCGTATGGCAACAAGCACAGCTAATCTGTCCGCCACGATAGACAAAGCAAATGGACCAATTTCTCTGAAACAAGTTATGCTATCCATAGGGAGGACCCTCAGGCATCTCCTGATAGTAGGTGGTTGAATTTGGTGCACATGGTCTGATGCAATCAGTCCATTTCCAGTTACTTTTTGTGATAGCCAGTACATGACACCTGGAAAATTTTCTCTAAGTCCGAATTGCCTTGAGTTGGACTGCTAATATTGTGTGTCTAGGCATGTTACTCCAGCAGTTTCCCCACCCTAGTTCTTTAGTCTACTTGGAAAGGCCTTTAATCCTCCGTTTTCGTTCTTATTCGAATGTTGTGAGTTCGTTCCTTGATTCACTCTTTTTTTGTGTTAATATGCCTCCCCAGCAACTTTAATCACGTTGAGATTAACAACCTGTTTAATCCCCGGCACTGCCGCCTCCAGAGCCGTGAGAACGGTCATGGTGCCTTTTCCAATTTAAACGTCATTAGATTATCCCTCTGATTAGACATGAAATTCTGTCTCAATGGACATTGTTTAAACAAACATGCTAGGGTTACAGATCTAGGAATCGCAAGATTGGGTCCCAACAACAGATTGGTTGTGCTCTACCTGCATTTTGACTGCCATTCGGGTTACAAACGAACCAAATTCGGCAAGGAATGGCCCTCAAGCCCGAGGAGGATCGGCTACTAGGCAACATTGAAACAACTGTGCATTGTGGAAACCGCTGTACTATAATCAGACGGTCAGGGCTGAAGACTTCCCACAACCATAATGTGCAACAGCACCAAGCCATTGTGCACATGTTATGATCGATATGGGTTCTACGGAAACGTGAGGGAGTAATCGTTGCCCTCCTCATTAGCCTTGTTCACCTCTACGAACTTCTCACGCAGCGCTTCCTGGGTCGTCTTGCCAGCATACTCGGCCACCATTTCTTTGTACCATTGGGTCCCCGCGTCGCCGCGCACCTTCTCCTGCCACTTGCCGCACGGCTTGCCACACGAGCCACACGACTTGCCACACGACTTGACCAACGTGCTCAGAGTCACTCTATCGGCGACGAGTTCGCCAAACGGCATCTCAAAAGTGGTGCTTCCGTCTATGTTGAGGGTCTGCACGCCGGGAAAGTACCAGCTGAGCGCATCATCGATGTGGGTCGGTGTCGGACTCTTCGCGTTGGACTCGAGAAAGTACGCCACGGCAGCGACCTGGCGAATGGGAACGATGACGAGTCTCGCTGTGAAAACGGTGGAACCTGCATTCTTCAGGGTGGCATAAAGGATGTACCTGTTGTACCAGGGATTGTTGACTTGGATCGGGATGCTGTATCGGGTGAAATAGAACTCACCCTCCATCCACTGTTCCGGCGAAAGTTTCCTTCTCCGCTTCGACGGTCTTGTATAGAGTCTTCATTTGCTTAGTTCCACTGCAATCGAAAATGCGTTCAGAAGCGTTTCAAAGAGTCTCTACGCAGCATGTCCCTTACTCATAGGAAAAATTGGCAGCTGTCACGACTTTGTCGAGGTCTTTCCGAAGTCGCTTCGCTGAGGGATAGGATAAGCTGCTGGATTAATAGATAAAACCAGGATGAATTACCTTGCAAGAAGTACGTATAGGTTTGTCCATGTGGTTGAAGCTTCGCATGCCAGCCAAAGTCGAAACCAACCTTTGACTCAAGATTTTTGGAGGTGGGGAGGAACTATATCATCATGTTGACGTCAGGCAATGTATAGGATGTCCAAAGCAAACCATTTCTTACTATGCAAAATGGTTTATCAGCAGCGATGCTAGGAGCTTTGTCCAGCGAAGTCGAGTCTAAATACACCCATACCTGTGCAATTGAAGATATCATGGAACGAGCATCGGAGGAAGAGAGAAAAATCCTTACGTCCAACTCTGGCTTCTGGAGGAGGCATCTAACCTTCTGCGCTAGCTGGAGATTGAGCTGAATGGTGATGTGCTCCTCAAACACCTCATCCAACCCGGCGCTCCGGTACATCGCGAAGATGTTCACGTAATGCTGATTGATGAGGCCTCGCAAGACGGGACCGGTGAACTCTGGGGGATCGACGTCAGGACCGAGTTTTGGCACGGTGCCTTTGGGAAACGTGTCCAATAGCGAACGGCGTCTCTTGAGAGTCCTTGTAGTCTTTCACTTGTTGCTCCGTCAATGGATCCACCGGATGAAAGATAGCGATGTACTTCTTGTTGCTCAAGTTGATTAGATCAGGATCGTGGAATGGATCCACCGGATGAATCTTCTCGCCGATGAGATAAGGATCGCGGACAAACCAGCAGCCCAGAGCTTGATTCAACTTGGGGAATGTGGGATCCCTGAGCTGGGTAATGTGAGACAACGGCGCAAATGTGATGCGCTCCGAGAGGTTGATGGATGCATATATAAGGTACCTGAAAGGCCGTTAGGATAAATGGGGGCTGCGATAAATGGCAATTTAAAGACTTCACCCTGCTTCCACGACCAGTCCGGGAGGTTTATTCTGCAACCCATTGCGCAAATCCCATGTTCCTTTCAACACCTCGAACTGCTTATGATTGCCCTCTATGTTGGATTGATTGGTTAGTCTTCTTTTGATCTTTTATCATAGATACGGACTCCTAGTACCTAATTAGACTCGAATACAACCAAAAAAGTCTGGGTTTAACGCACGGGTACGTGAAATCAACTCCCTGTTTGAATACCTTGGCTATTGGCCTGTTACTGAACAGGAACATCGGTGAATGAAGAAAGCTCCATACCCTGACAGTAATACGTATACATGTTTCCGTCTGCGAATTTTGCGTGCCATGCGAAGTCAAATCCCAGCTTAGTTTCAGATTCGTTGTCTCGGAGTAGAAACTGCCACATTCGTCAGACGAGATAATCTTGACCAAGAACCAGTCGCCATACCACATGCAAGGCCGTGTTCGCATCGTTTTGCCGCTCATCGATCTTCTCCTGCCAGTTCTTCTCGTTGATGACACTACATGCCTGAAATTCAAAAAGAGGTGAGAACATCTGTCCGGCGATGATATAAAATGATTGGCGCACAGGTTTATAACCAACGAAGATGAGGGAATTCAGAAGGACGAGATTCATCTGAATCGTCACATGTTTTTCGTCCAGCTTATAGAGCTGGTTCTCCATGTAGAACCGATGGATGTCCCGAAATGTGCAATATATGGAGGTCCTCAGACTGTCGGGGTTAGGAAGAGACATTGTGCTAGATGGTCGGGTAGGCGGGGGAACCTCAGTTCTACCAGTCAGCTTTGCTTGCAGTCTTATATTTCAACGCCGATCCCACTATCACCGACGTTCCGAAAAGGAATCCGTAAAACGCCACCGCCGGGCATTCAACAACGACTCTGCATCATGCAAGGTACAACGGCAAGGCACCCAAAAAGTCATGGCAGTTAACCGATGCCAAGTGCTGCCCCTGAACGGCATGTTCCTATCTTGGCCTCTTGCCTGAACTGAGGCAAACAGGTTAGCTGCGCCTACCCAAGGAAGAAGCTGAGACCGTCGACTTGGTCTTGATGAGATATGGTGAGACTCAAGAGTGAAATTCGAACCGAGGCACTCGAGGATAAGGAACGGCGAGACTAGAGTAGCTCCTGGGGCTTGGGGGCATACGCCAGCCGGAGGAACGAGTATATCGGACGGAGGAGGGCGAATGTGGGGAGCGGCGGCGCGCGTTCCAATTTAGGCCCTGGGCGAAGCGGTCGGCGCATGGAGCTGGCTCCGCGGATCGTGTCGGCATTGAGAAATCATTGAGCGGTGAACAAAAGAAGCGTCGGAGTGTAAAAAGCTTCATACAGACAAGGCAGGCGTAATTTTATAAAGAGGGTAATTCATAGGAGATACCAATTCGCGACATGTGACTCTGTTAGACTTATGCGACTTGGGATGATCCAGTCCTTGCTTCCTAGCCGGACCATTGACAATATTCCGTTCGGAAGATCCTATACCGCTAGATCGAACATGGCCTCCGACTTGCTGAAGGCCTATGCCTACTGAATTTGACGTCCGGCTTGCTGACTGACGGCCTGAAGCCCTGGTACCTACTCGGTGAAGTTTGGCTTCCGATTTGCTAAGGCCCTGGTATCCCCTCGTTTGACTTTGGCTTCCGAATTGGTGAAGGCCTGTTCCTACTAGGTAGAATTTGGCCTCCGAATTAGTACTTCCGCCCGGGACCGTTTTAGCGGTTTCACGGCACCCTTTCTGTATGGACTCCGACGGCACCATATGTCTATTGTAGCACCAGAGAGCTATAAATTGAGTGGTTGAAGCACTGTAGTATTATGGAACATTGAGCGATAGCTATGGCAGCTATCTACTGCTATTTTCAGCTATAAATATAAGCGACGTGATAGTTCCCACAGTGTTTTTCCTGATGCAGGTTTGAACCCATGTCCCAGGATAGAGGCCGCTCAATATATGGAAGCAAAATTTGGAAGTATTTACAGTCAAGCCGTTGAATCCATGTTCCCCAAGTAAGTAGCCACACCACGGATGGGTATGATTGAAAGGCAAGTTATTTGTGACACTCTCAGAGTGTAGAATCAGGTAAATATGTGGAGTTTGCAACGTTCGGGTCTCTAGCTGTTCAATGATTCCAAGGACATATTTATTCAGATTTGTATGCCAAGTTAAAATCACTGTTCCGGGGGGAGATATATTAAACTCGCGCGGTTGCATTGTACCCGCGCGGTCCACGGTCTGAAAGTGGTAAAATGATTCTCGCTGGTCAGATCATTACGGAAAGGGAATCACACCTCTCTCAATATAGGTAGCGGAAATATGTATCTCGCAAAAAGAGGTAGGGGACGATCTGACTATTTCCCCTACTCACTCTTGTTGAATTGAAAGTCGTGAAAGTATAGGGCAACTGCCATTTCATGAAAAAAGTAGAGGAAAATCGAAAAACACAAAAAACAATAGGCGAATGATAAAAGTGCATTTGGACCGCCGCAATACTGAAGGTGTTTCACTGATTGCGCTGCGCAGAAACCGGGTCAACATATATCGTCGACGCCACGTGGGGTTTGGCTCACCTCATTCCTGCAATCCGGCAAGGAACCAATTGGTGGACGGGTTCCAAATTGCTTCGGTCAGCGTGGTGGGACTGCCTGCGTTGATGAATCCGACTCGTGTAGCAGCTGTGCTGGTTGCATTGCCGCTGCTGACAGCGTAGAGAGCCGTGCTACCCGGCACGACGGCGAACTTGAAAACATCGACGCACTTGGTGCAGGTAGATCCGCCCTGCCATCCGATGCCATTCTGCCAGATGTACTCGCTCAGAGTGTTAGCGGGGGAGAAGAAGTACACATGAATCTTGGGGGTAGCCGCCCGTCAGCTCCCATATCGAGGCGCAGAGGGAGCATAAATACCTCCGAAAAGTCGCTGTTCGAGAACGCCGCGATGGGCGTGCCCTTTGCAACCTGCGCGGCGGGAACCAGGACACTCTGGGATTCAAACTTGCCGACGTTCAGCGAGCCGCTGGTGAGGACCTGCGAGATGCTGTTGTCCGAGTTCTGGAAGAAGACACGGGTATCCGAGGCGCCGGGGATGGTGATGAAGTTCTGCACCATGGCCATGGATCCCGCAATGGGAAGCGGGACGATTGCGTCTGGCGCAGAGATGGAAGCCCCTTGGATGGCAGAGGCACCAATGAAGAGAGCCTGTTGTGAGACGTGAGATGAGGGAGTGAAGTGAAACCATGGGCGTACAGTGAGGAGTTGAAGCTTGAACATTGTAGGAAATGCGAAGGAGATTTTGAGTCGCCTGGTTGGAACGGTGAGAGCACGACCGTCTTTATAGCCCACGAAACGTGCCTTACGAATCTATGCTGAAGGAACTTCCCCGGAACATTGACGCGTTGAATGCAACAGGAATCTCGCAAGACGACAGTGTCTCTCTTCCTCCGATAAGTACGTGTTGACCGGGAGGACCAGCAAGCAGTTGGATACCCCGAGTACAGAACATCGAGCGATGGACGCTGATGACATCATACAATAACTTAGCTTACTCCAATGCGCGCATCTCGGCTTCCGAACCCATGCTCAAAGGTTTCCAATTATAATTCAGGCAACTTACCCGGGGCGTTGACGCGTTGAATGCAACAGGAATCTCGCAGGACGATATCTATCTAACTGCAGTGGCCGATGGTCCGTTGTAAGCGCATGACGGCCATTATTGGTAGTGGGTGTGTACTCGCTGCACCTCGAGATTCCAATACAGTGTTAGCACCTGCTAACTACACAGGTACGAGGAGTCCTGGATCTATACTATTGCAACAAGCTCCGAAATGCTTCCTGCAATCAACTCCTCGCCGAACAATGCCGCCGTTGTGTGACCCAACCGAACATATGCTTTATGACCACAGTGGAGTTGCCGAGTTTCTGAAGCACGTAAGTACTAAACCGGGTACAGAACATCAAACGATGCACGCGGACGACATCTTACAATAACTTAGCCTACTCCAATTCGCGCATCTCGGCTTCCGAATCCATGCTCAAAGGTTTCCAATTAGAATTCGGGAAATTTTAGCACAAGTAGCTAAACGGCTTTCTGAACAGCAAATATTCAGGAACTGCTAACAAAAGTGTACCCTCCCCTCAAGGGAATCACCTCCTCCAGGGCGATTCGCAGAATCGGCTTCTCCGCGGAGGGTAGATGACAATAACTGTGCCTTCCTTGATGCGACAGTGTCTGGGCTGCTCATGTATCCGTTGCCCACGCCGGGGCCCGAGATGGGCCCGCATGCATACGAGGAAATTATCCCTCGCTTTCCGCAATTGTCGCCGAAGAATTCGGCACACACCCCATTTACTTTTACTTTTCTTTCTCGATGAACTCGTGATTCCCTGAAAGCTTCGCTGCATCGATCAGGACGGCGACTGGTGGCACGGTCGGGCTTTATTTTGTGGCATAAAATATATGGGTCTGTTGACGGACAAATGGGGTCCTTGCGTCCCTGCGTCGCGACACGGCAATGTTGCATGCCCATATGGTTGGTTATATTCAGGACCTTTAAGCTCAGGCCTCGTGATTATGGAATGAAAATAAACCAAGGGTGTGTGCTGTCAAAAATCCCTCGCCAGACCGGAGCAATTACAGAACTCGATGTCCTTATGCTCCTGTTCGGGGTCAAGTTTTTTTGGTACCGGTTCAGACTTTCACTGCGAAGAGCTACGTAAACATGCCAGATCACTGATGGTGGCGCCCGTCATCGACGAGCCTCCACCTGCTTTCTTCTTCCTTGCCTCCCTTGCATTTTTATTGGACGTGTTTGCAACTTTCGTGGTCAAAGATGGATCAGTGGTGTCTGGTCGTCCTTGGTGATGGCGATGCAGGTACAACTGCGTTAGCCTGCCAGGTCAGCACTCAGCCGCGCTGCATTCCCGAGGCTGAGGCTCCCTAGTTCCTCCTCAATTGTTTTGTCGGTGAGAGAAGTTACCCGGCTGGGATGCGTTAACTGCATATTGAACTCGGTCCTTCAGAGGTATCACTAATACTAGCCAATTGGCTATAGCCGTCACTAAACAACATCGCGCAGGCTTACGATCCAACGATAGAAGATTGCTACCGCAAACAGCTCATGGTGGATGACCGCCTGTGTTTTGTGGACGTTATTGATACTGCTGGGATAGGTGCGCCGCGCAAATCACGCCTTTCACAGTCGCTTGATTCCCTCTGCAATCTCAGACCAGTTTGTGACACTCCAGGATCAATCGGTGCGGTTCGTGCACTCAAAAACCATTCTATCGAAAGATCCGGAGACTGATAACATTGTGCATCAGAGGTGGCCAAGGGTTTCTACTGATGTACTGGATCGCGTCGCGGTCGACTTTTGACCGACTCGAGGTCTTCCGCCAGACCGTGCAGCGAATAAAAGGGGAAAATGCCATTATCATACTGGTCGGGAACAAATGCGACTTGCCCGCCTCTAAGCGAGAGGTGTTGGAGGACGAGGGCGCGGCGCTTGCGCGACAGTGGGGGTGCGAGTTCGTCGAAACGTCGGCCAAGACAGCACACAACGTAGAGCTGGCCTTCACGACTCTCATTCGCGCATTACGAGCCTCTGGACTACAGGGCCCGTCCATTAAACCAAGGGCCGTGAAATGCAATCGATCGTGTATCATTTTGTAGGGTTTATCTGGGGTTGTAGGATTGTTTAGTTTCCCTTCTTCAATGACACCGGCCTCCTCTTTCACTCTGCTGCATTGTGGTGCCTCCTGCTTCTCCAACGACTTTTCTTCCCTGCACGTGAAGAATGCCAATCTTTCGCTGCTCAGTTCCAATGTTGGTAGTATGGCGGTCCGGATGCACTTTTATTCGGCCGCAAGATAAAGAGCCGATTTCGGCCATCCCGCAAGATAGAGAGGTGATTTGATGGTATCGCCGCAAGATTGACCCCTGATAATCAAGCTGTTTGTCTTGCGGGGAAATCACTGATTCCCGCAAGATATATATAGGTATGTCCCGCAAGATACAACGCGTCGCCCACAAGATACAGAATTTCCCGCAAGATAAAGTCGTCCGAAAAGAAATTGTTCCAAAATTCCTGAAATAATTTGGGTAATTCCCTAGTGCCTGTTCACCAGGAGTGTGGCACAGTGTTGTGTGATTCAGAGCGGCATACCAATTAAAGAGTAGGGAAACCACTGAAATACTGTATTTCAAGAAGCTTGAGTTGGACTTTGCAATAATTCACCCTTGTGGACTGTGTTCAAAGTCCGATTACCATCACTGACCATCCTCACAACCCTGCATGAGTCAAACGTGAATACCTTGGTTAATTGTAAAGTAGGCATGTAGTTCAACTGGCTTCCTTGCAATTGGATGCATTGGAGTTGACACTGAATACGTGTAGACAGTCATTACAACTCTTATAGGTCCAGGGAAATCTCTTTGTAATTGAATCTACACATTTGTGACAGCTGATACCTGACAATGTGAGTACCAATACACAGCAATTGATTTGACTGCATAAGGGTAGAATGAGCAACAAGCGAGGATATCAACGACTACAAACACTAACCAGCCCGATCACCAAGGTACAGCACCAGAGTCCCACAAATGGAAGGCCATCTTTCGCAGTTACTGAAAGAGATTGATTCCGATTTTCTGAATCAGTGCGTTTAAGAATTGGTTCAGTTCTGTCCTGCTCGGCCATCTCGGCCATATTGAATGATGCGAGAGATTTTAGGATGGCACGTTTTCATTTACTTCATGGGTTCAATAGGTTCTCAGAGTACCAATATACAATCATTGCACCTAGACTCTGGTTAACTCAGCTTCACAGTTTTCCATCAATTGGATCAATGTATGATATTCGGATGATGACCGCCTGGATTTGAAGTGCTCTAGCAGGATCTGGAACAACTTTTGAGAGGTCTAAGGACGGGAATGGCAGGAGGAACCTCAAACAATTTTGCAACAAAGACCAATTTCCGATTTTCAACCTCACACAGCTGTGCCTTTCTCCACTTGCATGCCATCAAAACAACGGTGGATAGGCCCTAGGGAAATACCTAATTTATTCCAGAAATTTTGGACCAACTTTTTTTCGGACGACTTTATGTTGCGGGAAATTCTGTATCTTGCGGGCGACGCGTTGTATCTTGCGGGACATACCTATATATATCTTGCGGGAATCAGTTATTTCCCCGCAAGACAAACGGCTTGATTATCAGGGGTCAATCTTGCGGCGATACCATCAAATCACCTCTCTATCTTGCGGGATGGCCGAAATCGGCTCTTTATCTTGCGGCCGAATAAATGTGCATCCGGACCGCCATATGGTAGCTCTTCGAAGACGCCTTGTTTCTTTGCATGCCCCGAGATATTTGGGCTGGGCCTGCTTTGCAGTGAAAACATGTCTTTGCTCGCTTTCTCCCCGTCCGGAATATGCACTCTCTTCGGCTTCGGCGCAAACCGGTGCCAATTCGCTATAGGCTGTCATGATGTAAAGTATATTTTTTAAATTCGGAAGGGTCCTCTATCACTACTAAACGTGTGGTTCCTCTCCGATCCCGCGGCAGGTAAATAATGACCATTTAATTCGCGCGCAAACCACGTCTTCTCCATTTTTTCCTTCACTACATTCACGGCATTATCCACTCCGCGGCAAATAACAACTGGGTTGGAGGGCCATACAAAAAATTGTTTGATGATCTAGCCACGCTAACTTGCCGTGCTTCCGGTCGCCTGAGGGTTGTCATCGTGATTGACTAGCCATAGCTGAACCATTTTCTCGGACCTTGTTGCAAAAATTGCTTCTTTCACAACTAATTTTGGGCTTTGCTTTTGACAGGGTCTCGGGAACCCTCCTCCCTCCTGTTTGAGGTCCGCGGGGCGCTCACATTTGTTGTTTAGGAAAATCGGGAGGGCTGGCAAGAAATGCTCCGGGGCAGGCTGAAATTGCGTAACAAGCGCGAGCGGTTTGCCTCTGAAACACCGTCCCGTCGGTTTTTTGCAAATCAAAGTACATAGCGATGTATGTACTGTTAAAGGGTACTACCACGCAAAAGCTCATCTCAAGCGCACCATTATTGATGGAGTTCTGAACGCCTCCATGGTGATCTCATGGAAGCTGTGAAAAGTCATTCAAATCTAAGAACTACAAGCGCTCGCCGGCGCCCTTCGGGGGCCGGCTCCCACTTGTGAATACATTGCATTTAAAAGGCAAGATGCATGAGAGATGTCATCAATTACAGTGGTAATAGGTACATTCACAGGAGAAGCTCTTTCCAAATAATGTTAGAGGTAGAGGTTGAAAAATCGTCGACATACTTAAGAATCAGGACATTTCCGCATCAGGAACCCGTGCCATTGCAGAATATAGCTGGCCATGAGAAAAGACCGCTCTCCGGAGGTCTATTCCGAGTTTTTGGACAGTAAGACCTTGGCATCCATTGAAAGTGGTTGCATAACACAGGGCTAGTGGGATCTGTTTTCTGTGAACAACGTAGTTAAAGCCATGAGGTTGAAAATGAAAATTGATTCGTGGGAGGTGGAGTCGTATCTCATAACTGGTGAGATTTAGTCTTCCTTAAGATTGGAAACACACTCACTGAATCTACGGCCTTGCCCGCTACCACTGAGGGTATTGTCTCAATTACAACGGAGTGTCGAAGCAGATTCCGAACTATGACGCGAGTATTTTTCGTCAAACCACGGGATGCGTCGAAGTTCCGAGTGAATCTACAAATTGCTCCAACCTTGAGAATCAATTCGTGCGGCGGAATCCCAGGTTCTTGTAATGAGTTCAGGAATTCAGGGTCTTCAAATACTGCTTCGTTTGAGCCCTGGAGTTCATCCTCAATAGAGTCCTTGCTAACATAACAGTGCGAATTTCCTGGAACATTGTCGAGTATTGCCATGTTGAATCCATCAACAAAGGCGTTGAACGGACTGAGAATAGCACGAGAAATGCAGATTGAGGGATCGCCAAGAACATTGGGCGGGAAGACGAAATCAATGAGCTCTTGTATAGATCTTGTGTGGTATAGTCGACCAAGATCCACGTGTTCATGCTCATAATCATCGCCGATAGCATCAAGGAATGCAGAGAAGGAAGGATCATTGCGTTGGCGAATTGAAGCCTCCAATCTCAGAATTTCAAAGTCACTGAAAACTGCTTGAGTGCGTATGGATGCCTTGCAAATGGCTGTCCGTCCTCCGAACCGGACAACTGGTGCAACCTGAATCATATTTTCGATGAAATGAGTTTTAAATTAGGTCATTTCTCACCTGACGGAAGTCTCCCACTGTAATAAGCATACGACCACCCCAAACCCGATCTGAGCATCCCGTAAGACCTCGCATCAGTCGGTCAGCGCAATCAAAGGCTTTGAAGTGCAGGCCGCCAATTTCATCAATAACATGACATTTGGCAGCTAGTAAAAGCTTTGCACGGTCGCTGCGTGGCCCAACCATGGAAATCAGATGCGGATCATATTCGTTGACTGGAATCCCATAGAGATAATGGGAAGTACGTCCTCCAGGATAGTTTTTTGCTGCAAACGCCGAAGAGGCGGAAAGGAGAACAATTTCGCCCAGTTTTCCTAGAGCCCCGATAATTGGATATAAGACGTAAGTCTTTCCGCGCCCTGCGCGCCCATCAATATGAATTGGTGCGGGATGATCAACAGATGTGAGATGTATAATGCGATCATATACTGCTCGCTATAGTGTTTTCAGAGAGCGGGAATAGGGTGAGGAAATGGACCATTACCTGTTTCCGTGTAAGCCCGTCTTTGAATGCACAAAGATTTGTTGGATCGCCATTCCACCGTAGGCGCTCAGTGTCAACTTCTTGCTGTCGTTCTACTGGTTCCGGAAGTCCGATTTCAACTAAGGGTTTTCCAAGGCCCTGGAGCAAATTTTGAAGTGAAAGCAAAACCTCATTTTGAATCAAGCCAGGGCTTGGAGAAGAAGTTGTTCGTAAAAGTCTGTCCTTAATGTCTGCGCTGAGGGAGTCCTCGTGATTTTCCCAAATCGTCAATACTGGACTTCCTTCAATGGCTAAAATGGCAAACAGCCAGCGAAGTTGAGCAGGAGGAGCTCCAAACTCAACGAGCTCTTGGAAAGCCATTATTCCTTCATCAGTATTGTCAAATAATCCCAGTGCACGCGCTGCTTCTTGGTATGTCCCGTAAATTTTGCCAACGACAGTACGTATATCAACCCAGTCACGGGCCTTTCGGTGGAGGAGGAGGGCTCGCAAGTAAAATACATCTCCATGTCGAGGATAAACCATTTGAATGCGGCACACACCGATATGGCTTGGTTGATAGAACCGGATGCGCATCTGTGGTCTGTCAGGATAGAGAACTTCGAGAACATCCAAGTCATGCATTTCTTTGTTCGGGTCGTGTGATTCGAGGCGACATTTTGAGCCAAATTCCACATATGTTAGGTTATCGAGATCGGGATGCTTTGGCCGTGCCAAGTATCGAACCAGAAGGGTAGCATCCGACTGGGAGTCATTTTTGCGTGCCATTTGACCGTGATGGCGTCCAGGTAAGTGTATTGGAAGGCGCTTGACCCCAGGAGATTTTTGTGAGATGTGGAAAGATGCAAGACGTGTTGCAGCTTCAATGCTCGATAAGTATCTCCCCCGTTCATAATCCCGAATTTCATCTACGGGCTTTCGGGTTCTTCCTGAAGACGTGTCCGTGGGCAAATCGTGGGATACTCTCCAATTTGCAAAGTCGGGAGGTTTGAAAAAGTACTTGAAAAGATATTGGAAAAGCTGAACACCGGTGGAAAACTCAACATTTATATGGAAATCATACTTCAGAATGAGCCATGGGATATACGAGACAATAGAGGCGTCCTCTTCCTCGCGGCGGCGGTGTTCAAAATAGCCTGGAAGTAAAATAAGCATATAATTGAAGTCATCGGTGATCCACATACCACGCTCATTGAAAGATGATTCAGACTTTCTTGGTTTCGGAAAGCCATACTGACATTGTTTCGGCCACCCGCAGCGATGATACGTCTTAGATGGATCGTGGATATGGGTCATGTGGCGCTTGACAGCTTCCCGAAGGGAACCAGAAGCCCGAGGAAGTTCTGCACGGAGGAATTTATCAATTTCTGCAGGGGTTTGAGGCACGTTCTTGAGAGCAACAGCTATATGCTCATGCGGGAGACCACGTTTCTGGAATTCTGTGACTCGAATATAGTAGAGAAGAGGTCCAAAAAAATCCCGGATGTCTTTCATGAATGCAGATAGATATTGCTGAAAGACACGAACAATCAGGTCAGGTCGGTCATTTGCAGACTGCCCAGGTTGTAATTGGGAAGTAATTTCTGGCCAGCGTGGGTCGTTGTGAAAGTGATAAATAGGGTGACTGGACCGAAGGCTTTACGAAGCGCCAGGCAGTCGGAAATATTTGCTGCAGACCAGGCCGGGGAGTGTACGAAAGATGACGGTAGCCGGACATTTTCAACCGGCTCTTCATCTCCTTCGATCGTGCCAACAAATTCTTCTTCCTCTTCATCTGCATTTGAATGCTGGTTGTGACGAATATAAGTAAGTCGTGCCTCTTCAATGGCACTCCATGCATCGACCAACCATTCCCCTGTGATAATCTAATTACTCAGGGTATTGAACTCAAGACACTCTTGTTTACCTGTCAACCGGGAAAACTTGGACATTTGTCTGGCGTTCAAGAAGAATCGGGTTCGATACCATCATAGCTGGCTGAACCTCTTATTGTCTCGTGTGAGCCTCGAAGGAGACCATCCCAGTGTTCCCTCAGGAAGAAGCAGGAGATAGTGCAGAGGTTCAACATATGGGGAGAGAATATCGAGATAAATTGGTTTGTCATTCCCTTTGCGTTGGATTACCAATTTGCGGCGAGAAGGCACCGAAGTTGGGGCAAGTGAGATGATAGCCGAAATTTCATCGGTTGTGAAGTCCGCATGCTCGATATGGAGCGCTAGATCCCCGTCACTGTCCTG
Source organism: Mycena leptocephala (assembly GCA_029378395.1). Taxonomy (NCBI): domain Eukaryota; kingdom Fungi; phylum Basidiomycota; class Agaricomycetes; order Agaricales; family Mycenaceae; genus Mycena; species Mycena leptocephala. The sequence continues at coordinate 99,810 of JARJLF010000183.1, forward strand.
TCTACGGAGACGCTGCAGTTCAGGTACAAATGGGTTCACACGTTCCAAGCCTGCAAGTGTGTCCTGAATCCAAGATTGGGGAATTTTGAATTCATCACCTCTAGAAAACATCGCCTTTGGGTCGTGGATGAACCAGCGAATCGCGTGCTGCCCTTCCTTCGCTGAGAGAATGCGGTGATAAGTTCGTCCGCCTGCTAATGTTACGGCGGAAACTCCAGGGTCAAATTTCATAAAATCACCATCGAAAACTGCAATGGCAGTGAGAGTAAATAAGTTGTTCAACTTCCGCGAAAGGCCTGCTGTTTTTGAGTGGCTTATAAACGAATTCCACTCCGCTGGATAAGGGGGGAGGAGAGGTTGTAGGTGTTTTCCCTTAGGGCCACAAACGAAGCAGACATCGTGTACACGTTCGCCCTCAAGAGCCTTAGATGGTGGAAATGAATGAGAAAAGTCATCCAATTGAAAAATATCGATCGCGTACTGTGATACCGCAGTGCTTGCATTTTTTGTTCCAGCGAAGGCCAACAGGCTCTATTTCTTGTGAAGAGTTGAGGACCGCAACTCGATCCCACCACGGTTGGTCCGCTGGATTCGAACGTGCTGATCTGTGTGCGGCGGTGTCATGCTGGTGAATCTCTGCACGTCGCGAATCGTCGAGGTTGTTTCGAGCATTTCTCCTAGCGGCAGTGTCACTTTGACGTATCTCTGCGCGTCGCAAACTGTCGAGGTCATTTCGAGCATTCCTCCGGGCGTCGGTATCAAGACGGCGAATCTCTTCTCTGTCAGAATCAGCCAGTAGATCACGAGCAGATTTTCTTGCATTAGCATCGCTATTTCGTCGTAGATCTCGCATGGAATTGTCCTCATTTGCGCGACGAATCCTTTGTTGTTGACGCCTTTGGTGCCTGTAAAACTCCACACTGGTCGGAGATGCATTGCGGGACATGGCGGAGGTGAAGAGTACAGAGCTAGGACTCAATCACTGTCTCCACGCCTGGCCATCTGCCCATCAGCTTCTTTCCTCTTTGGTCAACCTCAGGCTTTCCTCTTGTCCGGGTTGCTCAACGCACAATGGCAATAGTTTCTACTTTTTCAAACTGGGGTGCGTACAGCTTCTTTCCTGATTTGTCGACCTCAGTCCGGGACTATGGCCACTTCTCTGTCCAGAAGTTTCAACTTGATTGATGGCTTCGCTTTAGAGCGACGGGATGTATGTCATTGTTTAACCCAAATTTTCTGCCTGGATACATGGGAGGAAGTCTGCAGTGCCCAGTAAACAGCGAGACAACGTGGTTAGCTAACTCGGCTCGAGCACAGCAGTGGGGGGATTCGAGAAAAACAGCCTTTCGTAACATCGCCGCCTGACAGGTCGTCATTTAGGATCCGAGGGATCCGAGCAAAAACAGGGTCAGTTATTTTGGTCTCGAGCACAGCAGTGAGGCGAATGCGGAATAGACGGCTTTAGCAACGATGCCACTTGTCAGGGCATCACTTGAGCATCAAAGGAAAATAGAAGGTATTTTTTAGGCAAGGTTCTCACTGACAGAAAAACATGAACGACTTCGCGCCGTCAACCACTTGTATCTAGTAATTTCGGATGCCGACTTGGCCGCCATGAACCGCCGCAAGTTTTACGGCACGATTCTCACCATAGCGTTTCGGGTGCGTTCGTGATCGAAGTTGCGATAGAACCGGAGATGGGTATCTTGCGGAGAGACCCGCAAAGTTTATGTGCCGAACTACCTGAGAAAAACATCAACGATGCAAGGCGAATACGGAATAGAGCGTTTTGTTAGCAGCGCCGCCAGGCCAGTCTATCAGGGCGTCAACAGTAGACGTCACCAATGACTGTGGCCTCACTAATGGGGATATAGGCTTCAGACAGACAGACAGACATGCTAATTTTATAAAGAGGGAGATACTGTACTTGATGCGGAACACCTCAAAGTATAGGTATAGCCAGAAAGCCCTAATTCCTGCCTTTCAGACGATATACAACTCATATTTGTTGGTCCGGAATGTGTATGGTCTTTGAATTTTATTTCCGCGCTATGAAGGGCCAGAGAACGTCGAGAGAACGCGCTTCGACCGCCCGCCGATCATGATGTCATTTCGCCTAATCTTATCTCCGAAACCACACAAAACTTGGGCATAGGACGCCCCGCCTAAATCAGGCCGCCCCACCGTGCGGCAGTGACCGCCCATAAGGCCTTGGGTGGAGGTCTCAGGATCTCTCAGGATCTCCAAGGCCTTGGTTAAGGGTAAGGCCTTGGCCAAGGGTGCCTCCAAGGCCTTGGTTGATTTTTCCCACGCATCCAGGCGGTATCAAAAACAATCTTAAGCTTTAAATCTACTGATATTCCTCATCCGAGTCAATCCAGGAGTCAATCTCAATGGCGCTGTTGTCGGGACGCGCATCCTCCTCCTTGTCTACCAGTTCCTGCATCAAGATCTCTTCCTCTTCCATGACCCGTGCAGACGGCTTGCGTGCGCGCGGTTTCTCTGCCTGCCGAACAATAGCGCGCGTCGACGGAGAAGAAAAGATGGGGAAAATAAATGACATAGTGATATTCACATGATGCTCTAAGGCTTGGCCAAGGGCGGAACTTCCGGCCGAAAATCGCTAAGGCCTTGGTCAAGGCATTGTTAAGGGCTTGGAGTTTTAAGGCCTTGGGCCTTGGGCGACTGTCACCTGTTCACGTTGGCTTAAGCCAAATGCGTTGCAACGCACCAAAGTTTAAGCCATGCTTAAGCGGCTTAAGCAGGCCATTTATAGAGTATATAGGGTGTATTTACTACATGTAAGTATAGTGTAATAAATGGCTTCAACAGATCAAGCCGTAGTAACCCCATCCCATCGCTCTGTTTAAGCCATTCAAATCAGCGGAGTCACAGAAATGATATTTGAATATACTAACAACAGATATATTCACCATTTTTAAAAGGAAGATGGAGCCGCAACACACATCATACTATCCACACAATGATAATGAATCATACCCTTGATGGTGATGGAAGACATGGTTTGGACCTCACAAAATAGAGCCCGAGGTGAGGTCCAGTGGTGGCATGACACACCTGCGCAGCCGAAGTCGCCGGTGGCACAACGAGAACGCTATCATAGTAGAACGAGTCGGAAACTCGGAGTCGAGCCGGAGACAGGGCTCATATTGCGCCTGGGGATTGTAGCCAGAGGACTAAGAACCATGTCTCAGAGAACATCGGTCTTCAGAGTGAGCAGCACGCAAAGTTGTGAAAGAGGAGGAGAGTAAAGTGAAAGATACGTGACATGTCACTTGTGGCAAAGACTGTCGGCATCGCATCAGCCACGGCGATCAAGGTGGCTGTGTGGCTGTACCATATCCTTCTCTTTCTCCACCACCATCATCGATCGTCACAGCCTCTTCTGCCAACACCATATGCATTCGGGTGGACCACCGTGAGTCTCTTCTAAGCCCAGTCTTATTGAGCTCATAGGTTATTTTGAATTCTCGTGATTGCCACTTTCACTCTGAGTGAGTGCCACCGATGCAACACAAAGCGTCCAAGCAACTTGACGTGGCCATATGACATTAAGTATCTACTGCCACTATTCCCGCCCCACTTCGTTGTGCCCTCTTTCTCACTGCAAAATCCAGCCAAACCTACCACCACTGCTAATATTTCTGCCTGGCGTTGATCGGCGGTCTGCGGGAACTCGGTCACATTGTGAAGGACATTTTATGGTCACTTGTACTGAACGGGGTAAAGTGGTGCGGGTTCCTTTGAAGAACATCTATCTCTCCTACGTTGATCTACTAAATATGCTGTATACTGAGCTGTGCGCTCTGGCAATTTAAGGTGAATTTGATGACTTAACAATGCACGGCTGAAGCTAATTCAGATCAACTACTCATCCAACTAACCAGACCTTTTGAGCTGCTCAGCAGGTTTCAAAGTTCGAACGGTTCAAGCCGCTCCAGCAGTTAAGCGGCTTAAACCGCTTAAGCCATACTGTGTGACTACCCTCCAATGTATTGCAACACACCTATATACACTATTAAAGACGGGGCTTGAGCTGCTTAAGCGGGGCTTAAACTTTGGTACATTGCAACGTGGTTGGCTTAAGCCAACCTAAACAGGATTTATTGGGTGATCACTGCCATGCAGTCCCGCCCACGAGATGATTGACATCACGCCGCTTTGAGCCTCCCAGTACTCTGCCCGGCATACTTTATACGCTCCGCAGCCTACGCCCGCCATGCCCCACCATGTCTGCATCGCTGTCGTGTGCGCTGGAGTGCTTCCCCAAGCTGCTGCTTGTTTGTAAGGCTCCAACCATTTCGTTTCCGTTTAAGGTTTGGGCTAAATTAAACGGAAACGGTAGTAAACATTTAAAAAACCATTTAAACGTTTATAGACGGTACCATAAATTGATTTTTTTGGGGTGCAGCAAAGGGGTAATAACTAGTAGCGTAGGTACCCAGCCTTGATCCACATCTTCGTGAGCATCGCCCTCATGATTGTCTCCGCCTTCATGGATCCCCGCGCCTCGTGACACAAGTGCCGCGACTTCGAGAACAGGTGTTCCACCGAGACACTAGTCCCCGGAATAGCCAAAAAAAATTACGCGGCAATTTCTCCGAGCCATCAATAAGCAAGCAAACCACGAGCAAACCGCCGTTCATAAGCGTCTGCGGCTTATGGAATTTAAGTGGTGGGGCATGCCCCCTGTGGGAGCTGGGCCTAAATTAAACGGAAACGGAAACGGTTTTATCCGTTTAAAACATTTAAAAACGGAACCGGTTGGAGCCTTACACGGTGGGCTACACCGATCCCTTTTGGGCGGGCTCAGCCAAACAGATGCTAGACAGATGCTAGACAGGGGCTACACACAGCTAGTCAACATCTGTGTTTCTAGTCTGTGTCTCGTCGCCTACACAGGGCCTGTTTGGCGCCTCCGCTGACCTAAATTCATACTACACAGACCTACAAGCACCCCAACTGAGGTGAGTCTAGGGAGGGTCGGAACGCAGTGAACCCATCGAAACCGAAGCATGGAGGTCCCTGAATTCTACGTAGGATTCAGGTCCCAGGTATTCCGCATTCTTTCGGGGTGGAGATCATTGAGTCTATTAAATTCCGCATGTACGACGTGTTGAAACTGGACCCGATTGACTGGAGTGCGCAGTAAGCCGATCGGTTCTTGGAATCACACACATCCAATGTATTTAATCGTGTATGCAGATTCAAATCGATAATAATCAGGCACTTCAAAGACCAGATCATATCAACCCCCGGATCGCCGAACGCGACCCTGCCATCGGCGCCATTCCACGCTTTGACTAGGACGTACATCGATCCCGGGTACGGGACACTCGACCTATGTCTCGTATCCTCCGATGGCGAACTGAGATCGGAGGCATGCCGCGAGCTCATCGCGGAGATCCCGACGAGACTTCCCCATGCACCCGATCCTCTGATCCCCACATTCTTAGCCAGGTGGAAGGGACACCGCGTCACGCACATTGCATTTGCACACTTTGCACACAACATTTTCAACGTTTCTCGCCTCTTCAGCATCGTACGTTCGCTTCCTGTCACTTGACGTGGTTGCTCTTATTTGGTCCCAGCCCACCCATAACGCCTCGGATACCCCGTACTGGGTCGTCCCAGAGCCAAACCTCAACATCGTCGCGGAGTTCTCGTTTGACGAAACACCAGGTGTAGGCATACGAGGTCTATGGGAGGCTGACGACGGAGTTGAGAGTCCAGTGGGCGGTGGCGTCCCGGATCGGGCTCAGGTTTGGTTCGTAAAGAATTGACAAGCGACAAGTAGACAGGCAGTCTCTTCAAACGCGGAATTATGTATGTAGTTCTTCCCAATATTTGCACTCAGCGTCCCTGCTCTTCCACCTTGCGTGCGGTTGGTTTCGGAACGCGGGCAGCGTCAAATGACTCAAGCAATTTTTGAATATTGGCGTCCGAGAACAAGTCGAGGCTGTCCGGGCATCCCATTTGCTCGTGTCTGTGTAAGAAGGAGTTGATTCAGTTTCAAGTGGAAGGGTGGCTAGACACAACGAAAGAAGGAAATACAATACGACAAACTTACCCTTCCTTGCCGCACCTATGACACTTTTGCGGATGTGGGCACTCGCGGCTGATGTGCCCCTTGGGAGTTCGAGGTTAGTATCATGACACAGCGAGCGACGATGGGACGCACCATCTCCCTGCAGTTGTAGCATTGGGTCTCCTTGGGGCATTCGCGGGCGATGTGGCCGACACCGCTGCATTTGTAGCATTTCTTGGTCGCCGCGCCAGTACCCGTACCAACAAAGTGGGAGCCTCCGTGCGAGGCGGTGTTCTCTGGGCAAGTGTAGGACTGCGGGGGTAGTCATCAAGATCGATTGTTGGAGGGATTACGCAGTGAATGAGACAGCAAACAGGAATTGTGGGTGGGCCGCTCGGCGCCTCTGTAAGCGCTGGCGTGGCCTCAGGTCTGCCCGTCGGAGAAGCGGGAACTGGGATGTACCGAAAAGAGATGATTCGAGAAGGAACGCAAACAATCCGGGAAGGAGAGTAGTACGTATCAAATGCGCACCAGATGTCCCTCCCTCCCGCACTTGTAGCACGTCTTCAGCATCTGTTCCATCGTCCGGTCTGAGTTGTAAGAAGTTCTAGAGAATAAATCCCAAGATGAGCTCTCAGTGGAGGTACGAGAGTCCTGGGGGGAGCCCGGAGGGAGCCTGGAGGGAGGAAAACCCACCAAGCAGATTGAGGTGGTGGTGATACGAAGCAAGGGCTCGTGGCCTCGAGGCGGTCGTTGAGCCTCGTTGTCCCCGCGCTTTCCCAAAACTGTTTTTAGGTAGGTCCGATTTAGAGCCGGAGGGTTTCCATCGAGCCGTAAGCAACATCTTCGGAGATAAGGTGCGGCGTAGAGTTGAGGAGTTCATCGTCACAGGCCTCGCGCGGCACGAATGAGAAATTGATGCAGCGAGGAAAGAATAAATTCAACAAGATGTGCCTGCGCTTAGCTCCGGCATAAGTGCAGGCTCAGACTCTCCGGCAAGCTGGACAGGAACCATCCCACGGTAGAGACACACACGGAAGGTAAATGATTTTAGCCTGAGGGCCTAGTAATACAAATTAACGAAGGGGAATATCCTCGTAACTACTATAAGCCACAACAGCGAATGGCTTGAATCTGACCCAAGTCAAAAAAACCTGTCCCCCAAGTAAGATACCACTTGGGCAACTTCCTGTTCCCACCTCCTCCCACAAAATCTCGTCTTAATACCTCCTCCTCGTCCCGCAATTGGTACCTCCAAAATGCGTAGGTTTGGGGTCCAACAATGTAACTCCACCCAGACTGACCACCATTGTCAGGTCAAAACGGATGTTTGTCCGTCGGCTAGTAGTCTTGGGCTTACCGCGGGGGCTTGATCGTAGTGCTCGCTTATTATGTAGTTGCGGAGTTTGAATTTAAGTCGCGTACTGTCTCGATATGTAGGGGAGCAACGGTCACGGTAACGGACCGTCTGTTGCGTTGCCTTTGTCACAGTAACGGCGGGACTGGTTGCCCAAAAAAAATCGTGACATTGACGAATAAAATTGAGAAAAGAAATCTGGCCTTGGAAACAGGTCGGAATAGGCATGAAACCAGGTTTTCTCCGTAGGCAGCACCAGATACGTGCGGAGATTCCTTGCATTTGGCCAGTTTCCGGATGAAAAATTGTTTTCCCGTTGCCTTCTCAAGCAACGGTCACGCTCACGGTGGCCCCCGTTGCCTAAGAAAGAGGCAACGGGTATGTCACGGTCCCTGGGCCGTTGCTCCCCTACATATAGTGGGTTTCACAAAAGACGCGATATTGCATGAAAATTTATCCTAGGACTGGTTGCCTTCCCTGTGCCTGACTTCATGTCTCTTTAGAATTTCGAAATATAGGCTGGAATCCGTTGTGCAGGAAAGCTATTTTGATCATGTGATTATGGCCCTCTCTTACAGCAGTCTTACTCAAACTTGTGATTTAGGGCCATTGCTGGCGCATGGCAGAACGAGTCTGGTTCTTTTTAACCATAGCCAGTTTTATTCTACAGTGTCAGATTTGTCCGCTACCACCACAGCTTGCAAGATGGCCGCATTTGATAGAGAAGGCTGTTATACTTGCCTCTAGCAACTAATCTTCGAGGATCCAGATTCAAGGGCCCTCCAGGCATGCAGGCTAGCCAGTTTAATTCTGGTTTAGTCTATAAATGGAATCACTACATAACCTACGGGTCTGCGAACACGAGCCAAGTGAGGTTCAAATATTATTAGGCTCATGCATAGCATTCTATGGATATAGTTCCACCGGCTCACCGCTCGCCCGAGCTTCGCTCGGCTCGGGTTCGCCGGACCATAATCGGAAGTGAGGTTCTTGCGGCCCATATCATTCTTGGGATAAAATCCCACCGGCTCACCGCTCGCCCGAGCTTTGCTCAGCTCGGGTTCGCCACACAGGGGTCGACGCCGGCGTAATGGCAAATCACCGGTAAGGAGGACCAGAATGACCCAGGATGCCACTCGACATGAAATTTAATTGCATTTGGTAATTATAATTGCTCAGCTGTGCTACGACTGTGGGCCATTGTCCAAAACAAAGATCAAACAGCCCGAGTCTGACCAGATGAGGAAGTGGCTCAGTGGCCTGACCGTTTGTCCGAATGGGGTCCGACTTTCCCCAAAGCGACCATCATTGTTCGAATTTTGGATCTGACCTCGCCACTGCCACCCCGAAATTTGTCCGAATTCTGACCTGACCCCACGCGGCAAATCCTAAATTTTGTCCGAATCCCTGATTCGACCTACCAACCGATAAACACCGGTCCTTACACACCCTTGGTTGTCATTCCATAATCACGAGGCCTGAGCTTAAAGGTCCTGAATATAACCATATGGGCATGCAACATTGCCGTGTCGCGACGCAGGGACGCAAGGACCCCATTTGTCCGTCAACAGACCCATATATTTTATGCCACAAAATAAAGCCCGACCGTGCCACCAGTCGCCGTCCTGATCGATGCAGCGAAGCTTTCCGGGAATCACGAGTCCATCGGGAAAGAAAAGTAAAAGTAAATGGGGTGTGTGCCGAATTCTTCGGCGACAATTGCGGAAAGCGAGGGATAATTTCCTCGTATGCATGCGGGCCCATCTCGGGCCCCGGCGTGGGCAACGGATACATGAGCAGCCCAGACACTGTCGCATCAAGGAAGGCACAGTTATTGTCATCTACCCTCCGCGGAGAAGCCGATTCTGCGAATCGCCCTGGAGGAGGTGATTCCCTTGAGGGGAGGGTACACTTTTGTTAGCAGTTCCTGAATATTTGCTGTTCAGAAAGCCGTTTAGCTACTTGTGCTAAAATTTCCCGAATTCTAATTGGAAACCTTTGAGCATGGATTCGGAAGCCGAGATGCGCGAATTGGAGTAGGCTAAGTTATTGTAAGATGTCGTCCGCGTGCATCGTTTGATGTTCTGTACCCGGTTTAGTACTTACGTGCTTCAGAAACTCGGCAACTCCACTGTGGTCATAAAGCATATGTTCGGTTGGGTCACACAACGGCGGCATTGTTCGGCGAGGAGTTGATTGCAGGAAGCATTTCGGAGCTTGTTGCAATAGTATAGATCCAGGACTCCTCGTACCTGTGTAGTTAGCAGGTGCTAACACTGTATTGGAATCTCGAGGTGCAGCGAGTACACACCCACTACCAATAATGGCCGTCATGCGCTTACAACGGACCATCGGCCACTGCAGTTAGATAGATATCGTCCTGCGAGATTCCTGTTGCATTCAACGCGTCAACGCCCCGGGTAAGTTGCCTGAATTATAATTGGAAACCTTTGAGCATGGGTTCGGAAGCCGAGATGCGCGCATTGGAGTAAGCTAAGTTATTGTATGATGTCATCAGCGTCCATCGCTCGATGTTCTGTACTCGGGGTATCCAACTGCTTGCTGGTCCTCCCGGTCAACACGTACTTATCGGAGGAAGAGAGACACTGTCGTCTTGCGAGATTCCTGTTGCATTCAACGCGTCAATGTTCCGGGGAAGTTCCTTCAGCATAGATTCGTAAGGCACGTTTCGTGGGCTATAAAGACGGTCGTGCTCTCACCGTTCCAACCAGGCGACTCAAAATCTCCTTCGCATTTCCTACAATGTTCAAGCTTCAACTCCTCACTGTACGCCCATGGTTTCACTTCACTCCCTCATCTCACGTCTCACAACAGGCTCTCTTCATTGGTGCCTCTGCCATCCAAGGGGCTTCCATCTCTGCGCCAGACGCAATCGTCCCGCTTCCCATTGCGGGATCCATGGCCATGGTGCAGAACTTCATCACCATCCCCGGCGCCTCGGATACCCGTGTCTTCTTCCAGAACTCGGACAACAGCATCTCGCAGGTCCTCACCAGCGGCTCGCTGAACGTCGGCAAGTTTGAATCCCAGAGTGTCCTGGTTCCCGCCGCGCAGGTTGCAAAGGGCACGCCCATCGCGGCGTTCTCGAACAGCGACTTTTCGGAGGTATTTATGCTCCCTCTGCGCCTCGATATGGGAGCTGACGGGCGGCTACCCCCAAGATTCATGTGTACTTCTTCTCCCCCGCTAACACTCTGAGCGAGTACATCTGGCAGAATGGCATCGGATGGCAGGGCGGATCTACCTGCACCAAGTGCGTCGATGTTTTCAAGTTCGCCGTCGTGCCGGGTAGCACGGCTCTCTACGCTGTCAGCAGCGGCAATGCAACCAGCACAGCTGCTACACGAGTCGGATTCATCAACGCAGGCAGTCCCACCACGCTGACCGAAGCAATTTGGAACCCGTCCACCAATTGGTTCCTTGCCGGATTGCAGGAATGAGGTGAGCCAAACCCCACGTGGCGTCGACGATATATGTTGACCGGTTTCTGCGCAGCGCAATCAGTGAAACATCTTCAGTATTGCGGCGGTCCAAATGCACTTTTATCATTCGCCTATTGTTTTTTGTGTTTTTCGATTTTCCTGTACCCTAGGCTGGTTTGAGTTTAAACCACATCGTCTCCAACGATGGCCTGGTTTAAACCACCTTCCTATAATCATATAGGGAGCAGGCTTTGGTTTGAACCACAGTGGTTTAAACCGGTTCAAGCCATGGTTTAAACCATTGTGGTCTGAATGTGGTTTGAAATTATCACAGTTTAAACCAGTTCAAACCAGATGGTTTAAACTGGTTTGAACCAAAGTTGTTTGGACATGTGTTTTTTTTTTTTGTCTTGACTCTCATTTTTTCCTCCTCTCTTAATATTAGTGACTGCCCGCCCCACTCCTTCCAAAAAAGGAAATTCATATCATTTGGACTCAAAAAAACACAGAAAATTTGTGAATAATTGGGAAATTTTTGTTCAAGGCACGAATAGATTGGTAGATGGCACCGACCAAAAATGGAAATCCATCAAAAAATGAAAGTTGTAGCCCTCATTGAGCACTACAAGGTTGACCATTGACCATGGTGATCAGCTCACTGGTTGGGCTGAAAAAGGCAATATACTTTCAAAAACACTGTTTTAGGGAATGATTGGGCCATATCTCAGTAATTGCTGGACGGATTCCCACGATTCTAGTACCGTTAGAAAGCGGCTGAACAGGACTTTCAGATGGGGCCACTCACCAGGCATTCTACACCACTTCTATAATCAGCTATTTTTATTTTTTTAGAATGATTTGGCTTGTATCTCGGGAACTGCTGGATCGATGATCCCCTCAAACAGAGAATCCCTGATATCTCAGCAGCCATATTTTTTGTATAGCTGGCAACAAGTGTCACTTGAAAGTGCTCATTCACCTCTGTACCACAATCATGGGTATTGATACAGCAGTTCCTAAGATACAAGCCAAATCATTCTAAAAAAATAAAAATAGCTGATTATAGAAGTGGTGTAGAATGCCTGGTGAGTGGCCCCATCTGAAAGTCCTGTTCAGCCGCTTTCTAACGGTACTAGAATCGTGGGAATCCGTCCAGCAATTACTGAGATATGGCCCAATCATTCCCTAAAACAAACCGTGTTTTTGAAAGTATATTGCCTTTTTCGGCCCAACCAGTGAGCTGATCACCATGGTCAATGGTCAACCTTGTAGTGCTCAATGAGGGCTACAACTTTCATTTTTTGATGGATTTCCATTTTTGGTAGGTGCCATCTACCAATCTATTCGTGCCTTGAACAAAAATTTCCCAATTATTCACAAATTTTCTGTGTTTTTTTGAGTCCAAATGATATGAATTTCCTTTTTTGGAAGGAGTTGGGCGGGCAGTCACTAATATTAAGAGAGGAGGAAAAAATGAGAGTCAAGACAAAAAAAGAAAACACATGTCCAAACAACTTTGGTTCAAACCAGTTTAAACCATCTGGTTTGAACTGGTTTAAGCCATCTGGTTTGAACTGGTTTAAACCGCGATAATTTCAAACCACATTCAGACAATGGTTCAAACCACTGTTTAAACCATGGTTTAAACCAGTTTAAACCACTGTGGTTCAAACCAAAGCCTGCTCCCTATATGATTATAGGAAGGTGGTTTAAACCAGGCTATCATTGGAGACGACGTGGTTTAAACTTAAACCATGCTGTTGCTGTTTTCCTCTACTTTTTTCATGAAATGGCAGTTGCCCTATACTTTCACGACTTTCAATTCAACAAGAGTGAGTAGGGGAAATAGTCAGATCGTCCCCTACCTCTTTTTGCGAGATACATATTTCCGCTACCTACATTGAGAGAGGTGTGATTCCCTTTCCGTAATGATCTGGCCAGCGAGAATCATTTTACCACTTTCAGACCGTGGACCGCGCGGGTACAATGCAACCGCGCGAGTTTAATATATCTCCCCCCGGAACAGTGATTTTAACTTGGCATACAAATCTGAATAAATATGTCCTTGGAATCATTGAACAGCTAGAGACCAGAACGTTGCAAACTCCACATATTTACCTGATTGTGCGAGTTCATCGAAACGTCGGCCAAGACAGCACACAACGTAGAGCTGGCCTTCACGACTCTCATTCGCGCATTACGAGCCTCTGGACTACCAGCCCCGTCCACCAAACCAAGGCCCGTAAAATCCAAGCGATCGTGTATCATTTTGTAGGGTTTATCTGGGGTTGTAGGATTGCTTAGTTTCCCTTCTTCAATGACACCGGCCTCCTCTTTCACTCTGCTGCATTGTGGTGCCTTTCGAACGAATTTACCTCCCCGCACGTGAAGAAAGGCAATGTTTCGCTGCTCAGTTCCAATGCTGGTAGCTCTTCGAAGACGCCTTATTTCTTTGCGGCTGATTTGCAGATACCCCGAGATATTTGGGCTGGGCCTGCTTTGCATTGAAAAAATGTCTTCGCTCGCTTTCTCCCCGTCCGGCATATGCACTCTCTTCGGATTTGGTGCAAATCGGTGCCAATTCGCTATAGCTTGTCATGGTGTAAAGTATATTTTTAAAATTCGGAAGGTTCCTATATCACTGCTAAACGTGTGGTTCCTCTCCGATCCCGCTGGTAGCGGCAGGTAAATAATGAACATTTAATTCGCGCGCAAACCACGTCTTCTCCATTTTTTCCTTCACTACATTCACGGCATTATCCACCCCGCGGCAAATAACAACTGGGTTGGAAGGCCATACAAAGATTTGTTTGATGATCTCGCCACGCTAACTTGCCGTGCTCCGGATCGCCTGGGATATCCAGGGAGGGTTGTCATCGAGATTGACTAGCAATAGCTGAACCACCCGTTGCAAAAATTGGTTCCTCCTTAACTCATTTTGGGTTTTGCCCATTTTTCTTTTTGACAGGGTCTCGGGAACCCTCCTCCCTCCTGTTTGAGGCCCCCGGGGCGTTCACCTTTGTTATTAATTATGGTTCAGGAAAATCGGGAGGGCTGGCAAGAAATGCTCCGGGGCAGGCTGAAATTGCGTAACAAGCTCGGGCGGTTTGCCTCTGAAACACCGTCCCGTCGGTTTTTTGCAAATCAAAGTACATAGCGATGTATGTACTGTTAAAGGGTACTACCACCCAAAAGCTCATCCCAAGCGCACCATTATTGATGGAGTTTTGAACGCCTCCATGGTTATCTCATGCAAGCTGTGAAAATTTAGGAACTATAAGTACTGTACTTGATGCGGAACACCTCAAAGCATAGGTATAGCCAGAAAGCCCTGATTCCTGCCTTTCAGACGATATACAACTCATATTTGTTGGTCGGGAATGTGTATGGTCTTTGAATTTTATTTCCGCGCTATGAAGGGCCAGAGAACGTCGAGAGAACACGCTTTGACCACCCGGCGATCATGATGTCATTTCGCCTAATCTTATCTCCGAAACCACACAAAACTTCCGCATACTCCGCGAGGTCCCGGCCCTACAATTTTGCCCCTCTCGCCTAAATCAGGCCGCCCCACCGTGCAGTCCGGCCCACGAGATGATTGACATCACGCCACTTTGAGCCTCCCAGTACTCCGCCCGGCGCTCTTTACACGCTCCGCGTGTGCATCGCTGTCGTGGGCCGCGCTTGTGTGCGCTGGAGTGCTTCCGCAAGCTGCTGCTTGTTTGTCCTTGTCTGCCTGTGGCGCTGTCCCTTCGGCCGGTCTGCCGGATCAGTACATCAGGGCAACCGTCTCAGCTTTCCACCACGCCCAAATTCCCGCCCACCCTTGTGCCCTGCCCGTCTCTTATCCACGTCGATGCCAAGATTGCCTATGTCCTCCACGAGCCCATCCTTCATCTTCTTCGGCTGGGTTGCCAGTTATTGCAAATTCATTCTTCGCATTCTGAGCTGCATTAGGGTCGTTCACACCTCCCCTTTTTCACGCCCTTTTTCGCTCCCTTTTTCGCCCTTTTTGCCATTCTCTTCGTTTTTTGCCCGGTTTTTTTCCCCTTTTTCAATTAGAAGTACAAAAAGGGTAGAACACCGAAAAAAACGGGGTCCCACATGCAATTCTGGAGAAATGCGAAAAAAAAGGGTGTGAAAAAGGGCACGAAAAAGGGCAGGTGTGAACGCCCCGGTCTGGGACTCCCTTTTTCCATCCTTTTTGGCTCCCTTTTTGGCTCCCTTTCTCCATTGCATGCAGCCTGGGTGTTCATATCGTTCCTCAAAGGTCACATACCACTTCGAATGTTCAAAAAGGACTTGGGTGAATTTTTCTGGATTTTATAACACATTATCTGTCAGGCATGAAAAAGGGCGCAAAAAGGGGAGCAAAAAGGGAAGCAAAAAGGGGAGCAAAAAGGGAGCAAAAAGGGCGACTGTGAACAACCCTATTATCTCCTTCCCCTCTCTGTGTCCAGCCGAAATGACCCATAAATACTGTCGGTGTCATGAATGCTGTGCTCCGTCGCGCTGCATCTGTACTTGCACCCCCGCCCTACTACTGCACGCTGGCCCGCGATCCCCACGATCCTCTCAATGCCTTCACGACGCACTTCCCCACCGCGGATTGGATTCATCGGCGAACCAGCTGGAGTATTTTGTTTGCTGCAGGACATCTGGCGCGTGGATTTATATCTATTATACCAATTCCACCCTAAATTGACCTACTCTCCTCCCATCTCTTCCACTGATTTTTGTCCTCATCGTTATCCCGGCCGTTCCTCTACGGTTTCATTGGCCTTACCGTGCGACCTTTTCCTAACGTGTCCTGGTTTGTCCATGGCGCATCCGTGTCCTCGCATACCGGGACGTTCAGTGAAGCAATGCTGCACACGCGGATTCAGAGATACTTCTCAGGTGCGTGCTCTATCCATTCATGCGTTCATGCCCCCAACCGCTATCCTCCCTCCCATAACAGCAAATTCTCTTAAACCCCTCCATCCTCCTCCCCAAGCCCTTTGACAGATCGATACCTTTATAACCCAGACGATCGGTTTCTGCGAACGTTAGCCCTCCTCGCGCCTCCTGTGACAGCCAAGGACGACCATGGCGTCCCATTTGTGGCGTTCCCGTCGCTTTGGCTTTCTGGGCATTCTGAACAGTCGCCTTTCAACTTATTCCTCAACTACTATCCATGCTTTCTCATCACTCTCTTTGTTCAATTCTTGTCCATTTTCCCACCACGTTCTTAAACATCCTCGCAACTCCTCCCTCTCACGCGACGCGAATCCGGTACTATTTCCAGGCTCGTTACGCTTCAACGCCTGAATCCGTCAGTTGGACCTCTGCGCACAACCGCCGTCGCTTGTTCGTCTTTGAAGCTTCCCTGAATTGACAGTTCTGTATAATTAATGTACGTCGGCCAGCGTATTCACGCATTCTTTTCATCGCACCACCAACCTGTAAGTTTTCCTAATTGTCTTTATTATGGCTGTGTTCAGATTTGCTGTTTATAGTTCCGTTACAGCCACGCAAGCTTAGCGTTGCTGCAGCGGCATGCGGACGGAACTGGGCGTTGTATGTCACAACGTATGTTGGATGCTGGGCATTTGACATAACCAGATAAGTGAAACACTGGCGGCGTATATCATTCCGGGGAACTCCCTTGACGACCGCCCAGTCTGCGAATTTCAAGGTGCGCATTCTCCTTTTGTTATTTCTCCGGGATTTCCGGGGTTAAATTTCATGATAGCATCTATACGTTTTCCCCGCGACGTCTGACCCCCAACAGTACTGGTTTGCTCGCGTTCGGACGTACCACCCAATTCCCGTGCTAAAACCATGCGCCTCAGAAGTCTCTTACATGAATTAATTTTCTGTTATACCTCGCTGGTATTTAGATGTCCCCAGGCGGTGATGGTGCGACACTTGGTGACATTTTGGGGCTAGGGTGTCGCGTTTGTTCTACTCGGTGATACTGTGTGGGTGCTCTTATCAAAGAAATTCACCTTCTGGACCAGATACCCTAGAGCTTAGCACTAATTAGGTGCGCGTTTGCAGGCGTGGACAATCATGCTCCCGGGAATTCACTGGCGAAGCCGCGAAATTTCGACAATCTATTGTTTTTTTCTAGTCCCGTACCGAAACGAACTTGGTGGTGTGGATTTGCGGGTTGACGGCCAGCGAAGTCGCGATGCAACTCTTTGGTAATGTACTTATGGCACCAGGCTCATCACGTGCACGCTTCGAAAGCTCGCCCTCACCAACACCGTCATGACTCACAGCGCCGCGTACGCCCACTCATGCTTTTCTCTGCCCGTCTTGGCCCCGCACCACCTACATCGTTTCCCCGCTGCCTTTGATTCGCCCCCCTCCACCATCCACCGTCGGTACCGCCGGCGCCACTTTAGTGCTGGCCAAATACGAATACAATACGTCATTTGCCGTATCGTATTCATAACCATATCGTATTCACCTACTGGAGGCCGTATCGTATTTGTAGCGTATCGTATTCATATTTTTGCGACTGAATATGAATATATTTTGAATATATTCAGATATATTCTGGGTCGCCCTAGTTAGAAAAAAAAAATAGATTGGGTTGGAACATGATGTGAATAATGGCAGAAAGAATGGATGAATCTCCAGAGGTCAACTGGAACAGGGAAGGGTCAGCATGGGTCTGTGATGTTGAGGTTTGGCAGAATCACGCCGGGTTTGATTGCACCGAATTTCAGTGGTCGAATGTCCGGCAGCTTACAGATCTTGAACCGGAGCAGCGGCTCGGCGCACATCCGAATCAATTTTGAAGTCCGCCTGGTGGGACTTATGATCCGACTTGCATCAATCAGTCTTTATAATTAGGCGGCAAAAACACACTTGTCCGTATTCAAAGATACAAGACATGCCTTCGCTTCGCTCCGGCCGAAAAAGCAGACATGTTGAAGAATGATTCATTGTCAATAACTGTGGCTGATATTTGAAAGTCCCCTCAACTCCAACTTACAAACTGATTCGAATATGCATTCAACGATTGAACCAAGCAATATCTACATGTGGATGTTACATCGGGTGCCACAAAATGTCCTTGCCCTGTCTGTTGGCTCGCCGACCACAAAGGTAAATGAAATGTCAGACTTGAAGCATCAAGAACGCGTCCGGGACG
The DNA here is from genome assembly GCA_029378395.1 of Mycena leptocephala. Taxonomy (NCBI): domain Eukaryota; kingdom Fungi; phylum Basidiomycota; class Agaricomycetes; order Agaricales; family Mycenaceae; genus Mycena; species Mycena leptocephala. The sequence goes on from JARJLF010000183.1 coordinate 117,806, forward strand.
ATGGAGGGAGCTCAATAAGCTGCATAATATGAAGGTGACGTGTCAAATCTCCCGGGGATGCGAAAATAAATGAAAAACCTCACGAGGAGCTCATCACTACACAGCGCATGATTCGAAACGTGAAATAAAATTCCTTGCCATTGCGTGTCGACTACGGGCAGCGATAACTGTATGCTGAACCATAGAAATGTGAATGTGAATGATGACAACGTGCTCGGCTGAAAGAAAGGCCGAGAGAATCGTGAAAGAAACTACATTGAATGAAATCCTACAGCAGCATGCCAGAAGCGCATCGGTGGTCGCATAAATGGGACTCAATCGTGTGTCGCCCCAAATGCGGTTAACGCCTCCCAAAACGGCGATATGAAAACTGAATTACTCGTGTGAGGAATGGACAGGCCAAAGTTGGAGGGGAGGTCGCATGCAACGAGTATGTGCGTGACTCACCGGACCAAACGTAGATGTAACTGTACATTACTCGCGTAGGGCTGGACATTGAAGACAATAAGAATCCACAGAACTTAGAAAGGTTGCGACTCACCGCAGACCTCTGCAGACGCCAGAATCCTGAACGACTGGGAGGTCGATTGAAAAGTAGTGCAAAGTGACCTGGCATTCAACAGGCCACGGTGAGAGAACATTGAGTTATGAGTTGAGAAAATACATTCGCACCAATCGCCACAGGTAGCGCGATTTATATCGAGGCAATGGGATGATGGAAGAGTTGAAACATCCACCCATCGCTTGCGAGGCGTGAGTAGTCGTTGCACGAAACATTAACACAGTAATTCGGTGACTCACTCGAGTTCCCGCGGTGCGTGGAAAGGAGAGAATCTGAAAAAATGAAGGAAAGAGAGGCATGCGGAGCTTCAACCGCCCATTGTAGCTAATCGGTACGGACAATCTTGCGGTAAAATATCTGAGTGGGTTGAGGAATCCATGGCGTCTAAATCTTGCACGTCCTGGTTTTGAGAGCGGTTAGGGAAGTCAGCAAGGAGGCAGGTAGTGACAGCGTTGAATGTGAGCCACTGCGCGGAGCCCTGGGCCTTGATGGTTGCGATCCCTTGCAGGACTTTTGATTGATCGAAGACTCGGAAACGGTGTTCATCTCGAATTTGAAGGGACGGCCCCCACAATGGCATTGACACAGAGCCATCAGAGATAAATAAAGCTTCAGAAGAGGGTTGAGGGTTGGTTTATTGGACGGCAACGGAAATAGGAATTTGTTGCGCAGTTCGCCATGACCGGGCTTGAAATGAGCAAGAAAAGGCTCCAGCACCGAGTGCTTGAAGGTGCTGCGGCCTCGGGGAAAGACTGAGCATATATATCGAGCGAGAGCGAACAATATCGAGGGATGGTGGGACGATGATGGAGGACACAATCGAAGGAAGGTCGGTACAGCAGTGAGTTTCTTTTGATTTTGGCCAGCACTACGCCACTTCGTATCGGATGTTTTGGCTTGATCTGTTCGCCCACATCCGTCGGATCTCTATACAGCAATCATACACTGCGTTCCACTGCCCCCTAAACTTAGTCTGCCTAGCTCACGACGACAGTGCCTAACTGAGCGTGGCTGGCTACAGACCCTGCCTAGCTGCCTAAACTCAATTTAAGTTTAGCTCATGCGGACTGTGCCTAGTAACCTAAACTCAGATCAGTGGAGGTGTTCGTAGGTGAGTTTAGACGTGGATTCTCATGCCACCGTGGCGTTGGCCGAAAGGTGCCGGCAACCGCCTCCATACTTACGGTAAATTACCACGGAGTCCGCGTTGCTGAGGGCGATTAATTAGCGCGCGCCGCGAACACTGGACGAGCACCAAGCTTATCGAAAGCACCGCGAACAGCACTTCAAGGCCACTATGTACACGCGGTGGTACTGACGGTGCTGACACAGCTCCGAGTCCATGCCGGTGATACGTTGAAGACACTCGGATAAATTTCCAGGAAGCCGGCCTGCCAGCACGGCTTGTCACACCGGAGTTTGGCGCGACAGCCGCCAATATGTCTGTAAGTGGCTGTCAAGTGGCGCGCACATTTCTCTCCTTCCCGCTAATACTAGTAAAGCGAGGATGTGCTTACTGATCAGTGAACAACAAACTCTCAAAGTCACACAAATAAATAATAATTGACCTCAAACCGAGCTACACCAGACAACGCGAGGGCAAACACAGAGATGCTACATAGATAGTCACTCAATTAAAATCACATAATTCAACAAAAATTTAAACTGCAGCTGGATCTGCAGCTGGATCAACCCCTTCCACTTCATTCAGGTCCAGCTCCTCACGTTCATCGATATCAGACAGTTTATTGTCCAGTTCCTCCCCAGTCCCTGAAGGTGCGTTGAGCTGAGCCAGATGAGCCAAATTCTGTTGGTGTTGCTCCACCACATCTCCGCCAACATTAGCTAGTCTTTCGCGAAGATTGTCAAGCTGTTTCACCTGTGATGACCTTTCGAACAAGGGTTTAGCGGTCTCCCAGAGTTCCACTGCCTTGAGCAATTCACCATGGCCCTTGGATATGTCTCCGAGTCGGAGCATGCATTCGGCTCTGCTATGATGCACATCCATCTGGGTGAATCCCTCTAATGCAACTGTGTACAAGTTGATAGCTGTTTCCTCATCATTCTGAGAAAGGAAGACATCCCCTAAAAATTGAAGAGCTTTATGGATTCCCAGCTTCTCTTTGAACTTGTGGGAATGCACAAAGTAAACTGTTGTCCAAGACGACACACAATGTGCAACATTCCAGCGATTGACATCACCCAGTCGCTCCAGACAGTAGGATATTATTTGAGGATGTGAGGATATGGATAATTTGATGCATTTTTTAAGAAGGCTCTCTGCTGCCAGAATATTCCCTTCTCTCAGACATAGATCCGCAAGTATAGTTTCACACATGGTTACTTCCATGCTATGTCCCATAGTACTGAATTGTTTCCTGGCTGCCTCAATATTCCTCTGCGCATCCTGCTTTGGAGCACCCATGGATACATCAATCTCGGCAATATTGAGTAAAGCAAGGGCATGATTATATGAATCCTGTCCTATAGAGGCCACTTGAAGAAGTCCACTGTGGATATTCCGAGCCTCGGCATATTCTGACTTCAACTTGTATACCTCTCCTTGATCATTCATGATAGCATGATCCACCTGACCGCCAGCCATTCCACAAAGACCCAGGAGATCTCTTGCCGTTTTACAAACAGAGATACTTTGTTGGTATTCACCATGTGTGTACAGGCATTTAGCTTCAATGCTGAGTGCCAGTGCTTCTCTATAAAAATTTGCAGATATCCTTGCCAGCCTTTGGGATTCGTGTGCATACATTTTGGCTGCAGAGTAATCACGCAGGTACCAGTTGAGCCTTGCGAGTGCATACAATCCCTCTGAATGCCTCTCAGTGTTTCCAGTTGAAATTGCCAAAGATATAGCAGCTTGAATGAACTTTATAACAGTGGGCGGGTCTTGCTTGTGTATCTGATAATAGTTCGCTATACTGAGGTACAATTTACCTTGAAAATCCATATGAGCTCCGATAACTTGATATTAATGCAACGTACATTCAAGGTCTGTATCATCCAACAGCTCAGAATGGGTTGAATACCGGGCAACCAGTGTCTCTGGGTTGCTAATTTGATAATATCTGTGTGAGTCGAATAGCTCCATAATAAAATAAGCCTTCAATCGATGGTCACAAAGCTGTGGAATGACATTGTAAATCTGGCCAAACAAAGGAATGGTCCCCCGGCCGATATGCTGGCTGAAGGTGTTCAGATGACATATGCAGTAAATGATATTTGCTAGGTTTGTATAATCCTGTTGGAGCCCATTGCGAAGGAGATTCTGGACATTTGAATAGTTTGATGATATTCGGGCAACTGACCCTGAGCCTGATTGAGTTCCATTGTTTGCATCATAAAACTCAAGAAGCTCCTGGAAATGTTTGAGGAGAGGCCGAATAAGGTGATCCCCAGGTGGCCGAATCTTCTGCATGTATTCTCTGATAGGCACCAACAGTTTTATGCGCTTTTGTTCATCGCTATGGGCCAAGGTGGTCCGAATCAATGCTGCTTTGCATCCAAGGATATTATCAATAGGAAGTTTGCTCTGCACCAGCTCAACATCTGAAAGTCCATCTGGGAGCATTGACAAGAGACTCAAGAGCTCGTATGAGTGGGGTAGGCATGTGATTCTTGGACTTGACAAGGACAGCGAAATTGAAAGATCCAGATTGGATCTTTTGTCAAAGCCTTCTGAGATCAGAGATGTCTTCTCCTGCTCCCAGCGGGATAATACATTGGAGCAGCCCTCTGAGTCAACCAGATGGGCAAGGAGACTGATTGCAAGAGGCATGTTGTCTGTGAGAGAGAGGACTCTGTCAACATCCTCTGGACAATGTCCATTATCTGCAATATCAATAAATGTGCGACGAGCAGCTCTCTGTTCTAAGGGTTTCAAAGGCAGCAAAAACGGCCGAGTCCAGGCCACCTTGGCTGGTCTTTCAGCCCCTCGCATCGTAATCTGATATGGGTTGAGTCGAAAGTATAAATAGAGTCCTTTCCACCCACCATCAATGCGAGATGATTCACATCTGTGATCCGGGAAAGAAATTCCTCGATTTCACTACGAGACTCTGCAGGTTCCCACAATGTTTCAAGATTATCTAGAATCAAGAGACTTGGTGGGTGGCTAGAGAAGTGTTGGACAACTGAATGAGTCAGGTCATGGCCTGGCCTGAGTCCCAAATGGGCTCCAATGAGAGCAGCAAGTTCTACCTTAGTTGCAGCAGCGTCACAGGCAACAAAGAACCGGTGCTGTTCATATTTGGTTGCAATTTCTTCGTGATGGATAAGAGCTCTTGCCAGGCAAGTCTTCCCCATCCCACCTGCACCCAAAATTGCTATTCTGGGAGTACCCTGGCTAAAGAGTTGGAGGATGTCCGAAATTTCCGACTCCCGGCCGTGGAATATTTTGGGTTCAGATGGGAGCATAGAGAATGAATTGGAGCTGTGAAATTGTGAGTCACCTTATTGAGACATCGGGCGACGCATACCTATTGTGGGAGCCGGAGTAGCCCCTACTTAACTACAAAACAAGTTATTAACATTTCCCCAAAAAATAGCGGACCTTCTGTACAGAGGATGTGCTATCTGAACTGGTCACATCAGAGAGAGCTTTAACCAGGTTGAGTACTTCTTCATGTCTCTTCTGTGCATTTTCTTGCATCTCTGTAATATCTGTTGTGATGTTGAAAGTGTAAATCTATATATTCTGTCTCAATGAGTTCTCCCCATGCTAAATTCCGCATCACACCTGAAAAAAATCAGTTGCCTGCTGCAATCCTGCATTGCAGTCTGTGAGCAAGGTACTCATTTCTCCGTGGTGGAAAATTTCTTGATTTTGTTTCCTTTTTGTTGGGCCTCAATAAAGGTATGTATCTTGTAGAGAATCCTGAATAGTAGTCATCAGTACCACCATAAGGTTTTCAAGCCATGTCAGGTACTCTGTGAATCTTCCAATGTGCTTCAACACAATTGGTGGCAAATCCTCGCCTGTGTCCGACTTGATATAAACGATGACAATTGCATTGAGCAGGTTGTGGGTTTTCTCTATCAAGTCTGCACAGTGATTCTTGTGTTGTTTCGCAGTCTGGAATGAAGGACTGAAATTCAGTGATTCATAAGCTTCTTGAGGCAATTTACCTCAATGGACTTCAAGAGAGACTGAGCTGTGTTACAAATGGGCGTCAACAAGGGGATCTTGAAGTTATTCGCAAGTATCTCCAAGCTATTTACAGTTAAGGTTAAACATGTTCTAGCATTTTTCAGCCTGGTTTGAGTGGTAGTGAATTGGGTGGGCATCTTGTTGGTGGGTCATTGGGAATAATAGATGTCGGTATTTGAAGCCACGCATACCCCTGAGAAGTTCCACCTTGATTGGTTGACTTTGATTGGCTGCTGTCCATCTATTGATTTCCACACAGAATCACAGATGTGATGCCTACCACATACCTGAAAACATGTCTGCCACTCTACCGCAGGAAGCTGCTGCTGGTAGTCCTTCAGCACTTATGCACTACAGCATCGCAAATGAATGGGCTGAAAGCATTGTGGTGTTCACAGTGCTAGGAAAGTTCTTGATGCGGTGATCTCAGTACAGGTGGGCTGGCATTGGGCTGACATTAGACACTATTGTGTCATGGGGCCATGACATCTTCTGGCATGCACTGCCCAAATTATTCGGATTTGAATCCCCAGGACCAGAATAATCAGTGCCCTCGCGCAGTTACGGTGTTTGTGGGATTAATTTACCAAAACTCAGTGTAGCCGTTTCAGATTACAGCTGTTCGGGATACCTCATGTATTAAGGAGATCCCTCGTATCAGTATGCACCTGTTTGTTTTCGCACGCCGTGAGCGCTCGCGAGTTCCCGAAGTAATTTACCCTTTTTTGGCATTCGCTGGAGACGTGCCCAAATCTGGACCAACATCACCACGTTCCAGGCCATGTACGACATCACTGTACGTTACCGTTGTCAGGGAGCCTTCAGGGACGGTATGTGGTAAATGGAAAAGAAACGGGAGCGGCGTACGACGGGTCTGACGACCTCTGACGACCTGTGCGGACGGGGGTCGGCAGTGACGCCTCTGCAGACGTACGTCGGCAGGCGGGATAGACCGAGGCCGGCACATACATACATTCGAACCCCCGGCACATTCAGCTCACGGGCGGCACATTCGAGGCCACAGCCGGCACATTCCCTGAATGTGCCGCCCTTGAACGCCATGGCCGGCACATTGTGTTGGCCGCCGTGTCCGTTCAACCACGGCACATTCATACCATCAATTGAGAATTGATCCCCCCAGGAGGGGAGTTGCACTGCCGCTTTACCATCACATTACGATAGATAAACCAAGGCAGAAATACGACAGAAAACAAAGTAATTAAAAAAGGAATCTCACAACGTTGAGCAGTGGTAAACGTCTGGAGTTGATGATCGTCACTACTGTTGAAATTGGAACAAGACATGCGTTCTTGCTTCGGCATCTGAGGCTTGATCCAAACTGTTTATCAATTCCGGAGTCATTCCTGAGTCGCCTAAGTCACCACTCGTGCCACGGAGATGGGTTAGAATTTCATTACATGAATACCTACTAATCAAACTACTTGTGTGCCCAACGTGTGTGTAAGTTAGAATCCGGAAGTTCAAACTTGTGAATGTCTTGCAGACATCGATCAGATTCAACTTAAAAATAGAGCAAATAAATGCAATACCTCGCTTGGCTTGGAGAATGCCGGTTCTCGTGATAAAATTCCCAAGTCTCGCTGACTGGGATGGATAGCGGTTTCTGGAGGAGTGGAAGAGGCTTTTGAAGGAAACCTTTTCAGGGCAAATCACGTTCACAGTGAATGAATCTTTACTGGATATTAACTCACATATTTAGTGACAATCGCGATTGACTGGAACTAGCCAAATGCCTTCAAATTTATACCAGCAGTGTAACCCTATTTGGCCCTTGAGCGGCGTGAGAATTGGAAGGAATGGATCACAAAACACGACACCATATTTCTGTCCTCCGTGCCTGACTAACTTCGACTGAGAGAGGTGAATTCAGCTGCACATTGTCGGGATATAGATTGGGCGGGGAAGGCATGAAAATATATGATAAAGCCTCATTTTTGAACCCTTGCCTCGTCCTGTTCACGTTGACCGACCACAATCAGGGCCAGCATCATCAAATAATATTGTGCCTTCGAGTCAGGTTCAATGGCGCTGCAGAACACACAAATTTGAGTATGGCATGGAGGAATAAAAACAGGGACATACCCTCGCCGTCCGAATGCCGTTTACAAATTAAATCTGCTATTTCGAACGGCCAGGCCACTGGCAAGGAAGTGGAATCTTGAATTGAGACGAGAAAACTTGGTGTGTACATCTATCCAGCAGTTTAGGTTATGATGAGGCGGGCCATGGCGCGGCGTACATAGGTGTGGAAGTGAATCAACCACCGTGCCGAGACCCTGTCAATGAAGAGTTGGTCGGTGGCGGTATGCATCGAGCTATTGGTGCCATCGGTGGGCATTTTGACGCGCTTTTGACGTGCTGGTGGGCTAGTTGGAGCGAAGGGTGGTGGTGGTAGGAGGAAAAGAGCGGGGTGAGGTGAAGAAAGGACACATGTCTATTCCCAGGGGCCAGAATAGTCAGTGCCAAGCCCGGCACATTCCCGAAATGGAATGTGCCGCCTTTGCGTTCACGCGCGGCACATTCATTCAATGTGCCGCCTGTGGGCTGAATGTTCCGGGCATTCGAATGTATGTAGGTGCCGCCCTTGGTATATACCCGCTGGCAGGGCGTCGACCCATGTCTGGCAGATTCTGCCAATCAGGCGTTGGCAGGCCGTGTTTCCCAGGGTCTGCACAGACTGCACGGGTCAGCCCATGTCTCGCAGGCTGCGTAGACGGGGTCCCTAAACGCAGTGTTCGTAGGTGATTTTAGATACCTAGCCCTAGATCCACAGAGCCAGAATCACTGAATTCTGCTTTTCCACTCCAAAGACGCAAATGATTTGTTCGCCATATGGTATTCACAATCCATGCAAGAGCGGCGGATGGGCTTCTGATGTAGGAACCTCAGAGAGTAATGCCTTCCAAAGCCGAATTGAAAGCTGGGGTTGACATTGTTCAGCAGGGACAACATCACAGAGTAAACGGAGGATCGGGATCCGATACTTGCGAGCTCCTTTTATTCATATTCTTCAGTTAGAAAGACCTCTGCCTAGCTCTGCATAGGCGACTAGAAACAGCCAGGCAGAGATAGATTCATCTACGCACGCCTACAGACAGCCACATAGAGCTAGCCAGACCTACGCCGAACGACAGAGGCTATGGCTAGGTCACCTAGACTCAACTACGCTCAGCCATCTGGCTAGCTGTGTGGGCGTCTAGACTGAGGCTAAGTTTAGAGGGGAGCGGAACGCAGTGATAGCCTCAAATCCTAGGTCCCGAAGCACCATTCAAAATCTCAGGTGCGACACTATCCCTTTAGCTCATCCCGCCTCTGGAGTTTGACCTCCCTCACCTGCATCATGGCCTGATTACTTTCTGAATGACTCTCACCTCTCGCCCACGCCGTCCTTCCGCGCGTCCTGTTACGCCCAGACCTTCCCCCATCATTCGGCTCTCAGAATCCAGTCCCCGTGTGTTTCTGTCGCCCGATGCGCACCGCCTTTCAACGATACCCCAAATGCCGCCGCCACACAACTCTCCCGCGCCTTGCCCCGTCAAACAATAACATCTATCTCGTGCACCACCATTCGTGATGACAGCCATAAGCCCGCATCTTGAACACTTGACGGCAGGGGCCAGTTGCGTGCATCACATCCATTCCTCATTTTACTTCTAATAGAAATATTCTGAGGTGGACTGAGCCCTCTAAACTGTCAAAGTCTAGGCAGTCATTTCGGATGTCCCGGGTCTCGGCTCCGTTCTGTCTCGGCAGCCGAAATTAGTGAAGCGAGGTAAATAGATGTCTCCACGGATGTAGAACTGGCTAGCCATGGCACAAGGGGCCTAGATTTTAGCCACTTCAGGATCGGGTTCAACGCAAGAGAAGGTTGATCCTGATTATTCGGACAGATTACTAGCCTGTCGACACCATACGAGCATCTGATCTCCCCGAATTTAAGTAACATGCATGTTTCTTCGAACACAACTACATACATCGAGAGAAGAAATATGTTTTGGCGAGTTGCTGATGCTCAACTGTGACCTCAACTGTCCCCCTCTCATAGATACTTGTGTGTCCGTCATGAAGTAATTAATGAAGAGCATGAGCAGTCCCCCTATCACCCGTACAGTGAGCAACGATTTGTATGCAGAAAGACCTTGGCTTACTGTGCAACATGTCCAGCAATCCCCTAGCTTACACGAGTTCAAACCTTCGGCGCAGTCCAGGGCCTCAGGAGCGCAGATTTTCAACTGCGAGCACCGATCAGCGAGTCATGTCTATAGTGGGAGTGACAAATACTCACGCAGGAAGAGGATTGAGCTTTGACAGAGGCAACTGCGAAAATGGCAGCAATGAAGGCAATGGCTTTGAATTGCATGATGGGCGTCGGAGCGGTTGATTTCGTACGGCCAAGGGAATGCCTTTTATATAGTCGAGGACTGGCAAGCATCGTGCCAAGTAGACTCCTTACCCTCCACATGATCAGCATTTCAGCAACAAATAGATTATTGATCAGTTCCAGCTCTTTGGATACCGATGTCAGACATCTCCACTCAACGTCGATACGGTAAAACGATTCATATTTCGGATGTAGAACTGGTCATGATGGACAGACATGTGCTATTTTATAGAGAGGGTGATTTTTACTGAATGTTGAACCTGGTCGGATCGACTCGCACAAGTAAATGGCTATCCTCAGCTGTCCTGCTAGGTTCCGCCATCGTCGGCGTATTAGTGTTCGAGACGAAGCCATCAAGCGAGTAATGTATGCAGCCGGACTTCCCGGGTGATTTCTACCGCCCGTAATTCTTCAGCCGCCAGATCACACGTTCATGATTTACGCCGAACTCGCTAGTTAGCCGTCGGTATCTGCGGCCATCGACATAGACTCAACCACTCAATAGATTGACATTGCTGGTGACACATGTCGGAAAACCCAAATTAGCCTTATAAGGTCGGGACATTATATGGCCTTATAACCACATTATAAGGTGATTTTAAGGCCTTATCAGGGACTCTCACCTTATAAGGGGAACACATAAGGCCTTATAACACCTTATCAGGGACTCTCAAATAATAAGGGCACTTTAAGACCAATAAGGCAAAATTCAATTTTTCCGACACATATTCATCTACGTGGGGTTAGCGAATCAGGGCGCCAGGTACGGCTGTTCACCTCATTAATGTATACGGTACGCACGGTGAGCAGCTCTAGCGCCAAGAAACAAACACGGAGATCACAACCACCCCAGACTCGACAAGATCCAGCACTCAATTTGCAATTTGAATATACTTCTCCCTTTGAGCTAGTTTTACCGGGATGTCTTGGCAGGACATGGAAGATATATATTGACGAGGTGTTTTAACGGCACCCCTGAATGATTACTAATGTACATCAGGCTTTTGACATATTCGTTGTGGTGTTGTACAACACCAAACAACACCAAAAAAACACATGAAATGCCACAACACGCAACACCCACAACATTGGCCTAAAATACACAACACCGGTCATGGTGCACTGTTGCCGTGCTTCGGCGGTTAATCAAACTGAAAATCCTTCTGGCCCAAGGGAGTTCCACATTCCTGCACCCCATCCTATATGCCCCGACCAAATTTCAAGTTCAATGTCGACTCACCGTCGTTGACAAAATCCATCAAAAACGCGACAATACGTAAAAACATCACAACTCGGCAACCAAAATGTCAAAAGGCTGATGTACGGATCTCTACCTCTACATTCTCCGTCAGCCCGCGGTGGAAAGTGGCCACCGCAGTGGGTGACCTGTAGAAACCTCATACCGCCGCAGTTGCAGATGGATTTATTCCTACATTTTATTATCAGAGACTAGGAACCTAGGAGCTATTGGCAGTTTCTCAAGAGAGTCTGTTAGAATATGGGTTTCCTCCACCAATTCTTGGCGTAAAATTCTGGTTTTGAATCATCCAATTTATTGAAATTCGCGGTCAATCACCAAACGCCTCCGTTCGCTAAAGCTACTTTCCTTGCGGACCAAACGGATTGATCTCTCCCGAGTCCCGGCGTCCATTTCTTATGCCTCACGCTAAAGTCTCAACACACATATCGAAGATCTGGCTGCCATATCTCAAGCCAGTACACTTCTTGACCAACGCGAGTTGTCCCCCTGTGGTTCCAGCTTCAACGCGCTGAGTGGTGTCGGCAAGTGAGATAATGGAGCACCCGTATGCGACGCTGGGGTCCTCAAAGTTCTGGCAGGAGATGCCACATGTCTAGATACTGTTTCCATGAGCATTGAATGAATTGTAATCTTTTCTATCAGAAGGGAGCCTACCCACAGGTTCTTCGGGCTCGTGGTCATACGAACGGTCAGATCACGCTGGCGGGGTACAAAGTCGTGGCATAAGAGGCGGAACGATACTCTCACCCGATATTCGTTAGGCATGCAGTGCCAACAGAATATGACCGTCATTACCTCACGAGACCGTTCCCACTGGGATCAGCAACGAACGTCGGTACGAGCGGCACAGTGGGATTCTTCATCTGGCGAAGACAGTGGACACCGAGTGGCATCTGGCCGTTGACAAAGTTGGCACCGGTGTTGGGAATGTGGGTGGGGATGCAAGAGCCCGCACGCGCCTGCACAGGGGTCGCGGCGGTGGCGAGGAGAAGGGAGGTGAGGACGGAATGAAAGAGATTATTCTGAACTTTCGAGGCAGATGCGGGTGAATCGCTCAGCTGGCCGGGCTTTATTGCGCAGAAACATCAACGAAGTAGACAATTGGGGATTTGGGGTTCATTAGAGCCCAGCCTGTTTGCTTACTCACCTTACTTCGCCGGACGCCGGACGACCGCCGAGCTGTCCCCTGAAACGTTGCCGATTTGGCATCGTACTGAATCTCGTGCTCGAAGTCCGGCCCCGCGTATCGCGGTCCGCAGTTTGACCTATCTATTACCGGGATGCCGTAGAGATTTAAGTCGCGATTGAAGCCACTACCGAGTGCTGGCACTAAGGTGTGAGCCGGGTGGCACACCCAAGTACGTGGATCCACCGCATCTCCTTCAATGGTTCACTGCTTTGTCTCATCTTTTCCATAATCACTGAGTGGGTAACTGGCGCGTTTTATGACCTTGTGCTGTGGCCGAGGGACTTCGGGTACCTCGAGTGATACCGGTTCGTATGGCGGTCAAAATGCACATTTATTCCGCCGCAACCTTTTTTGTCATCCGCAATTTTTTTCTCGATTTCGACGCCTTTGCCGTAACTTGTAGGAGAATCCGGAAATACTTGCGGCACGCCTCGATCTGCCGCAACGTTTTTTTCAAGTATCACAAAGTTGGCTCATTATTTCCGGTCTATTGCCCTGTAAACTAGGGTGATGGTTAAATATTACCCGGGAAGCCACAGCAGCCAAATTGTTGAGGCGAAAGCAGCACTGTCCGTAAATGGTATCCCCGAGATCACCGAGGCAGTCTCAGCCAGCTTTCCACCATTTCGGCCCTTGCTCTGTTAATTTTCTCTGGCCAATTTATATTAGACCGGGGCTACACTATCTACTGATCGCTTAGGCAGTGTCAAAACACCAAAAATACGGGAGGTTGAACTTGAAGGTTGCAGCTGTTGAGCCAACGTGAGCTACCTGACAAGATTGAGGGATCCAGCGGCACCTGAAGCTTTGCTATGCAGGTAGAATGAATGAGATTAACTGAGGTCAGACAATTTTAGGGAGGATTCAATGATTTAGAAGGAACTACGGACTGCTGCTAGACTAAGTAGACAACACAAAGCGGGACACCACAAATCAAGGATAGTTGGAGGTTGTTCAGTGTTGTGAAATCATAATGAGCATGAGAGTGAGGGACGGCCCAGGCGATGATGCTTTATGAGGAAGGTCATGTATGCTCAGGTTTGGATCAAACAGCCTCGGTGATCGGGGACGTCGGTGATCGGGGATGGGTAATACGGAAAGCTCGGACTTCTCGGGCCATTCAAATAGGTGCATTTGACTTAGATTCGGCGCTGATCAACCAGAGCAGTATGCTGATGCGAATAGATTGAATTTCCTCAAAAAAATTTGGCACCAAAAAAAAGTTGCGGCAGACCGACTTGTGCCGCAAATATTTTGGGATTGCCCAAAAAGCCTAAAAAGTGGCGGCAAAAGCTTAGAAAACGAAAAAAAAGTTGCGGCAGAATAAATGTGCATTTTGACCGCCATAGGCTCGATTCTAGAGACCGGAATTCTATGTTCACTCCAAGGCTGAAGAGTGTTCAGGTCCAGTTCAGATTCGTGCCGTGGTTTTATTCTTCCCGCCAAACCCCAGCACTTGCCATGAGCGGATCATTTTGCCGGATTTGGATCCTTTGCCTATGGTCTTGGAGCGCTGGAGATAACGCCGGGTGTCACCGTTGCGTTAATTCCTTCGATGCTTCAAGAACGAAGAGGGCACAGTAGGAAAATCCTGGGAAACCATAATGAAGCGGCCCCTCAGAGTGGTATAAATCGATTCAAATAGCCTCTACAAGCCATATCTCCCCCGCCGTTTTGAGTTTTGTGACTTTCTGGTTCCCTGTGTTGAGGAGAATGGCAAGTTATGATCTCGGCGAGCCTCGGCAAAGCTCGACTACGGAGTGCAAAACACAAAAGGACGGTGGTCGAATTACGGTCTGCAAGCAGCAAAACCACTTATTTTTCTGTAAAAAATATATATATAAAAGCGCCCCAAAAGGACCTTTGGTCGTGCTGATAGCACTAGGAAGTTACCAACGACAAGTCCACCGTGCTACTAGGCTGCACCGCGAACGTTCCTGCGAACTAAACTCGGTGCCAGTTAGCTCAAGGTAACGATTTGCTTCCGAACTCTGTATCTCGGGAACGGTAAGAACAGGCTGGGGCCTAGTTAAGCGTGAAATCTCGGGGATTGGTTCCGGAGAGTATCACTGCGTTCCGACCCTTCCTAGACTCAGCTTGAGTGTAGGAACCTAGAAGTAGCTACATCAATGATTGAGGCTAGGTGCCTAGAGAATAGTCTGTGGAGGTCTGTCTGGCTCTGGCTAGGTTAGCACAGGTAGGTCTAGGTCTGGCAGGATCTGTGTAGGTTGCAACAGGTGCTTGTAGCCACCTACGCAAGGGGGAAAGGGACCTGGTTGCTCAGAATATTAGATGATGGAAATGTTCAACATTTAAACGTAAGTCTAGGTCTGTGCAGCTGAGTTTAGGGAGCTACCCTCACCTTCCATGAGCTACCCTCATCTACACTGACTTGAGTTTAGCCGCCTTACTGGGTACCCGTAAAGCCAGACGGACATTACGTGTAGTCGCCTAGATGGGGGGCTGTGTAGGGACCTACACCGACCTAACTCCATCTGGCACAACCTACAGCGCCTAGTCTCAGCTGAGTCTAGGACGGGTGGGAACGCAGTGTATCCTTGTCACCGGCAATTGGTCCTCCAGTTTACGGTATACCCGGGGTATAAAGTGAAGACGGACGGTCAAGGGGTTCTTTTATCACGTTGCCTACGCTTCAGGCTCTCCCGACCAAACGGGCCCTAGCCCTGGGCATCCATAGGAGCCTCGGTAATGAAATTTTCTGTTTTAATTCGGATTCTGCTGGAGAGACAGCAGTGTGTGAGTAAATTATTCACTCGCTGGTTCAAGTATTATTTCCTCCCAAAATTCGCGGGGGTACGGTATACCCCGCCAAGCCTGGGTCGCGGGTCGGCAAAAATCTGAGCCCGAGCCTGGGCTCTACTTGGGCCCTGGTTTGGGTCAGGTCCGGGTCGCCCTCAAGAGGCCAGGCTCAAGCCCTCCTAGTACCGTACGTATTGGTGCCCAGACTCAGAGCCAAGACACCATCCTGTTAAGACACCATCCTGTTCTCCGTTCTGCATTCAAGCCTGTCATATTACTTGCCGGACTGGGAGCTTTATTGTCCCATTAACTTGTTCCCTTAGAGTACACGGGATAATTGATACGTACATATAAATGACAAGACTTGGAGCCTTATAAAATGATTCCCTTGGCAACGTTCCGGATAAGAATGGACGGTACGGACTCGCATGGAGTCCGGGGAATAATTCAATGGGGAAATAAGGCTCCAAGTCCGGCCACGACCCAATTACCCTGTGTGCGGGACAGGAATGATACCCGAACTGATATACTCGACAGGCAATGCAGAACGGAGAACAGGATTCAGGACAATGGCATTCAACGAGGAATCCCTATGGCTCTCTGCGATTTTTCAGCTGATGGCGCGTCACCACCCTGGCGAAACGATCATCCCCAGCTCTGACTGAGGACTGGCCAAAATGTTCCGCTCTTCGCGGCCTTCTGGGCTTGTACGTTGCGTCTTGGCGTGCCCAGATGTTTCGTCTTGACAGAATTGGCAGTGTTAAACATCCGCCATTTGCTTTACTCCGCCCTTCGCCGCCGATTACAGGCGAATAATCTAATTTCGGAGAGAGAGTATAAATACCTTCGCCGTGAATCGTCCCTCCCTATTCGCTCTCTTTCGCATTTATCTGCTAAGAAGTATGATTTAGCGCCTGTTTCTTTCTATGCTCTCGTCCAAGGCCACTCGCTGACGCTGCTCTTCTGTAGAACGTCCCTGAGCCCAATATGCGCTTCACCACCGTTCTCTCTTTCCTCGTCGCCATTACTGCTGCCTATGCTGGCACCATCGAAATCCGCCAAGGCTGTCCTGGTACCAAAGTATGCCCTACCGGCACCGTTTTACAATGCTGCAAGGGGATCAACGTGGGTGCTTCACAGTCCGTTTGAATCCTTCACCAATAGTCGGGGATTTGTATAGGGCCCTATTGATGTTTGTTTCCCTCCGGGCGTAGTCTGCTGAACGATATGTGGTGGGGGACTCTAAGATCGATGAAAATGGAGGATAGATGTTGCAGACGGGCTGTAGGAAAGAAAGGCACTGGGTCGGATTGATTTTCTTGAAGATTGTGTAACGTAATGTATGGTTGGGTTCGACTTGCGCGTTTTCAATCGCTACGGGGCCGCACGCAAAGCCGCCTTGTGAGACACTGGTGAGCCCTACCCGCCCGCGACATTGTACCAAGTCACTGCGAGCTCGCATGCTTCCCATTGCTGTGGTTACTTTATGTAAACGACAATCCGCATTCTTCTGGGTCCGTCTCAAAGCCCCATTCGATTCCTGCTCCAAACGGATCCACGAGCGAAGTACCTTCCTCATTTCCGACTCAAGGGGCATTCACCCATAGAATAACTCTCACCATGCTATGTAGTACCGCCGTGGACGCGTGGGTGTGCGGCTTCCTTCCATCCAAACCCTCGCGATTTGTTCGCACGCGTGCACGGGACAGAGTTGGCCCCTCACACGCGAACCCGTTGAGCTAATCGCGTACGTAACGCAACAATTCATGCAGGCGCGAGTCCGAATAATAATCAATTTCGGTACACCCAACCTTCATCTGCGTCCAGCCACCAATACCTCTCATTCCCACTAGTACTCTCAATGTTCTCATCCAGTTCCCGAAGCTACGTTGCGCGAAATTAAAGTCGGGGAATCCAGGCGTTTCATTTCATGCATTTTGGTCCCATGTTACGCGGGCGCATTTCCATTGCTGGCGCACTGATGCCCAGGATCCTATCCATCCATCCATCCATACGACGTATTTCCTATCTGGTAAGCTTGTTTTAGACCGTAGATAGATTTGTGGAGCCGCAATACCGTCTCGTCGCCGTTTGCGTCGAATTTCGGAAGAAGACCGGGGGGCTGTGACATGTAAATTTCTTTGTCTAGCTCGGCGTTGAGGAAGTTAAAAAAAACCTTAATTTAATAAGTTACTTTTTAATGGCCTTTGATACAATTTAATAGCAGTGCGAAAGCGGCGACAACCTCCATTTGGTAGATCGTAAGGCCATAGTAGGCGGCGACGGCGAACATAACACACAGAGAGGTGAACTTGACGACAGAGGCGAACGTTTCCCTGTAACTTATGCGGTTGATACCGGGCACCACGGGAGACTCGAGGTGTGAATAATTCAATTCAGGGCTGACGGAAGGGTTCTTATAATGTAGCTATACAGTATTGGATCCGATGTTGCAAACGAAGAAAATGACTTTGAGTGTCACGCTTCAAGATTCAAATTATATCAAGGGAGATGAAGACAGGAAAGATGGGGGAGCCAGAGATCGAGATAGAACCGAGAGGCGGCATACTTAGACTTGCCAAGCAACCCGAGCCCGACGGTGAAAAGCCGATAGCCCGCGCAGGGAGGGGGGGGGTGGATGGGAATATCGGAGAATGACGCGCACAGTATTGGACGGGGATAAATAGAGGATGGAATTATGGGAATATTCCTAATGTGAGGAAATCAGCGGCATAGCAAGCGTCGGAGTGGAATGGGAAACGGAAGGATGAGCCGGCAAGGACCGGAATCCGAACAGCCGGTGAATGAGCGCGCCTGCTATGGATAGCGAAAGGCAAGAGTGGCAAAGAAGAGGAGAAAAGAAGGGGGCGGCAGAGGCGGGGGCCAAGATAAAATGGGGAACGGGCCACGGAGAAGCAAGGGCAATGTGAATGAGAGTGAAAATGGCCTTGAATTGGGCTTTTGAAAAACCTGAGCTGGTAGCAAGTTCTCCGAGCGGACAAGTCAACAAACTAAGATGGCAACAACAGCAACATCGTTTGTTGGATGAGAGGAACCTCTCGCTGTGAATACTGTACATACAGACGATACGATACAACGATCAAAAGTCCCTTGACTCACAATTTGGTTGCGAGCGGAACGTGAGTGAGTGAGTGGGGTGTAGAGGTTACAGTTGTCGTGCACGACAACGCCTAGCCGGTGATCGCGCCTCCCTGCTTCTCAATCGCCATAAGCTCAAGCTCGGCGCGCACACCCGAATAAAAAATCACAAGCCGTTCGCCGCCGATGACAACGACCTCTGCCGCCAGAAGAGTCATACCCAGCAGCGCGAGGACGAATTGGGCGCCGACCAGACGGGCGTAGACTTTGAGCACGCGAAGGTGCGCGGCGCGGTCGAAGGAGCGCCATGCGGCGACGAAGAGCGCGCGGCTGGAGAGGCCGGGGGCGGCAAACGAGGAGTCGAATGAGACGATGGGCTGCATGTCGGCGGGGAGGAGGCTGGCCTCGACGCGCGTGAGGGTGCCAGACGCGGGGAGGAGGACGAAGAGCGCGAGGAGGGCGGCGGTGGCGGCGACGGCGAGGAGGCGCAGCGCCATGAGCGCGAGCGCGAGGGGGTCGTCGCGCTGCGCGGCGTCCACCGCGTGGTCTGGGATGCCGGGCACGTCGAGGAGGAAGCCCACGATGATCGGGAGGAGGAACGTCGCCCGCTGGGCGGCGAAGACGACGAGGGAGGGGAGGAAGAGGGGCGTACATTGCTTGAGCGGCACCAGGCGCTGGCGGAGGGACCTGGTGGTTGGGTGTGCGATCATGGTGTGGGTCCAGAGCATGTGCATGGGGGAGAGGACGATGGTGACGAGCAGGGCGACGAGCGGGTTGCCCCCGAGGAGGTTAGTGCTGAGACCGTACAGCAGGATGTAGAGTATGCGGACCCCGAGGCCTCTCCAGCGCGCGAAGTAGCCGCCCACGCTACGCAGGTGGCGTAGGGTACCGCAGAGGCTGGCAGTGATGGGCTTGCGGTTTAGAAGGGTAATTTCTACGTCTGCGTCCAGCTCAGCACGGATGAGCTGTTGGAATACAAGCTGATTCCCACGGTTCCCGCCGGGCCCATGATCTGCCCGACATGCTTACCGAGCCCGAGGTTCAACTTACCAAGCATTAGTAAGATGTTCGGAATGTTCTAGTTATCTTGTAGAGTATAAAAGCTTGTAATTGGTAGCACATTAATACAGTCTGTTCTGCTCTACAGTCTCACCGAAGTTCTCATTTCAATAGGTTATGGGCCCCGGACGCTCGAACCACTGCTGAACTCGTTACCTCGCTCTCATTTTGGCTTTCTTGGGTGCCGAATCCCAACGCGTCGTTTTCCCTTTGCCACTGTAACCGCCGAAGCACTGAAGTGCTAAACTGATCGCGTTCACCGAAGAGTTGCATATTGCCGAACTTGCCGAATTGATCCAAAGTCCACGCCGAGTGGCCTGAACCCGAATCCGTAACCGAACCGAAGGCGCCTATTCGAAAGCGCCCGCATAACCGAACCGTAACCAATCGCGTCTAACCGAAAGCGCGTGTCCCGAGCCGTACCGAAACCGAACCCCCCGAGCGTGCCTATTCGAAAGCACACCCCAACGAACCGAAACCGAAACCAAACCCATTGAACCCGTACCCTGTTTCCCCCGATCACGATGACAGAAGTCAAAGGTGTTATGAAACTCACCAATGACAACTACGAAATTTGGCGTTGACAGGTCCCAACTCAAAAGGAGTTAAAGATTGGGATCGCCAAAGTGCCGAAGCGCGAGCTGAGATGATCCTATCCGTGGAAGTTGATCAGCTCGCGCATATGACCGCCACGACTGCCTACGAAGTTTGGCAGGAGCTCGAACGAGTCCACCGTTCCCGTGGATTTGCTACAAAGATGGCGCTGCGTCGAAAATTTATGTCGATGCGGATGGATGACAATCAAAAGATGGCTTCTTGGATTGGCGAAGTCCGTGGAGTTGCATTCCGCTTGAAGCAAGCTGGAATTACAGTAGACGATGAAGACATTATTCTGGTGCTCACGATGGGTCTTCCAGATTCATATGACACTTTTGTTGTTGCTCTTGATTCCACCGACTCTTCCGCGCTCACACTCGACTACGTGATTGGAAGACTTCTTAACGAAGAATCACGTAAAACACCGACTTCCGTACGCGAAGCTGCCTTCCGTGCTGATGGAAAGCGTCGCCCTGTCTCAGAAATTACTTGTTTCAATTGCCAGAAGAAGGGGCATTATCAGTCAAATTGTCCCGACAAGGCTGCTGTTGCTGATGGGGGATTTGATGCTTCATGGTAGAAATATCAGCTTGAGGGGGAGTGTTGGAATACAAGCTGATTCCCACGGTTCCCGCCGGGCCCATGATCTGCCCGACATGCTTACCGAGCCCGAGGTTCAACTTACCAAGCATTAGTAAGATGTTCGGAATGTTCTAGTTATCTTGTAGAGTATAAAAGCTTGTAATTGGTAGCACATTAATACAGTCTGTTCTGCTCTACAGTCTCACCGAAGTTCTCATTTCAATATGAGCGGCTCCTCGTCGGCGTAGGCGGGCAGCTTCGTCTCGACGATAGCAGTGGTGGACGAGGATTCGATCATTGCCAGAGAGCCCACGACATCACCGAGCGTGTAGTGGATCTGGCGAGCAAGTTAGCATCTCGGGGTCGTCGTGTAGGGGAGACTGACCGAGGCAAGAATGAGGAACACGATAACACCAGTGATGAGGACCGGAAGCACCTCTTGTCGGGAGACCTCCAGCTCCCGCCAGGTGTTCTGGTACAGCTCGGATTCCTGGTGCAACTTGGCCATGTACTCTGGGCTCACGGCTCGGAGGTGCGCGACGCCGCGCTTCACAGTGTGGCCGAGCATGATAATGTAAAGTGAGAAGGGAGAGGGAGATGAGGGGAAAGAATCAAGCAGGAATGCTGCGCAGCGGATCAGCCCGCAAAAAGCGGTGCCTGGTAGAACAGTTACGCGTTGGTTACGCGTTTGATCTCGCCTTGAATCCTATAACCCATCTCGAACCAACTACTTACTAGTACCCACCCACTCATCCCATGCTCAACTCGAGCTCCACTGCCTTTCTCACCATGGTCCGCATCTTTGACCATTCACCATTCAGGGGCTAGAAATTACCATTTTCGGCGGCTTCCGGCATCCTCGGCTAGAGCCGGATCGGACAAAAATTGGCCTTTCCGCCCAGAAAATGTTCGGACAAAAATGGGCCAATCGGGCCATTTTGGGACCTAGCTATAAACCGGGGTCCTTTGGGACGACCAATTTTTCATTCTGTCAACATGCGATGGCATCACGAAGCACTGCGATTTTCGCCAAATGACGCCCTTCCGTCGCGCCAGTCTTTTCTTTCCCCCAATATCGGCTTTTTCTCATTACGGCTTTATTCACGATGGCGTCCGACTCCCCAGTCGAAAAAGCCCATGACATCGAGAAGGAATCAATAACAAGCCTGCCAACCCCAGAGTCTGGCGAGAATCTGAATCGTGCGCTCTCCTCGCGTCAGGTGCGTCCTCGCCGCTCCCCATTAACCATATAGCATGGTCTTTCGTAGGTATCGATGATCGCCATCGGGGGGTCCATCGGTACCGGCCTCTTCCTTGGCACCGGCCGAGCACTCGCCACTGGAGGTCCCGGTTCGCTCCTCCTCAATTACTCGCTCGTCGGCGCTGTAGTGTTCCTTGTGATGCTCTGTTTAGGGGAGATGCCCACTGCCGAGTTTCCGTTGCAGGATCCTTCTCCACTTACTCTGCCCGTTTTGTGGATGAACCTTTTGAGTTCAGTATCGGTTGGAACTATGCATTCAACGATGCAATTTCAACAGCTGGCGATCTTACGGCCGCGCAGTTATTGATGGAATATTGGATCGTATGTGTTTGTATCTATGTCCTCGGTGCCCTCGTCTGAATCCCGCCCTTCTTTTTTTTCACTCCAGCCGTCGAGACACCTCGTTTGGCTTCCTTCCCTATTCTTCCTCGCTTTTATAGTGGTGATCAACCTTATACACGTCAAAGCCTACGGTGAATTGGAATAATGGCTCTCCTCGGTATGCTTCCCATCCCCTGTTTCATTTTTGCTAATTACCGCATACAGCTCAAGGTTATCTCCATTGTCATTTTCTTTTTCCTCGGTATCGCTGTCAATGCTGGGGGTAATACCTCACACGAATACATCGGCGAAGGTCGGCAGTTCAAGGCTCTATGCACTGCGCGGACCCGACGCGGCATTGCAGGGAAGTAGGACGGCGGTGGCTGTGCAATTGCCGCGGTGAGGGCGAGGTGCCGCGCACTCTTTATTTCTTTCCGTAGCATGCTGAGGATCTCAAATCAAGTGAAAGGAACATTTTTTACAATTAAATGCATCTGTTAGAACAAGAACATCATCGAACAAAATTTCAACCATGTGTCAGAATCGCCCCAGAGTGGATTTCAACCATGAGCTCCGCGTCCCGGTGGCGATGAAAATGTTGTTCAAGCATACCGTACTATTAAAATCAGTGCCGCCTCAATGCACAGGAGTCACACCTCACATCGGGCTGCCGACCTCTGCTGTCTACTGAGTGTAACCCAATATTCTGTTGTCAGTTCTTACGGTTCAAACTGGCTCAAGTAGATGTCCTTAAAAACCTCTCCTCGTAACTCTGGACTTGCTAGTAGTGCTAAGACCTACCTGGGTTTTGCGAGCGACTTCATTATGTTGAACTGAGGTCCGAGTACTTACTTCAGTGGCAATGAACGATATGATTATTTGAATTCTAAGTGGGTGACCATTCAGAATTGGGTACGTTGGAATTCAAGCTTGCCTCATAATCAGATGCACTGTACTATTCCACTCGCATTCGAATGGATACAGTCTTCTTCAAAGGATGATCTACTTCCCATTGTATTCACAATTCTGTTTTCACTGAGCTGCCTTGTTGGCTCCACCCCACCAGAATCGTACCATGGGGGATTCGAAGCGTATCAATGTGAACTCGCCCCAGTGTCAACGCAAGTAGTTGACTCTAAAGGCCTCGCCCAAACACTTCAACTGGTGTTCCCGCAACACCGTTCTTAACCACTATCTGGATCCCTGGCTCTCCTTGTGAGTTATGTATTACCCCGGGATAATCTCTGAGGCCTGCCAGCGTGGGGATGACTTCTAATTGGTTTGTCCACATGCAGACTGAGTGCGATGCAATGCAATTAACGATGAGGCATGGACTGGCTACGACAGAGTTGACTTGGAGACAGATTCCTTTGGTCCGAAACATGTATTGAACGTCGAGGACACTTGTTTGGGTGAATTCTTGTTCATTGCAGTGGTTCATGTGAATATTTTTGTGGGAATCAATTGGTGGGCCAAGGCAGAGAATGAGACTATCTGATTCAAGAACAGACAATAAAAAAAGATAGATTCAGGGAACTCTGAGAGTGATCATTATTGGACGATTTACTTGGAAGAGAGGAATTTTCACAGAAGAGCTACATATCTTCCGCAATCCCTGTAACCCTAGCACGTTTGTTTAAACAATGTCCATTGAGACGGAATTTCATGTTTAATCAGAGGGATAATCTAATTATGTTTAAAGTGGACAAGGCACCATAACCGTTCTCACGGCTGGAGGGGGCAGTGCCGCGGATTAAACAGGGTGTTAATCTAAACGTGATTAAAGTTACTGGGGAAGCATATTTACACAAAAAAGGAGTACATCGAGGATCGAACTCACAACCTCCTAACAAGAACGAAAATGGAGGATTAACGGCCTTTCCAGGTAGACTAAACAGGGTATGGTGGGATATCTGCTGGAGGAACATGCCTAGTCACACAATATCGGCAGTCCAACTCAAGGCAATTCGGACTTAGAGAAAATTTTCCAGGTGTCATGTACATCGATTAAACCTTGATTAAACATAGAATAAAGTCCGATTAAATCTGAATGGTGATAAGTACAAAAGTTCAGCTGTTTGCTTAGTGAGTGCGTCAAACCAGGGCTTAATCAATTGTAGTCATGGAGGCTGGGCAGAAACTCGTGATCGCCACTGGTCACAGATCGCTGCTCGCTGAGGGAGCAAATCTCATTAGATTTGTTGAAGCTGAGCAGGCAAAGGAGGACAAAGTTATCCAGGATGCAGTATTTATGGACTCCGATGAATAAATAATGGAACTTGTAGTCTTGCTTACAGTGGTTATCCAAGGAATACAATTTATTTATTACTCCGTGGTTCCTTTGACTGGAATACATGTTTGGTAAGTGGTTGTGTGGCGTAGTTGTAATTCTTCCTCCCAAGTGCAAAGTGCTAGCACTGAAAGATCTTATGTTCGATCCCCCTGACTCCCCCTTTTTGATATTTTCTTGAGCCCTTTCAACACTGTTTAACCGGATTAATCTCGCTTGGTTTAACGTGGCGAAACCGGGTTGTTTAAACGTGATTAAACGGACACCATTGTTAACACCCTGCACAGGCACAGACGCGGACGCCCACAGGGTCCTTAAACCTGATTATATTAATGTCTCGTTTAAACACCAAATTCCGTCTCAACGCATATTGATTAAACAATGGTGGTTGTACTTCTTGCAATCCAGTGTAATATATGGCCAAGCTTCCATAAACTGAGATGATCGTGGGGTGTAGGCATGCACATTTAATGATCGGATGGCGCCCGTAAACGGCAATGGTCCCGTCCCTGTCAAAAGGTTTTGAATGCTCATCAGGTCCACAAATATGAATGATGAGTTTACTGAGGGGTATGCAGGTATTTTCTTTTGCGGGTTGTTCACGGTTGGCTCGCCAACTGCCCGCAGTCTTCCATGTTCACTATTAGACGGGTGTAGACGGTGCTGACAAATTTCTTTGCGTATAAGCGTCTTTGGCATTCTAAAATCCAGTTAAAATCCTTTCCAGACTTGATTCCAGGCTCACTGGGATTTTTACAGGTTAGATATTTGAGAATTCAGCCAGGATCTAGTGGGTGCAACGTTTGAATTCACGTGAGCTATTCAGAGCATCGAAATTCAGGCTGCCAAAGAATGTGGCTTGAGACACAAAACTCCCTGAGCAATCTCAAGACCGGGCGCGCACCTATGGAAGAGCTGCAAATCCGAATGAACAGCGCATCAAACCGCAATCGCACACCGTCCTACTCTCGTGGAAATACATTCGACAGCCATTTTATTGATGGCCGCAACGGTTTAGACTTATCGAATTGACGGCCATTGCCATTTCCGGAACGATGTAGGTGAACCTTTTCTGGGCGGATCTTCGAAGGGCACCGTTTCACACACAGGACATTCCTGTATATCTCCCAGAAATTAACCGTTCTTTAACGATTACCTCGGCGATTCTTTGTATCTCTTTGCGCACATCCCCATCTGGTGTATCCCCTTCCTTCCGCTCTACCTATGGTCCTTATTTCTGGGCGTCAAAGTTGCTCTGCGCAGTTTCATTTTACAGTTGAAACCCCCATGTGGCTCAACAGCTGACCGATGCGCAGCGTTTCTTGACAGAATGATGTTAGCTAGGCTGTTCATCGCAGCAGCTGCCGCAGCCCACCGATTTTAATTAAGCCGGGAAGCCACGTAGTCGCCCCTCTCGACATATAAACAGGCAGTATTTCTGTACACTCGGGCTAGGAATTTTTCACCCCCTTTTCGCCCCTCAATTTACTGCTGCTGTCTTCAAATCAAGACACTTCGTCTGATCTGAACGCTTCCGTCTTCGTCTCGGGTTCTTCCTCTATTACCTGTGAAATCAAGACTGTTCTGCTAATGCTTGGGCATCTTCTCTGCTCTGCCTGGGACATTTCCTCTACTCGGGATCTCGCGTGGAATCTTCTCGGCCCCACTGACACTAAATCTTTCCATGGGGGATTATAGCGCGGAAGTTCATTTCGTTCTACGCTACCGGAGGCGGTGATTCGTCTTTCTGGTTGTGTAACAACCCTTCGGACTCCCAGTAACCCATGGGGTGGGCATCCAGTTACTGCTGCTACTTTTACGTTCAATCTCTGAGTCTGTTGTCTTTTGTCCACGGCTGGTTGATCGACTGGACTGCTCCGTTGCTCTGCTTTTCAGCGCGAAACTCCCGGGAATTCTATCCATGGTGTCTACAGCTCGTGCTAGATTCTTGAACGCAAGACATCGCAATGCATTGTTATTCAGGTAATTACGTCTGGACTCTTCGGCGCCGGTTTATGATGATTTTTCGATCTTCTATTCGGATGTTGAAATGATTCTTATATTATCGGTGGCTTCATTTGCTGTATACCGGAGCGAAGCAGAGGTCGTCTTGTATCTATTAGAAGGATATAGCTTTGATCACGCACATATGCATATAACACTGATTATGCAGGTCATGCCCGACAGTTGTTTCATCCACGGGTTAATAACAATAATTGTACTGAAGAACAAACCATGAGACGCCATTTTTGGCCTGAGGCTGAGGGGGAGAAGAGAATACAATTTGTGCGTACAATCGCAAATGACCGGCAGCGCAGCGGCACGACTGGTCACAATATGCAGATCTTTCATCATTTTTCAGGCTCAAAATTCGTGGATGGTTCGATCCAAGTTCAGTCTGGCCTTGGGAACATTATATTCCACAGCAGACCTTAACCCGCTAATAACCTGGTCACCAATCATAACTCGGCACGCACCGCACTGGAGAAACTGCCGCTAGCAGAGCGAAATAAATCTTCTTCTGCATGGCTAGAGTACTAGTCTTTCATGAAAATTGTGAGATATTGAGCGGAGGAAATTACCTCGACCGAAATGAAAGGCAGTCTGGCTTAATGCCCACTGGGGGGGAATTTGGGAGTGTCAAACCAAGTGTTAACCCACCGGGCTACGCTTATTGAAAGGGACGGTCCAAAGTGTGGGCCATGTGCATATCTGAATTTCAAGGGCGCGATGTATATAGACCCGCAGACGAGGCATCTAGCAGTGCCGCGGCGATGCAACACACGCCAATATCAACGTTGTAGTGAAGATTCAAGCTGAATATTATTTCCACAATGTAAACTCAAGTTGGAGGTCAGACACGCATCAATATGGTATTTTGAAGCGGCTTCCGACTTCACCCAGATATTCAGCATCTACATAAGATTTCGATCATCTTAGCTGGTTCAATTCACCTTGAAATCCCATTAATTCCGTAAGAAGGAGTTGGAACTCCTAAATCCACGAAGAGGTGAAGTACTCTGAGTTGGTCAATCTCGGCCAGGAGACTAGTATCCTGGGCGCTAACTTCCATGTGTTAATGGCGTGAAATGATAGTACGAGTCTTGCAATTTATCAGCTCAAAGTACGTCCAGTACGTCCAGTCAACGTGATCTCGTTGAATCCAGTCAAAAATTCAGGGACTTCCATTAATTAACCGTTCTTTAACGATTACCTCGGCGTGTCATTGTACATGTTTGCGCTTTTCTCCATTTATCCCATGTCCTTTCGTCTCTCTCTGGCGGCCCACTGCATCCATCTCCATTCATTTACAACTTGCTGTGCACTTCATGCAGCTTCAGTGGGTCTCATGATCAATGCAGGCGATGCCTTTCCATTAACTTGCTGCATGCCGAGAGTACGCATACGCCATTGTCCATATTCGCCACATCTTCAAGTTCTTTAGCTCTCAATCAGGTACGCACTGCGCTTTTCATTAATTTCCCTTCAATTCAAAATCATTACCTTCCCTTTTTGTTCCCTTTCCTTTTCATACTGCTGCGAAATCAACCAATTTCTGCGCCGCAGTCTCATACGGATTAACCGTTCTTTGACTTATTTTGCTCGCTCGACGGTGCAATTGCCCCATGTGGCTCTATCTCAATTAGTTTTGCCTCTCCTATCCTACAGGCGCTCCATTTGTGACGATTCCTCAGCTGGCCATCGACCCGCAGCACATCTCTCGCTGCGGCGCGGTTATTCTCTCACTGTGCCGCAAAATCTTCTCACTGGGGCCGAATCACCGTGGCGTGAATAAAGGGCCAGCATCGCTCTCCGTCCCTGCCATTTCCCCCTCCCCTTTTGATTTGGCGGCCCCAGGCCTGCAACGTTCTGACTCAATTCTTCGGTCCCAATTTGACCATTTTGCTCTTGCCCTCTTGAATTCAACAGTTTCTGCATGTGTTGTTCTGTTGCAACGTCTGGATGGGCTTTTCATTGTTGGCTCGCTCTATGCTCAAGCAATTCCCACATTATGCAAAATCTTTCCAGTAATCCCCAATCTGCACGCAAGCATTCTGGACGACAATTTATTCAATTCGCTCCACAGGCACAAACGAATTCCTTCATTTCTGGATTTACGGCGCATCCTGGCTTGATACTATCTCACCGGATGTTACGTAAAATGGATTGAAAAATTGCCCATCTTGCCTCGCTCCTCTCCTGGTGTCAGACTGGTTCAATACCACCGTTACTCATGTTGAACGTCCTCGGAGGCATCTCTAGATCGATTCCATCGCTACCAGTCCTTGGAAATGCTCATGTTCAGGCTGCGTTTCACCGACTCGGCTACTCACAGATTTCCATTTGCTGCGTTCCTCCCGGACCCTTCTTGCTTCGGCGTTCGCACAATTCACGGCCTGAGTTTGCCCGTCATGGAAGAGGATTTTCCGACACTTGACGTGAATCGCCAGTATGTACGTGTGGGCTACATATTTTCTTTTCGCAAATAATTCCCTGGAAAAGATTTATCCAAGGTTCACATTTTAGCCGCCGGTAATTCTACCTTTACACTGTTGTTCGTTCCAGCATTGTATTTCTTACACGTAATGTATACACAATTGTCCGTTCGCCTTCGGTTGCCGTAGCGAAGCGGCGGTACGTCTTGTCTCCTTAATACATGAGGTATGTCTGAGACGATTTACGAATAAAAAATAAAAAATAAAAAAAATTGGTGTCACAGCCGCCCCTGGTCATTTACAAAATCCAAAGTTCGAATTTTTCTGTCACGGATACAGCCCGGGAGAATTGAACAAAATAATACAGTATAGGCTGTACATTACAGAATAGACTGTACTATTGGAATGGACCAGACCTCCCCTGGCCATTATAGGTTATCCGATCTTTGATCAGAAACCTAGGATAATGGGTCTACCATTGGTGGTAGCGCATTATACAGTGATGACAGATATTGTAACACTGATTAAACGCAGGCCGGTTTTTTTTGATCCCAACAAGAACCACAGTGCTTGAAGCGACAACTTGTCAGAGAAATGAACGGAGGAACAATTCAGGCATGCGAGGGGGGGTCTCATCGTGGCAAGAACTGAACACCATTGCATCAATCCAACAGAATTGAGCTGTGGCCGGGAATCAAAATAAACCGACAGATAGCTTGATACGATAATTGATCGTATCCTAAACAGCGGCGTGAATTGGCGAGCCAATGGTAAGGATAGGGAAGATATACACACAAGAGCGATGATGAGAGCTTGGTGATCAACAACAGCGTCGCGTTTGTTCGCCAGAAGTTGATTCTCCATCCGAGCCAGACTCCCAATCTTGTCGTGACATCAGTAAAAGGTTAGAGAACGAAAGCCAAACGTACCATGAAACTTTGAGCTGATTCGTCCAGGCGCTTATTGAACGACTCAAGGGTCGCCTCATCGCGGTTGAGAGACAAGACCGACGATATCAAGCGACGTCGCTTTGTGAGAGGATCCATGGCATGATGGATTTCATCCAGAAGGCTGAAAGAAGCATTTCAGTTTAGCGAAAAAATTCTTCATGCACGAGACACAACGTACTCAACAAAACGCTGTATGCTTGCAAGCACAGGTGGAGGTATATTGGATGGATCTGGAACGGCATCCGCCAACCCCTCTAGAATTTCAAGGGCACGACGTGAGAGCATTTGTGCCTTCTCCTTCGATGTTTTCACGCGCTGTATAGGTAGAACCTGATTAGCCGATAATAACAATATGAAAAGGGATATATCGATTCACCTCGGCCGTGTCCCATAATGCTAGGACACCACTAGCAACGCTTTTCAACGGAGGAAAGGCATCTGCCGAGTCTCTGAGAGCGATCAGGGACGTCAAAGCGATATCGTTGCAAGCAGCAGAGCCACGCTTGATACGGGGTTTCCATTTGTCGGGACGGATTCCGAGTCGAATGGTCCACTTCAACATGACCATGCCGAAGGTGGTCGGAAGGAGACGCTGAAGGACCCAGGATGCTGGCTATTATTTATGTAAAACATTCACCACAGCCTCCGTGAGACGTTAACAGCATGTCAACAGCAATTATTACTCGTATCTTAAGCAGATGCCCTGATTTTATGTGCACATGTTTATATTCTTCCTTTTCTCACACTCCGCCCGGCAGCTGCCGTATGTCCATTCCATTTCCGATTTACCATTGTCTCGGTTGCCTCAAGGCTTTACTTCTCACGTTTAATTTTGAATATCACGAATTAACTTCAACTTTCTCTTTTTCGTGCTTTTCTGCGGCTCCATCCGCGCGCTCAAGCCCCACTCAAAAGGAAAGTGTCCGTCGAATTATTATTATTACCCCTATTATTATTACTCGTATCTTAAGCAGATGCCCTGATTTCGTATGCACCTGTTTACCTGCTCCCTAATTTGTATCTTTGTTCCCGACTACCGGCACTTACAGCTTCGTTCCATTATCTCGGTCGCCTCGAGGCTGGTTTCCTCACATTTATTTCTGGTTTAACTTCTGGGGGACCTTCGATGGGCTGTGCGCTATGACGTGAATTCCATTTTGAACAGACCACATGCCCCGTGAGCGGAGCGCTCAAGGCCCGCTCAAAAGGGTGATCTGTCTGACGTTGCTTTGTCTCTTCCCCCATCATCATCCCGCCTTCTAAGAGCGTCGCCATTGCCCTCTAATGCAGTGCACAACATGGAGCAAGCCCTCCGCGAGACCTGTATAGCATCAACCCCAAGCATCAAGACCGAGACGACAACGCAACTGCATGCAACTCCGCTGAAGCTTGCTGTGCCCCTTCCTTATTTCGCCGCCATCCAAGAGTGTTCCTCCCTCCTTCAATACTGTGCTTAACAGCTGTCTTATCAAGCCTTCTCAAGACACAGTAGCAGCATTTCCCGCTGCAATACTGCACTTAAAGGCCGTCAGATGGAGCCCTGCGCAAGATCAGGCAAGCATCAAGACTGGCGACCCCGCAATGCTCGCTCGCAAATCCGAGTCAAAGCTGAGCAGTTTCAATGCCGGCCATCGTTCCGTCATGCTTCGATACATACTCGGAAAATTCTAACGCTGCAGCGGGAAATTATCTCCTCTGCTATGCTCCAATTATACTGACGACTCTTCACTGCACGGGCCGCAATCGGTATAGATCTCATGGGAGTCTTTCTGGCCCTTTTTCCTTTCAGTCAACTGACTCGTATTTTCTTTCCAACACGCAGATAGAACTCTGCTAGGGCGCACTCTCTACATGCATCTCGCAAGCGTATGGTACGTGCACCTCCCCTTTTTTCATCTCCATTTTACTGACGCGGCGCGTAGTGAGGCACTAGTGTGCGAGGATCCTACGGGCGCAGGTGCGCAACTCCACGCCCCAATTTACAGTATTTTTCAGACCCTGGCTCTGATGCAGGTGTGGGTGGATTTTCCTTTTTGTTCTTTCTTTGAAATTCGGAGTTCCGCTAACATCAAAGTAATCTAGCGCGTCGATAACTCGGCTGACACTCCCAATTCAACTGCCCGCCACAAAATGTTATTCAACCTCTGGTGTTTAAACGATAGTACGTCCTTCTCGCATGTTCTACGTTGTATTGAACAAATACGGGATATTTAAGTTAACCGGTGCGACATTGGCACGCACTTCCACATCGCCCTCTGAATTTTATTCATCTCAGAGCTCGCCGGGAAGGTTTGTTTCACTCACGCGATCGAAGTCCCCGGCGCAACATCACATTGGGCGGTGTTTGCGATCCTGCAGTTATTTCGGTCCGATTTTCGCGCTCCTGCGAGTGTGTCGTCGATGTGTTTCTGGTGCGCGTTCCTCATCTACTCTCCATCTACCCGTAAGTTGACTGAACACATTTCTTTCATTTCAACTGCGCTACATGCCGGGCGCCGATAGCGTTCTCCCCAAGTTTCAATTTTCTCTCTGAACCCACGAACGGATTCCCATCTGGGCACGTTAGTCCAGAGAGTTCGACGTAGATCGGTCTCTACGCATCGCCTGAACCCGGCGTCTTCTCCGGCAAAATTTCCTCGGTCCTCCGATTCCACCCAACTCTAGGCCACTAAATGTGCTTTTTGTAATGGTCTATTGCGTTACGGATTTAATTTATACTCGCATATGTATCCAGATCTATAATACCTCTGTATAGTAGGTCGAAACAAGTCTTTCTTTCGACACAATGATGAAGTTGGAGTATTTCTACCGATAGATGTAACCCGCCTACGCCGGAGCGAAGCGAAAGCACGTCTTGCTTATTATGTATGAAATACACAAGCCGGAGCGAAGCGACGGCATGTCTTGTACCCTAGAACAAGACTGGGTTGGAAGCTGTTTTAGAGATCCAAACAATGTATTAGAGTGATTGTGCCGTCCCCGAGTTAAATTTCAGCCCAGGAAAGACCTGTGTAATGAAAGAAGAGCGACGCGGCACTTTGCGCCTCTGCCGCGACAATTGCACAGCCACCACCGCGACAATTCCCGGCACTGCCGCGCGGCACCTACGGCATTCACCCAGCCCTACTATTTCGACCAAATGTTCACGGTGTCACCAAGGTGCTCATTTTCTTTGGTGTTCATTCCTCGGCAATCATGGGAAACTTACCACATATGGTAGTCTAGCAAACGCCGAACCGGAAAATTTAACCTGTTTGGGCCTCAAAATCGGAAGGTCACCGTCACCTAGGCAAAAAAATTTGCATGAAAGTATTTAGGCCTATTTGGTTGCCCGACCAGGCAAGGGGAGTTGGGGTTCAAAAAGGATGTAGGGTCGAGA
This sequence comes from Mycena leptocephala, assembly GCA_029378395.1. Classification (NCBI taxonomy): domain Eukaryota; kingdom Fungi; phylum Basidiomycota; class Agaricomycetes; order Agaricales; family Mycenaceae; genus Mycena; species Mycena leptocephala. The sequence continues at coordinate 151,118 of JARJLF010000183.1, forward strand.
AGTTTGTTCGACCTGCTCTGGATCCCCCCCCCCTATTCCATAAAGGGAAGGAGGTTTCAACCCCTACCGTCAGACCGTCCATTCCGGTCAGGTCACTGCATTTTGGGCATGTGGGCGCACGTGTGTCCAGATTTGGCGAGATCCATCCAGACAGGCATTGTTCCAGTGCTGTTCAATATTCTGTGGGTGAGACTGCATTCAAGTTGACTTCATTTCAAACCAATATGGCTACTTTAGGTCTAGAAAATTAACCTTAGCACTCCTCAGCTCAGCAGAAACCCTTCTTTGACCTCCGAAGGGTGAACCTAAGCCTTTAAAGCCTCCATCAGCGGCGGTTCGATGGGATTTTCTTTTTCAGGTAAACACGTACGCTTCAACACCACAAGTGACTGGCAAACTGACGGTGTGTTCTGTGAGTGCACCGGTGACCGCTGGACGTACGCACGTACGCACAAACCACACGACCTACCCATTTTCTTTTCTTCAAAATGAAATTTGAAAAAAAAAAAATCGACAGGGAGTGGTGTCACACTCTGCAGGGGCCATAGGAGAGCATGCGGGTTACGCACTTGGGGTCCGCATGCCTCGCTCTTTGCCCCCGGTGTTATCCAAAGGATGGGTTCAGTTCCCTTGACGGTATGGTTACCAGCATCACGGACAACTCGCCAGCCAATTGGAACTATGGGTGGGCTTTTTGTCTGGGCATTTTCCTGATTAATCCGAACCCTTTTGAACTAGCGCGTGTCTGAACTGCATCGATGACAGGCTTGCGAATGATATGTCTTGTTTTCTTCATTGCAGCAAAAGAGCGGTTAATTGATTATCATGTGTTCAGCCACGCACGCACGACGAGCGCCTGGTATCTCTGAAGAGTGTGTTGGATCCGAGGGATACGTTCCGGTTCCCTGTCGGTGTCGCGTAAATGATTTTGAGGCGCTCATGTTGCACTGAGCGGATAATATAAATGGACTATGTACTTACTTCCTATCGCAATTATCCAGTTAAACTGATTATCCACGGGCTGTCTACACGATTTTAGGGCGTTCACGGTTCATGCTGTTTCGAGCGTATAACATAGAAGAGCGCAGTGGGGTGCGAAGCAAAGGGTTACTGTGAAAATCAGCTTTCAAATTCGGAGCACTGATATCGGATGGAAGGCACAGATAGAAGGCGCTGTTCGTTCCCATGTTCAAGTTTGTTTGAGAGGCGGTCAGGACCCGGCAAAAACGGCACGGCGGAGTTGGAGCTCTGGCAGTACTCTGGCGAATGCCGACCTGGAAGAACTTACACATCATGAAATTGAGCGGAGTTCGAAAGGACAGACAGACCTCGTAATTTTATAAATAAGGTGAAATGGCCCAACTTATAGTTGTATTATCCGACTTGAATAGCGGACTCGAGTTGAAACAGGCTAAATATAGAAATGCGGTGTCATCAGAAACTAGTATGTAATTGACAAGGATTGACAGATGCGGGATCCCCTGATGTGCCTGTGCCTATGCCGGCGGCGGCCAAGGCGGGCCCATTGTGCTTGCCTTGCCCCATAACCTTCAAGAGATGCGCGGATCACAGATCGCTGGAGCTCGTCTCTCACTCTTCTCGTCGTCAAGGGACAACTGACACTGGGCCACGCAAACGAAAATCTGTTTGGTGGTTGTTGATTGTGTTGACAAGTTGTTGATCTTTTTAAGGAGCGCGCATCACGCAAATTTGTGGCATCTACGTTAGCTAATAGAGCCGGTTAACGTCCGACTATCTCCATCATGCCCTTCACCTTCGATTGCTCAAAGATCCTGAAGAGCAACATCCATTGCCAGGATGATCTGGAATACACTACCTCCACCGTGAACAAACCATCCTCTCGTTCTCGGCAGACTACGTCACTAGGGGCACCCCGACCACCCGGCACGCCTAACGGGACCGCCGCGATAATCGACTGGGCGCAGGGCACATTCGAGGTTGCTGGCCGTACGCGAAGAATTGACGAACTGTGTGCAAAACGGGGCACTTTCTCCTCGTTCGTGGCGCTCCGCCAACTTGAAATTGTGTAGTTTTTAATGAAACGTCACTACCAGAACCCGGTATTGGAGTTGGTTCACCGCGGAGGAGTACAGAGTGAAGTACGAGGCCGAGATAGCTCATACGTCGACGGTGCGTTCGTTTACGGGGCACAGCAGTCACCACAGCTCACATCGGGCTCTCCCGTTTCAATTCCAGGTTTACGCGTATGACGGGACAGTCCTGGCCATGTTAACGACCCGCATTCATCACTTATTCCATGATGACTCGCTGCCATTGCTAAAAATATCGCCGAGTGTCACCGACGATAGGGAACTGCAGTTCATCCTCCTAATCCTTCTGTATTCCGAGACGAAACGGAGGGATCGAAGCCTGAAGAAGGTAAGCATCCGTTTGCAAATTGATTCCGTCTCTCACGGAACCTTGCCATTACCAGCGCATGGTGGCCAATTTCGCCAAACGTAGTTGCTAAGATTGCTTGGACGGCTTCGCAGCTGTCCCGTGTCACCCCTCCGTCCCACGCCTACTCGTCCACTTCCGCCCACACCTCGCATCGCATGCCGCCTTCATTTATTTATCGCCGTCGGGCAACGCGCAACACGTTCGTTTACTTATTTTAATTATTGCCGTCGGCCACCACGCTCGTTTCCTTGTTCTACTTATTGTGGTATAGAACTTCAGAAACGGGGATGCAAAAAAAAAAAAAAACAAGTTATCCGTGCGCCCGGGGGCGATTCCCGACCTTGGCGCACGGCGGTTTCAGGCAAAATCCTGTGTATTTAATCAGGCATGACGGAGTGGAGTTGGGCATCCAACGCGCGCAAAAAGGCATCCACCAGCAATGGCCGTCCCCCGAAGCGCGCCTGGACGGTCACAGTGCCAGTTTCGCGAAGAAGGGTTTCCGTCCCACGTTCATTATTCTCTTCATACTCGCTTTCTTCATCTTTACAGACCACTTGTCAAGAGTGAAACCACTTGTCATTCACTTGAAGTGCATCCGGATTCTGACTCCATTTCCGAGAGAACTGGCACCATGGTGCTCTCGCTCGGAGGTCCACGACGACAAACGAGGGAGCGGACGCCCAAGGAACAGAGGAAATAGCAAGTGAAAAAGGCAAAGAGCAAGAAGGGAGATGGAGGAAAGGCGCAAGAAATGGGTTGATATGAGGTGAGATCGAGCCACAATTCGCCCACGCGCGGGCTATAACGCACATGGCACGGTCCCACTCACCCCCTGTCCTAACATGCAGGCACCTCTCATGGGTAACCGATGAGGTGGGACTTGCCGCAGCGCCGCGTACATCGCTCGAGCCCCGAGCTCCTAGACAGTCAAGCGTATCCAGCTCGCGCGCGGATAACGCGTCACAGGGAACCATCCGCCTTGGACTACGGGATGCCCATCTGTACGAGAACTCGGTGGCGGAAAACAGCATACACCGGCGTCGCGGGTCTCCCGCCTCCACCACATGTACGTGCATCCAACGCACAGATTCAGGCAAAGAAGCAGCAAAGCCGCATGCGCGCGTGCACCCGCATCTGACAGTGTGTGCATGGGCGGTACATCGTTCCACAAAAGACGGAGACAGCGGGCGCTTATTGGGCGCCTGCTTCACTGCTCGTCTCGAATTCGACAGAGTACTAATCTTCAAAAAGGAAAGAGAGAGACGACACACGCACCTAGCGACTTTACGATGTGCACTTCCTTGGACGGAATTGCGGAATTGCGCAACGAAATAGCGGGGGAGAAAGGAATGACGAGGAAGGGAACAAAAAGAGAAAGGCGGGGAGGAGATGAGAGGATTAGGGTGAGTAGGCGAACGCACGGACATTAACCCTTCCCATATTTTGCTGCGCAAATCTAGTCGCGTGTCGATCATTCCATCGTGGTATTCACCTGGAGAGAGAAGGTCACATGCGGAAGGAAGTTGCGCAAGCACGAAGGATCGGGGAGAGATGACGAATGGGAGCGCGGATGTGTGCGCTGCATCTGGGACCAAAGAGAAGTAGAATGCAGTGAATGCGCAGGGGAAGAAACGAAGATGATAAGGGAGAGCACGTATAGTGATAAATAGTATCATTCAAAGTTCGTCCTACTCGAGGTCCTACTCACTCTCCTACTCGTCTCCTACTCGCTCTTTACCGCCAAAATGGCGACAATGAAACAAAAGGGAGCCCAAGTTGGTGGAGGCCAAAAAAGAGCAACTTTGAAACCCCACCCTGCTGAAATTCCAAGTAGGAAGCAAGTAGGAAGAATTTCCTGCTCAAAAAACGATCAAAACACACTGAAAAACCGAGTAGGAGAGTGACTAGGAAGCAAGAGTAGGATCCTTTTTGTGAAATGGAGCTTTTATGCTCCTACTGACAAAGAGGATCCCACTCTCACCTCCTACTCGTCCTCCTACTGGGTTCAGGAAGACAAGTAGGTAAACGAGTAGGAAGCTGAGTAGGGCGCGGTTAGGACGACTTTGAACACCACAAATATCCTTCTAGTTATTGGAGTGCGTTGATTCCCCCAGGCACTTTTGCCCTTCGCATGCCGCAGATGCCCAGGATCTTCCGGGCGCGTCTCTATTTTGCAGCGGCCCGGATCTCTGAGCATGGAGCTGGCCTACGGAACCACCCACTGCTTGAGTTGCGTCATATGTGTTCTTTCTTTCGTTATTGTTTGGCGATCTGCTCCATGGCTGCGCCCGGAACCGTGACACACATTGCGTATAGAAGGGATGCGGCCTTACATGCAATTCATCTCTGGTGTCTCGCTTTTGTATTCTGCAAGTTTTCCGTATACTTATTGCCTGCGTTGACCTCCAGGTTGGGCATTTCCGTACTGTGTATTTCTACAGTGCCAGGCCGAGTCCAAATCAAGGGGTGTCGCCGTCGCCGTCAACCGCTATTTCCTCCGTCGGCGGCTCTTGTTCCCTCCATTGCGGGCCGTCCGATGATTATTTCCCCGACCTATGTGGTCGGGAGATTACATCGACGAAACGCTCCCTTCTCCTCTTTTCGCTCACCTTATACCTTGTGGCAAATGGGGACACGCCGCTCACTGTCACATTTTTGAGCTGTGCGAGGTTTTCGCTGCTCCAGCCATTATCGAGGGTTTTTTTATTAATTATTATAAGTCGTACTCATGCGTGGCTCGGCAGCCTCGAAACCGATTTTTTCTCCTTCTCCTTAGACCCGCGAATTCCTCTGCATCGTATCCCGGTGTGTCAGTCTTTTGCTTGAATTATTCCGCGACTCTGATTCGTTTTTTATTCAAGTACTCTGCTTGTATTTGGATGGCTCCTCTTGCCGAGGCCCATGGACCTCCCTTTGCACCAACCTATTCGCATGGTTTCGTTTTGACTCCCGCGTCCCGTTCACCGAATATTCTCCGCACCTCTCGCGCATAAGCGTTCCGTACTGGGTGCCGCTACGCGGTGATGCGCACCAAGGCGCGCTACGCACGGGAACGGGATTTCCGCTGCACAATTCCGCACCTATTTCCGCCACCTAACTATTTCCGCCGCACAGCTTTCAGAGTTTCCGCAGCACAGCCATTTCCGTGGCACGTTTCCGTCCATTTCCTCACTTCTCCTTCTTCGCCATACTATTCCGCTTTCGCCTCCGATGCCTCAGAAGACTTCCTCAGGACCCTATGGTTCAGCTCCGCGCACCCCCGTCGCTCCTCCGCACATTCCTTCGTATCTTCTTTCAATTCCGCAACGAAGCGGTATAATTTCCCCATTCACGATGCAGTTCCCACGGTTCACCTCCTCCTCCTCGTTCTATTCCGTCTCTCCTCCGCATCTCTTATTATTTCCTATTTCACATCCACGTCTCTCCTATGTTACTTCCGCCCGTCCCTGTGCTTTTGCGGCGCTTTTCCGCCTGCTCCTCTGTCCCTATATTCAATTCCGCCTCCTTCTCCGCTCGACTAAATTCCGCTGCTCCTTTTGGAGTCCTACTGCTTCCACCCTACGGTATCATATGCTACCAACACAGCCTCGAAGGCTCCTATAAATACTGGACGTCTTTACCATGTACCTCCATCTTCCTTCACACCACCTCAATAGACTTCATTTCTTGCTTGGATTCAAGTCGCCCTCCGCAGTCTCCCTGCATAAGTCCTCGTATTGTTTTAGCTCTCGTCCTTGATCACGGTCACTCACCACAAGTCCACGTATTAGCCCAGATTAGCCTTAGGTCCGCAGTGGACACCAGTTCAAGTTAGCCCTCGTCATCGCCCAAGAATAGCATCATATCGCCCCAGTTTCATATTGTTTAGCCCTCGCACCTACCCGTCGGATTTGGGACATATTGGACCACCTCGCACACCCACACTTCTCACTCCGCGCTTAGACTCGGAGTAGGTGTATCAGCGGGATGGATTTTGGACTCGTGTGGATACTATCGCTCGGACGTCATGGAATTGACCTCCATGTTATCCTGTCGTGTTGTCTCTCTTCCACTTCACGGTACAACTTTGTATGTTCGGTGAAATTCAATGTGGTGCATTTTAAACACGTTCGATGTTGTCCCCCCATATCACGAATCGCGTTCATTCTCTTTTGATTTCTTGGCTCAAGGGCCTCTATCCAGCGCGACCCTTGCCATTTTAGGATGCCGGCGGTGAGTGATTCTCGGTCTTTGTTACCGCCTCGTGGCTGATTCGACGCCCACACAACGGCCTAACGACGGACTCTTTCTCTTGTAGTCCCATCTTCGACTCCGCGGTTCTTCATTCTCCACCGACCTTCTGCGCAACATGGGCAACACAGTAAGTTCTTGCGGGCGGTATCCCAAAGATCTCCAACATCTGCACCCCATTCCGGTGAAATCTTCCCGAATTTTAGAGGAATATGCAACCCTCAGCGTCGTAAGACTCGCGATGCGGAACTTGAGCGGATCTCAAGGCTGGATCAACGAGTAGGCATTGATATTTCACTCCTTTCGTCTTTGGTAATCGTTCCTTGACTGGCCGCCTCTTGCACTGCATCTCTACTCGTTTGCATGCCCTCTGAGTTCCTACAATGCCCTTGAGTACTTGGAATGGGTTTGGCGAAGTCTCCTTGATGCGCTGGCGGCTTTTCTTAGTTATATTGAGCTTTTTTCGGGGCCAACACATATTTCTTTGCATAACTGGTAAGGCCTGTGGCCGCTAGCTCTCGGTCCGTATGGTCTCTGACTGGCCGTTCTCTTCTGGGGCCGGGCTTTTCATTCGCGTTTCAAGAATCGACTGTTTTCTACTTGTGTCTTACATGCCTTGTGGACAGCGCATCTCCGTCGCGCTTTCAACAGGTCGCTTCTGTGGGAACCCAGTAGTGCGGAATGAGGTTAGACGTGATTGAGACAAACTTCTTTCGTCGAGAATATCCAGGTACGGTTCTGACTGTTCTATTAAGATTGACTGTGCAATTCGTCGGGAAGTTTTTTCGGTTCTATCTCCTTCGAGTTTACCCCCTTGGTGCAATCTCTGCTCTTTGCTCGAACCTCAACAGCTTCGTCTGCTAGACACTCGCCGTTTGGGATCATTGCTGTAGTTTGCATTCGTCCGGAATCCCACGGGTGGGACTAAGCGAGGTACGAGCTTCCCATGTTGAAGCCTCTGTCTACGAGAGACTAAATTCCTACTGCGCCGCAAGTATTTTCATCCATAAATGACGCTGCGGCCACGTAGACTCTCGAGAATTTTTCACATATAGTTTCTGGCTTTCGCGATCTGTCGCCCACTTCTCGGCCCTCAATTTACTGCACTGAATGAATCCGGCTCGAAGGTTCAGCGTCGTGCTTGCGCGGCGGACTGCTCCATCAAATCACATTCAGTTCCCCTTTATTCACCCCCGCAACTGTCTCGCTTTTTCTGCGTTTGCTCAAGCACTCTCCAGAATGTGCTCCCAAATTCACTCCGCAACGACTGTCTTGATCCCGGTGGCAAATAATCCCTGTTGTGCAAACATGATGTGCTATTCTCGTACTGAACCACTGGTTCAACACTCTTTGCGCTTGGCCGGCTCACTTCCACTCCTTCACAAGCATGACAAGTTTTCCAAACGCAAGAAGTTAGGCAGGAGCTGGGTTCAATATTTCGACCTCATTCGGAGCAAACATGTTGTATGCTCTATCTCCGCTTGGCGGCGCTTGGCAGCTCTCTGACTCGGCATTGATCTCTGCCATGGATCTTGGCTGAATGGTGGATGTCCTTCGGACTCCTTCCTCATCTGCGCCGTTCCACAGTCTCGAAGTGTTCAATGGATTGACTGTGTCTTTCATATATCTTCCACAGTCATGGGTACCCCGTTATCAATGCTATCTCACGCTGGTATTGCGACTAGCTTCCATTCTGCTTCGACGGTGGATGCTTTGTCGCTCATCTCACGATTTAAAAGTGCACTATCATAAAAAATCTATACCGTAGAATATACTTATTATCCACATTTATCGGAGCGAAGCGAAGGTCCATCTTGTAAACATTATTAAGTACAAGCCTGTTCATGGCAATCATCAGCAAGCAGACCGTCGCTGCAAAAGCCGAATAATGTGGCGGGAGAAAAATGTGCTTACGGGAAAGCGATGACGAAAATGTGATGGTCCGCCAAAAACACTTTGATCGCGACGTACATAATAACCCGTACCTAAAGGTGGCGGGAATACTGTAGTATTTCGTTCAAATCGACACTGGGTGTGACGTGTGACCCAAAAAACCAATTCGACATTTTGACAACAGCCAAAATTTGGCGTGACACCAGCGAAATTTTCGACATCAAATCGAAAATTTTGGCTTTTTTGGTCTTACAGGCGATTTTGAGCCCTGTGTGACGCTCGGGAGGTTCGACAAACGGCCGCGTGACGCGTGACCCTTGCCAAATTTCGATATCGACAGGGGGGTGCGTGACGCGTGACTGTCGATTTGAACGAAATACTACAGTACTTTATTCCAAAACTAGTCGTGGAGAAAGATTTTTCTTGCCAACGTGATGCCGTGTGAACCGCTGGGATGGGGGACTGAAGACGAAACTCCTGCCGTTTTGTCCTAGCATCTTCACCAATCCGGGCTGATAGTCCTAAATGTGTGGTGAACATTCAATCAAGCATGCTCATTCTGCCGTGCATTCAAGTTCCTTCTTAACGTTGAACTGGAAACGCCACATTTCCTTACTTCCTGACCTTAGAATCCACTGTGTCTGGGCAGCGGGGAAGGAGGGCCGATCTTTGGAGGGGGACGATTCACCGTTGAGAAAGGTGCTTGATCTCAACGCTACAGTCACTATACGTCAACCCTTCCCATCTGTGAAGATACACCATGATCAACCTTGCCCAGGTATGGCCACATGCTGACTACATTCCAAAGATGTGTACCGCCAGGAATTGTGATGCATATCATCTGCATTCATTGTGGAGCCGTTCGTGTCACCCTTTTCACCTTGCTCCGTCCTGCCCATATAAAATCTGGGTCTTGGCAGGGGGGTCAAAAGCGGTTGGGTAGGAGATTCATAACAGGGTCCATTCAATTTGAACATTAAGCGAACTAGGGTTGATAACCATACGACTGGCCAGCGACGGATTTCGTCGGCTCCGTGTTCAAATCGTGGCTGCGGGCAATTGCGCCAAGCGCAACCTACGTTCGTCACCGTGGAGGCATATAAAGTGGCTACCTAAGGTCCTGGATTGCCACCAACGATCTCTGGGGCGGCCAAATAGGCTGACTTTCAACCTAATCTTCAACCTAGGATAGGTTACAATGCACCAATATTTAGGCTGGACTTCAACAACCGTAGGTTGAAAATGTAACTCGTAATAGGTTGCACAATTTAGGCTGAATGGCATCCAAAAACCGTCATTTTTAACTACCTCCCCGTCCACGATTCTGGTGACTTTCCAACCTATCTCAGCATACTTTATGTAACCTACGGGCATCCAATTAATGGTTGTTTCTCATCCCAAAGTTGGTAGTCTTTCACACAAGCTTAGGCTATTCAGAATATTAATGGGGCCGAGGCTCAACAAGCATGTATGATAGGCTACGGGTACCGGCGACATGGGCGCAAGGTGCACCACTGGTTTGACTACGCACCTCTCTTTTGCCCCCGCGGCTCGTGCATAAGCCGACGCCGCTCTGCCACTCGGGTGCCCGTATCGCATCCCGCACGACGCGCCAACACGGAGAAGCCTGACGAGCTGCCGGCGCATGCTTGCGTTCGTTGCGAAGGCGTGGCTGCAGTTGCGTTCTCTGAAGACGACGAGGGGGAGGTGGTGCCGCTGTCGCCGACGGCGGGCGAGAGGGAGATGGGCAAAGAACAAGCAAATGCAGCTAGAGATACCTCAGTGGTCTAATGGCCATGGACTACAAAAGTGGCTCACCTCGAGTAAAACCCTTCCTCATGTATTCTCCACTTCGCTTCCGGGCCCGCATCGCTTCATCGCTTGTCTGTTTCCAGGCGGTGTTTGCATGGTCTGGGTGGTCTTGATCCGGCATTGTCTTCGCGAGAGCTCCTTGAAGTGAAATATTATTGAGGCGGCTTGGTTGCTTGAGGTTCAAGGCTTTGAGGTACAGTAAATCTTGACAGTTGCAGCTGTGAGGCACTTGATGGGATTGGGCATGTTGACGAGCCTTGAAGTCTTGAATATGTGAGGGAGGTGCTCGTCGGCGTCCAAAGCACAAGCCGTGACACAGTGTGGGACTTGAGGCAAGGTTGAAGCCCAGCAGTTCTGGGTGGGTTCAGGTGGTTAGGGAGAAGACACGGGAACAAGCTGGGGCAAACTTGAATGTAGAGTGCAACGACGAAGGAGACATGGGGGGAAAGGAAGAAAGGCGCCCAAACATCACGCCATATCACACGTGATGTCGGAGTCTGAATTGACTTCGCACTTTTTCAATGCACTGCGCATGCGCAGTTGTGGATCTATGAATCGCACCCACTCTAGATCTCGACGTCTCAGTACTGGTGGTATTTGAGCCTCAATGAATGCCTCTGTGGTTTATTCTAAAATATAGGATGAGTTCGACTTAGGTTGATTTTCAGCCACAGAAGGTAGGAGGGGAGCCCGCATGAATATCCACCAATGTTAGGTTGAAAGTCGAAGGTTAACATTCATCCTATTATATAGGTTAAATTAATTCAACTATAGTCAGCCGAGTATAGTTGAATGTGGTTTTCCAACCTAATTAGGTTGAAAGTCATACTGCGCAAGCTCCATAGTGGATGTTCAACAAACTCCTGTCCGCCGCCGCCTTCGCCGCCCTGCTCCTGGCACAAGCGGCCATATCCGCACCCCAGGTCTCGACCCCTGGTAGCCACAAACCATGTATGTCCGTTGCTCGCATATCATCCCTGCATCGCTCATCAAAGTCCCTGGTCCTGCGCACAGGCACCACCACGGCCGTTCGTATTCTTCGTGCTGTCTCTTCAATCGTATGCTGATACTCACATTGCAGGACTGTATGCTGGCCCTTTTTCCATCATTCGCGCATCCTGATTAACTTCGTGTTCATCCCAGGTCCCAAAGGGGAGATCTGCTGCATTCCCCCCACTTTCCCCGACGCTCAGCACTTGTGAGTCCTTGTATCTCTATTGGATGTACGAGGCGTTTACATAGGTCCATGTGCGTAAGCTGCGCAACGATTTGTCCGTTGTAGAACAAGATAGTGGTGGATCGAAGTATGAGAGATGGTCGAGCGTGTTCCTGTTCTCACATACCAAATAATACTATCAGCTAAGTTAAATAGACGCAACAACAGTGGAAGTACAAGATTATTTGTTCTCCCTTTGGTACCGAGACCTGGCAGTGAAAATCCTACTCTGTCTCCCAACCCTGAGGGAGGTTGGGTAGGAGACTGACAATCATGATGAATTTGTGCCTGGATAGGAAAGTCCCACACGGGTCCAAACTATAAAAGTCGCCGGGAGGTCTGGCGCGAGGTTGTGTATCTCAACGGCGCGCGTACCTGAACGGCAACGGAAGTTACCTCGGTATTGATCGCTTGTATGTGAAGACTGTCTGCCAATTGACTCGAGTAGGTAGTCTCGTTCCCAGACGTTATAGGGCAGTCGCTCGCTGCGCTCGCGGGCAGAAGTCCTACCGGGGATAATATGTACAGATGTTGTCGAGGCAGATTTTGATGAAAGTTTGATGGGGGAGCACTGCCCTATAACGTCTGGTGTACTTTGGTTGGTAAGGGTGCGCTCACGTCACGCTTGACAGCTTCTGTGATTTTAGCGTGACATTTCGCGTCAAACGCGTCTCCCGCCCATCCCGCCTGTCTGTGCTTCCCTCTCACGCTATGCCTGCTGTGCAGTCACGGCTTGATTCCCACCAGCGCGATGCTGCCAAGGCCGCGGCAATTCTGCAAAAGGCCCGTGAAGAAGCGCGCAAATCCCGAAACTATCAGTCAGCCCCCACGCGCGCCAAAATACGCAATGAATTCCGTGAACGCAACAACGGGATGACTGCCCACGAATGGCAGGTCGACATGGGAGAAGCTCTTCATCTCGGGCTGGACTGCAGCATGATCGCCGGAACGGGGGCTGGGAAGACGATGCCCTTCGTGATGCCATTGTTCGTGGACTCAGACAAGATGATAATCATCATTTCGCCGCTCAACGCGCTGGAGGAGGATCAGGCGAGTGGATTCCGGCACGCTACGACGTGTATTTACGCGTCTTTTGTCTCAGGCTTCGCGGTTTCGAAAGATGGGGCTCTCTGCTGTCGCGGTGAATGGGGAAACTTACAGTAATGAGGTTCACAAGGTGCGTTGCTTTATTATGTTCATTTCTTTGAGACTGAACCGGAACACAGGAAATTCAGGAGTTCAAGACCGTGTTGTTATTACATCCCCGGACATGTGTCTGAAGCACGACAAATTCAGACAGCTTCTGAGTACCCCAGCATTTGCGCAACGCATCGCCGCATTTGTGATTGACGAGGCGCATTGCATCTGTCAGTGGGGGGACGGCTTCCGGGCCGAGTACGCAGAACTAGGGACGCTTCGGGCCTTTGTCCCACTCAAGGTCCCGTTTCTCATCGCCTCGGCAACTCTCCCACCCAACATTCTGACGGAAGTGCGTAAATCCGTTCACATGAACCCCGAGACTTCGTATCATGTCAATCTCGGGACTGATCGTCCCAATATTGCATGGTTTGTACATTATATGAGGGGAGCGAAGTCGGATTTAGAAGCTCTAGAGACGGTTCTCATCCCCGCACATGATTCCGAGGATGCCGTCGTGCAACTTACGCCGTCGATGGTATTCTTTGATGATATCAATCTCACAATGGACGCTTTGAAGCACGTTCGAGCGCGCCTGCCGCGAAGATCCAGGGGGCAGATCGCCATTTACCATTCACGGCGTAGTCGACGCTCGAAACGAATCATAATGGAGAAGTTTCGGAGCGGGGAGATCAAGATTTTACTGACAACAGAGGCCCCAGGAATGGTACGTACCCATCCAAAATTCCGAGCTGTTTAATGACTTAGGGCTGCGACATCCCGCACGTGGAGCAAGTTGTGCAGTTTCTCATTCCTAGTTCGCTCTCCATTTGGATGCAGCGAGCCGGTAGAGCAGGCCGCAATTTTCCCATCACGGCTCGGGCGATCCTTTTGGTGCAACCGAGTGTCTTTCAGAAAGTGGCCCCAAAAAAGACGCGCCGCCGCCGAAGGAAGGCAACCCCGTAACCTTCCAGAAGACGGTCGAAGAGGTCTCAGGGCATGGATTGAGACCAACGAGTGCCGGCGCGACGTGGTGGACGAGTATTTTAATAATGGCACCGTCCGCAAACGTAAGTCTTTATAATGTGTCACCGCCAATGTCGCATGCGTATTTATTTATTTCTAGCACCCACCGGAATCTGCTGCGACAATTGTCTTCGAAAGACGTCCCCTGATGACCCACTGCTGCTCGCTCTGACTCGGCAAGAGCTAGAGGAGCCTTCCGAGCGCCCTCCATCCCCAAGTAGCGATGACGAGGACTCCCCGAGTCAGACACCAGATGCGAACGGGAAGCGACCGATGCGGGAAGCACCAGCAGTCCCAAATAGACGTGAGAACCATCTCAAGCAGGCACGCGACCTTTTGTCTCGCTGGCGGGACGACAAATGCGCCACTGTTTACCGCCGTCGGCCCTGGGGGCCACAAGTCCTTCTTCCGGACGACGTTCTCACCAAATTTGCGACGTGGGCACGCTTGAAAACTGTTGACGACCTCGTTAGTCACAGTGATTGGAGTTCTAACCATGCAGCCAAGCACGGGGATGAAATTCTCGCCATTCTTGCGGAGCTTGATGAGCGTGAGAAGCTCCAACGTCTCGCTGGCAACAAGAAGCGGGCCGACGAAAGGAAAGCGGCCACTGCTGAGCGGAAGCGGCTTGAGAAGGAGGCGAGGGTGCTGGAGAGTGCTCGACTCAAGGCTTTGAAAGCCTTACAGCCTCCGAAAAAACGAGCATCGCGTGCAAGTAAAAAGCCAACACCAGCTCTCGCCAACATATCAAACACAATGCCGATAATTCCTCTGGCATCTCAGCTCCCCGCAGCATATACAGTTCTATCTGACACATACCACGCATCCCCCACTCCTCCAACACTTCCACCTCTGTTGCACATCGACGCTGCTTTGCCTTTTGCTTCGTAAACAATTTCGACTTCGCCGTTACGATGGCTGGGCCATCTAATCTGCTTCCAACATACTCGCAACCCGAACCACCTGATGTCGATATGGCTGGGCCATCTGCTCCTCCTCAGCAGCGACAATCTGGTCCTCATTTCGCGGCAGACGACGACTCCATCGTGCATAACCCATATCTTTTACATGACAGATTCGGAAAGCCAACGCAACTTTTACAACCAACATCTTTTTACGGTAACCAACTTCCCCGCCAATTTATACCCAGACATTACTCATCTATACCCACGAATCAACATCCTCACCTGAATTATTACAGTAATTCGATGTGTTGAAATCGAGCTTTGCGTATTTTGATGTGTTCTGAATGCCATCACTTTGGATTTGATGGCAAAACCGCAAAGACATGCTTGAATTCCTGTAACGAGACTATGTAGCTAAATCACCCAATAATGGTTCAAGAAAAAGAGAATCTTGATCATCTGACCAATCCTCCCCAGTAGCCCTCTCGTGTGACCGCCGTGCAAACCAAACTTCAATTGTTTTGAGGCGTTCGAGATTATTGGCACCTATGGAAACGAAATCTTGCGCCTTTTCAGTTTTTAATTTACGGCCACTTTGGAATGTGTGCAGCTTTGAGGTTGTGTAGTGGCTGGCGAGTTTGGCGACATCTTTCTTCTTGTCTGGAACTCCGTGTCGAGCACCGCGTGCAGTGGTTCTAAATTGCTTCTCCATGTGACGCTGAACCTTTCGCAAAGCCGGGATTGCCGGCGAAACTTTCCCCATGTATTCCATTGTTGCGCCTGGTCCCATGGAGCGATAGTTGACCTAGATAAAAATTAAATGAATGGGTTCAATTCAAGTACAACAAACCTACCTTTATGTCACATATGTTCTCCTCCTGTCCCAGATCAAATGGAAGCCAGCTGTCCACGCCGCCTGTTCTCGTGAATAACCAACAAAACTCAGTGATATAGTACCTGCACATATTTGATTAGATGAGCGCCTGTATCTGGTAATGGATGTACCGCAATTTTTCTGGCCACTCGCGCTGGAGTCCCTGGAATAATTCCAGCATCTCGATGGCATATTTCGGATTCCCGCCCCCAGCAAAGCGGAAAAGCAAGGTCGGAAGTAAGTCCTCGATCCGACCAACATCACCGGATTTGATTGCTGTTCGGAGTGCAAGATATGGAAGGATATCCATGTTCCACATCGTCCACTGCCGAAAAATCTGGTCTTGCTTTCCTGCCTCCATGCAATCAACTTTGTTTAATGCTTCTCGGGAGGCATGATCTTGGATGAGTTTCTCGGCGAGGTCTTTAAGCGCCTGCGGAGATTTCGTCTTCAGATCTCCTAGATTTTTTACGTTTCCGACGTCGAGCCAAGCTGCACGGAAGTGCGCCTCGCTGATATGATGGAGTGCTTCGTCAAGATTGTGCCAGAATGGACCCTTGGTCGACTGTGAAATTAAACCCTTCCGCTTCAGAACATCAAATGCCTGACGCAAGCCGCCGATCCCTGCCGATGTCCCCAAATATTGCTTGTGGAGTGAGTTTGCGAATGCCATGACCAAATGAAACCATCCGAAAATTGGAACCATATAATCGAGGCGATCAAATGAATTATGGTCCTCATGGCGATACTTCCACAATCCACGTAACCGCTCGATGGTGAGCTGATCCCCGATCCAAGCAATAACACGGTGCAGAGCGGTGTGCTCCTGCTCATCCTTTGTGTCCAGTAGGAGCTGTTTGAACGAATCGGCCATGACGTTCAGTGTGCCTTCGTAGCTGGCCTCCTCGTAGGTACTGGTCCTGAGAATAAACATCTTGATCGCATTTTCAAGACCACCTAAGAGCTGGTGGACTGCATCTGGCGAAGCGAACAGGGGATCTTTCCGATGAATGTAGTCGATGAAATCGGGGCTGTTTAGCAGGAGCTGGAGAACATGATGCACGTTAAATGCTTCAATCCGGTCATCGGCATCGTCGTTTCCATAAAGTACTGCGGAGAAGTCGAACACCTCTCCACAATTCTGGGAACGGTGTATCTGGAGAGTGCGGTTCATATCTAGAGGTAGAGCTGCTCGGAGAGGGAGGACCCAGATGGTATATGCACATCCGCTGACAAAATGGCTTTGATTGTTGAGCCGTTGAGAAAAGACTCGTAGCGCCACATTGATGTTGTCGTGTGAGATGAGCCAAGGGAATAAACGAATGGCAGTGCGAACAGCCTCCATTGCACGATCCGAGAGTGTCCCATATGCATTGGCGGTCCATTTGTGGCTCATGAGAACTCCAAGTGCATGGAGGGGGTCAAAGGCTCGGGCAGATAGTCCACATGCCTTCAGATAAATAGACCATAATTTGGCAACACGGGCACGACGGTTAGAGCGAGTGAATTGTGCTTGGGATATCATGTGAAGAACAACCTGATTCTTGTTGTTAATATTTTGTGTTTTTTTTTTTAGTGGGCTCGAGACGTACCATGTCCGGATCTTTATGTTTATTGCGTGCCTCCTGCTCTGGAGTGTATGCAGTCTGTCGCAAAATCTTCCACAAAACAGATGCATCTCTCTGAATTGAATCCTTCATTTCCCCGAAGTCTAAACTTGTAAGATGCTCCTCTGAAAGTTCTTCTGGTGGAGACAAGAATAAATGAGCTGACAGCTTCATTTCCCGATCGACGGTTTCAGAAACACAGTTTGTTGCGAAGTCAAGGAGTGGACGGCGGGCTCCAGCAGGCCTTCTGCCATGCTGTCGATGAGACCGACGTGGAGGGTTGTAGCACCGCTGTAAGATCCCTGGGAGCTCATTGCTGACCATCAATCCAGTGCGGGCCGATTGAATAGCCTGGTCTGAAATGCAGGCCTCGTTTCCCCAACACACAGCATCCAGGAAAATAGGCAGATCAAGCCCTTGGCTGTAAATGGTGTTCAACACATTTCTAACCTTGTCCACCATGTCCGCTTCTCGCAGTCTGGATCGGCGATCCCGAGATTGCTGGAGCTGAATTGGGTCAGCCAGCTCTTCTTCGTCGTCTGACAGCGTAAAACTGTCCGGCTCATTCCCCATATGTGCCTCCGAGTCATCAGGATCCAGTGGAGGCTCATCCGCAAAGAGAAACTCCAGATCGTCGTCCATCGGCGCGTCCAGAAAGCTTTGATCTACTAATTGACGCGACTGTGACTATCTGTTACTAAGTGTTACTATTGTGACTGATGTCACTGAGCGCACCCTTTACGATCAAAGTGCACCAGATGTTAGGGCGGTGATCCCGCGACTGTTTTCCCATCATTTTCTGCCTCGGATCTCTCGGTCCGCTGATCCTCCCCGCACCGCCCGTAACATCTGGAGCCGAGATTATCGAGTAGGTTGTCGTGGTCTAAACTGGAATAGTTAGTGGTTTCAACAAGTCCGAAAATTGAGGAGAAGAGGAAACGTCAGCAAGAACCTGATGGACACGATGATAGAACGGTTAATCCTCAGCACGCACACATGATGAGAATGCAGGTAAATGCAGCTCATTTGCGCTTTCATCGCGATCTGGAATAAGACATAAGGGTGTTTCATATATAGAATTTGGGCACAAGTTGGGGCACGAAATCGAAGTTGGATATTCACAACCTGACATCCGACCTGTGCCCCAGCTTTGGCTAATTCGGGTCTCGGGCCTGCACCCCCATCTTTCTGTTGGTGGGGACTCGATGCTGAGTCAGGGATGCGGGCGAAGTGGGCGGCAGCGGGGAAGTGGTGGGGAATGGGAGTGATAAGTAGGTAGGTAGGTAGGATTACATGGCACGGTCCTGCTTAGGAATGCCGGTTTGAGGAAGTATCCCGGTGTACTAGGCTAATAATGTTCACCTTCGTCCCTCACTTTTAGAAATCTCCCGAGCCGAGCTCACCCACCCAGTGCTCCGTCACGCTGTAGAACCGTTACCTGATTGACTCCTAGAAGCAAAACCCAACCCAAGCAACATCTTTCAACCAGCGACCGTTTGAGCCCTAAACGCGGAGTATCACTGCGTTCCGGCCCCCTGTAGGCACACCCTTGCCTACGCTCGTGTTCGCTGGTCTACGTAGGTTAAAGTATGTCGATGGCTGTAGGCAAGGGGATATCGGCACAGCGTTGCCTTCGCTCGTGTTCGCTGGGCTACGTCAGCGTACGTCACGTAGGCGAACTTTGCCTAAGTTTGTCGACAGCTGTAGACAAACCTTGGTCTCCCCCACCTTATTTCGCCTTTTAAAATGATTTGTTCCAAACTTGAAAAATCTGCATCTCGCCACGTTCTTCTACATGGGCCTACTGCTGTAGACCAATGTAGGCATACTAGATCAATGTAGACTCATGTACACCAAGAGTGTCTACATGCTGTAGGCATATGTAGGCGAACAGGTTTGCCTACATGTTGTCTACGGCAGTAGACACAGAGTGTGCCTACAGGGGGCCGGAACGCAGTGTATCTGTCTGTAGCAATATCTCCGATTCGGAGTCCATTTCCAACAAAGCTCGGGAGGAGATAGTTTTACTCAGATTCAATTATGGTTGGACTGGTCCTGTATTGCTTTCCGTTGTATTCACAATGACATCAAGATTTTCTGATGTCACGGGGCCGGTGACCCCCCGACTTCAACTTGAGCATTAGGATATCAGAGGACGGGATCAGCAATTACTTAAATCCTATAGTAAACGTCATGATCACGAAACCAAAATCCTCCTCGTCGTAGATCTGCATAATCCCTCGAATTTTTCGAGCAGAAACAGAGAAATGAAATTAATCAGGTCGTTTCCGAAACTGGGTGGGGTATAAGTAGTAACACATCATATCGCCATCCGACAGCGATTCCCTACGCATGTACGATTTCAGTGATACCGTCTGATTGACTTTCGCGTTAATTATGACACAGCGCCTAAAGGCCAGATGCGAATTGGATGCAAACACAATACATTGAAACTCTGGTACACATTCGAGTCGGCCCATTTATGTCAACAACAGTCTGCTCTCGTCTCACGCAAAGCGGGGCACGACTTCCTTCTGGATGAATTCGTTGAGCGAGCTGAACTTCACGCCGAGCGCAACGAGGTCGGGGTTGGGGAAAGGTGTTTCCTTGTAGACACCGATCTTGGCTTGGAAGAGGAACTGCGGGGGGGAATGTCAATGTAGCCAGATAGCAAGAATGCCGGCCATACCATCTCGTCGAGCTCTAAAACCCCAGTGGCCTCGACCGGGACGAACTTTACCTCCTTATTGATCGCTACCAGCGCATATCAGCCTCCAAACACCTTAAGCCGAAGGAAGCTCAACACCTACCTGCTGCAATTGCTTCCGCGAGCTCAGTATACGTGAACCGCAGGCTGACCACGGGGTACGACTTGCCCAGCACGCCCTTGCTCGCGTCGGTATAGTTGGTAAGCAGAGCGAGGGCGGCTGCCCCGAGGTCGTGCCCGACCCACGTGGCGGACTGGATGTCGTTGGGACCGTATTTCGGGACGGGGATGATGTAGCCTGTGTCGGTCTTCTGGAGGGAGCCCAGTCTGCGGTGGCAGAGTGCGAATGTCAGCTGTGCTGAGGGTACAGTTGAGGGTTGGTACGCACTTCCACAGGTTCTCGGCAAACCAGCCAGTCTGCAGTACGGCGTACGGGACGCCTGAGGCCTTAAGATAGTCCTCGATCACAGCTTTGTCTGTGGCGGACAGGTCAGGCCTCCCCAGGCGATAAAATTGTATTTGAAGAGAAACACGCACTGTCGTAGTGGTAGACATGGTTGTATAACCCTTTTGACTGTTCCTTTGCGCTGGGAAGGGAGCTGTAACAGGATAAGACATGGGGTTGGTTGGTTTGTGCCGCGGTAAGAACGTACCTCCAGATGAAGAACTTCACGCCGACCTCCTTCGCCGCGTCGACGAGGTTCTTCCCTTGTGTGATCTCTCCCTTTCCTGTGGAGTCCGCAGGATAAACTTCAGGGTCCCAGAAGTTGGTATTCTGCGATCCGTGGATCCATGAGCGTACCAAGACGAATGGAGGATAAATTAGACCCGCACCCCAAACACCGCCTCGCTTCCGCGTATCGCATTCTTCACGGACTCCTTGTCGAACAGGTTCCCCACAACGACCTCCACGCCCTTGGCGATCAGCGCCTTGCTCCCATCGGAGTCGAGGCTCCGCGAGACAGCGCGAGGGGTATACTTCCCGTTTGCAAGCACAGCGTCAAGTACGGCGGAGCCTGCCCAAAGGTTTCTCGTAAACAATGAAGGTGGTGATGAGCGATGAGCAGATCCACCTACCCTGGTTCCCATTCGCGCCAAAGATTGTGATAATAGCCATTCTGTTTCAGTGAATTCTTTAACTCGGTTGAGTGTCAGTGTTATTTCCTCTCCGTCGAAACCAGAAATATTTTATAGCCAACGTTCGCGTCGTCTGCTGATGACAAAATAGTGGGCTCGATAAGCCGTCTTAGAAAGGAATGAAATGCTGAACTGGTTAGTAAGGGAACTACTAGACTTGTTAGCTAAAGCGAGGTTGGTCACTTATTTAAAAATGGTTCATCTTCCCATGTCACCCGCCATATGAACTCTTAGTAAGTCTTACCCTGAGATTCGTACAAAACATGACCTGAAACAAACCACTGGGATGACAGAGCACAGAGCCCATGAACTACTTGGGGTAAATATGGATATCGGGAACATGTATCATCTCTCGTCTAGTTTTACTTGTCATGGAAAGCCGTCGCGCCTCGGCACTTTCCGGAATCACGTGATTGCCAAACACAACCATTTTTTACTGCGCGTCCCACCATTCGTGCGAATGCGGACTGCTCAGACCACTGAAACTACTTAGAATTCCAGATTTCATCGAGTTTACTCCATCCTCCGCCTGCAAATCCTCCTCGAAGGTCCCCATTATTTCCGTCCGCATTAACTTAGGATGAGTGGATTGAAGGTGGAAGATTCTCGATAAAATACACCTCTTTATATTTATAAGTGGGTGCATTGGTCGTTCATGATTTTCTGGCCAACTTGATGGCACCAGAGGGTGAGGGAGAGCTGCTGGTGGGTGGGCGTAGAATGCTACAACAAGCGTGCAATTTCGGCATGCCATGGAAGGCCGCTGCCTGAAGTGGTTGTCCAAAGAATCCACGAGTGTTGGCCTCTACACTCTGCTTGAGGAGCCCATGCACCACCTGGAAAATTCCAATACGCATACCTAACTATCTGATCCCGCGCTCCAAAGAAACTGAACCTGGCCCCAGGTTGAGGGATCACATAGTTACTGTCTGTGATATAACCTCATAAGATGCAAACAGGTCCATTCTTCCAGGCCGATTTCGTACTTAAGCCCCTAGATCAACGGTTATTCACGCTTCTCACGCAAGCAGCGAGCTAGTCAAGTAGGATCCGGAATCACTTAGATTTAGATTCTAGACGTGTTCAAAACCTGAGTTTTTGTGTGGCAGGATTTTACTTTAGTTCTGCTAACATCGCGGGGAGCCCAAAATTCACTGAGCAAACCCTCACAGTCAGCGGCGGCGTACACTGGGGACGAGGTTCAATATAATGGCCCGGACATTACTTAAAATATTTGATCAGATATCCTGAGGATATACTGGCAATATACGGGGTCATTATATCACATCTTGTTCCCAATGGTATCACAGATCTAGAAGTGAACTGGAGCTGAATCGTAGTCCGCGACACATTGTTCTCACGCTCTACGCTGAAAGACGGAGATCAATGACTGTTAATTTCAGTATTTATTCCTAGTTGAGGCTTCAATATGACCGTTAATTTTGTTTTATAGTATACAGAGGCTATATACCATAGAGGCTGAAACGAGCCTCAATTTTGTCTATGTAATATGGCATTATTTATCGCTACAAAATCAAACTTTGCGGTCGAACTCACACGCTGACACAATGTAGTCCTACTTGGAGACAGCAGCGACGGAAACAGAGCCTCCGGTGGTGCCCGCGATCGGGTTGCCCTGATCGTCGACGGCCTCGATGTTACGGAAGTTCTGAAGAAAAGTGAATATTTGAGAGGAGAGAAGAAGGAAATACAAACGGTTGCGATGCCGAAGAAGCCGTTGAAGATATCAGCGTCAATGCCAGTCTTGGGGGGAGCAGCGTTGGCAGCAGTCTGGGCAGCAGCGCATGTGGCTTTCGCAGTCGCATCAGCTCCGCAGGAGTTGACAAGGGTGTCGCAGATGGCCTGAGTGATGATAGAAATGGCCTGGGCGGAACCGTGGTTGAAAGAAGTCTTGTCAACGGGCTGGAAGCTTGTCTCCTTGCGGCTGTCGAAGCCAACACCGAACTCGATCTGGGGGATGGTGCATTTACCTGTAGGCCATATGAGCGGCGGTGGTGAGAACGGAATATAATCGACATACCGAAGTTACCAATGGAGCTCGAGGTCGCGGTGACGGTCGCAGCCACTGCCGAGTCAGTTGCTGCGGCCTCAGACGAAGAGGCATCGGAAGCACTCGTGCTTGGATAGTTTGAGTTCACAGCAGATGAAGCGAGCGATAAAACACACTCAGTGATCGAAGAGGCGGCGCCAGTGGTGGCGGCAGGGACACCAGCGACAGCAGAGTTGATCTCGTCAGCAGTGGCATCTGATAGGGCGTAAGTAAGCGATGTACGCCCCATGATAGACAATCGAGCCAAACCTGGGACCAAGAGGTTCTGGGAAACGATGCAACCAACAGCGTCGTTAGCATCATCGCAAGTGTTTCCCTTGCCCGTCGAATCTAAACCAGATGTGAGATAAGAGCAAATAATCATAATTGAAGCGACAAACCGTTGGGGTTGCCAGGGGCGAATGTACCAGACTTGAGTGCGTCCTGGGGGTTCCCACCGACAGACGCGATCTGCTTAGCGAGTTCGAGGACAATAGCCTTGTTAACTGCGGCAGCGTTGGTGGAAGCTGGGTCCTGAGAACGCTATGTAAGCGCACGTACAAAGATCTCGAGTATACACTTACCTGGTGTTGCTGGATGGCAGCAATTTCAGGGTTGACGGCCTTGAGGCTCGTGCAGGGGGTGGTCGTGCCTCCCACAGTGCCAGAGTTGCGCTCCAGTGTGCGGAAAATTAAGGCGCTGACCTGTCCGTCAACATCACCGGCCGCTTTGGCGTTCGTAAATGCCTGGTCGGCAGTGGCTTGCTGAAGACAGTTTGCATCGGTGAGTTTCCCAAGACCTCCAGCGGCGGCAGCATTTCCAAGAAGACCGAACACTGCGTCGACGATGCCATCTGGGTTGTTCTTGGCTAAACTTGCTTGTACGGCTGTCAAAATTGCTTGGTGAGAATGCTCTGTGAGTGATTGCGTTAGACCGTTGGGATGTATGGATACGAAGAAGAATGGAGACTACCTTGAGGCACTTCGCGGCGAATGGGCAAAGCCAATGAAGAAGAAAGAAGAAGAGCAAGGAAAACGGCCTTGTACGACAGCATTGTCAAAGTGTATGTCCAGCAGAGTGACGTTTGAAGAAAGTGTGCAATAAAGAAGGGACAACCTGGAAGAAAAGTTAGCAAGGGATCAGGGCAGCTTTGTTGCGCGCACTAAACAACAAGAACCTGTCTTGAGTGGCAAAGGGAAAGGTGGGAGCAAGAGCTGAGGGGAGCCGCAGAAGACATCGTCCTTTTAAGGGCGCTGCGCTTAGACACCGCCCGCAATAAAAATATCGTCTCTTGGAACGACAGGATGGTTACTATGTTCGACATAACGTGGGGGCCTATCGTGTTTGAGCAACACATCTTCTAAATTTAGCCATAGATACTCAGACACACTCGGCGTCAAAGAGCCACGCGACAAAAACGCTCCAACAATTTGTTTTCGGCTCCAGTTCCTCAATTCAACGCTGATCCTCTTGCTATCTAACCACCGCAACCTCCGCTTGAAATGAAGGAGATATTCAAAAACTTAGTGGAAAACCCAGTAAAAACTGAATTCTCAGGACCCCGGATACTTGGTCAACTCCCACCAGTGGGTAGTGATGGTCCAGAATTAAGGTTTCCGCCACTTGCTTGCAACCGAAATTGAAGACGACGCCGCAGGCATGGCCTTAGTCTCTCGTAGACAGATGCCACGACAGGCATCGCTCTGCAATGATATATCAATATCGAAGAGAGATGTTTCTATTGGGTCTACAGAATCGCCGTCAATGAAAGATCAGCAAGGCGGTAGTGGCGAGATGGCGATCACCATCATCCGATGATATTTGATGCACATGAAAGTCCGGATACAGCGACCACGAGAAACTGATTCTTCCTTGTAGCCTCAGCCAGCCCGAAAACAGAGCTGTATTATTTTGACAGAGTGTTCAACCCCAAATGAGCTGAGAAATGGTGAAGTTTTTGGTCCGGCACTTGCCGGCCTGCCATTTATGTTCATATCCCATGACATGATTGCCGAGAATTGAATAATTCGAAAAGTGAACACTTTACAGGTAACACGTACCCCATGAACACCTGGTCGAAATGATACAGCAGTGCCATGGTGAGCCACGGTCTGGGTAACCCGTGTGCGAACCCGTCTTTCGGAGGTGAATTGTGCAAAGTCCGATACTGCCATATCATCTACAGTGGTTCAAAAGACGTTCAACAATTTATAGTTTTATTTAGGCTGATCCGAACGGACGTCCTGCTACGCTGCAAAACTGTGGATGAGATGTGACATCATACGTCGTATCCGAATGTGCCTCAGAAAATGATTTAGTTCAGGAACAAGGCAAAACAGAAATATTGAGTCGGGAAGTATCGGGCTGTCCCGACTAAAGCAGAGCTTCCCCATGCAGATGGACTGGGCCTTTGCCACGAGGACCGGGTCCCAGAAGAACTGGGATGGAAGTTCAAATTCGGGGGCGGGTCAAGGTATACAGTGCAACGGGAAATCACAATCAGGCTCTGGGCGTTTTTCCTGTCGCGGACAGCAAAATACATTTCCGGTCGTATAACTATAACAGGGACCGAACATAGTACTTCTCTACGTACATCCAACGTTTCCATATTTCCTTTACTTCCCCTCGGGCTGTTTCGCCAATAACGAGCGCCGGTCATCTCTATTATGTTACGGAATCATCAGCCTAGCTATAAGAGAGAACAAAAGAGAAAGAAAAAGAGTATAAAGCCGACGCACCCTCGAGTTTGGTGCGTCCCCTTACCGGGTGTTGCTTTTGCCAAGAAAGATGGATGCTGACGATTGTGTTACAAGGATTGTCCAAACTCATCAGATCCAACTCCGTCGGCGCCACATTGCACGGCGCGCCCACTTCCTCGTCTTCGTCTCTATTGTTGCTTTTATTCTTCTCCTCATGCTGCACGAGCGCATACCCATCCGCTCTGTTGCCCGCGAGGATGAAAGGCACAGGATTACACGTGTACGCCGTATGCGGCGCGCCGGTTTTGGCATCGCGCATCTGCTCCGCGTTGCCGTGGTTGGCGGTGATGAGGAGGATGTGCCTGAAGAAAAAGCAGTAAGTTCGTCAGCAGCAAGTTAAAAGGGAGGACGTACCCCGCGGCTGGCACGCTTCGTACACGGTCCCTACGAAGGCGTCGGTGCGTGATGGCGGATCCCGCGACGGCTTGGACGCTTATCTCGGGCTGCAGATCGTAAGTCGCGATCTAGAATGTTCAAATTATCGTTAGCGCACGAATGAGATATTGGCTTCAGATAAAATGAGGAAATAAGACGAGAAAGTATCAAAAGGGAATACCAGGTAGAAGCAGAAGAGCTAGGAATAGAGAGGAGACGAAAATAAGTGCAGTGAGCACGCACCTTCGGCGACGGAATCATAAACCTCTCCTCGCCCTCGAACTGCTTTTCGACCCGCCGTTGAAACAGAACCTGAGGTGTGCGGTTTCTGAAACCGCCGGGGCATCAGGTCAAAAAAAAAAAGCAAGAAATAGAGACAGAAGATATAGAGGACCAGCGAAAAACTTATCGCGGTCCATCGCATAATACCTTCCTACCACCGTCGCCAGCTCCCCATATTCCTCTTTCTTCATGAAATCGATTCAGAGGAGGTCTTGGCAGTAGCTGGCAGCGGAGCGCGGCGCGGTGTCGCGCCCGTCGCCGAAGAAGTGGACGTATGTCCGGCACGCCTTGTTCCTTTGCGATCTCGAGGAGCGCGTAGAGGTGAGTGTGTGGGTGGGCTCCGCTGTCGGAGATCTAGGTGGACAGGTATCAAGAAGAAGGGAAAGGGATGTGGAAAGGACGCACGAGATCTATGAGATGGAGCCGACCGTTCCCGTCTTTCGCGTGCTTCAAGCTAGCGAGGTATAGAACACCTTTTTTTTTTGATCGAGACGTCGATGCAGACGATGTCTCGCCGGACGACGCACCAGGCGCCGATGTCCAGATGTCTAGTCGGGTCCATTTGATCATATCCCTTCAAGGCTAGAAGCTGGGCAGATGCGGTCGGACGACGCACCCGACTTCAGAATTCCCCATCAGCCCATCTGACAGACCCACAGGCGTCCCGTGCGGCAAGCCGGTGTTGGGAATGTTCCTTCCCGATCCTATCCGTGTTTGTTGTCGTCCCCGCCTCAATTGCGTTCCCCTCGAGCCCGGGCTCGGTCGCGATCCCCATCCATCGTGTACGCTATCGCATTTCAATGATTTGACTTTTGTGCAGGGTTTAGAGAGGCAGCAGCGTATATGAGCCAGACCTTGTTCTTCACTTGGTCGGGCATGCGGCTCTTTTGTAACGATTGAGCGGAGGGTTTTGAAGATCGCGGACACGTCAAGGTCTAGCCCAAGTCTAGCCAACATTCTCAGCACGTGATCAGGACGCGTCGCGTCGCCCAAGCAAATGCATCGCTCAGAAACAATGACTGCAGTCAAACCCAGAAGATTTTGAAGTGCAATTGGAGGAATGGGTTGTCCCTGTCAATTTGATATGAATTAATGGGGAGATTCACCTGGAGATACAATACAATATTGATGCTAAATTAAAGAGCATCATTTCTAATCGTTACCCAGCTTGAATTCACCGCCGTGGATCAGCGTCACTGAAAAAAAATACAACTACGCATTTTGGTAATATTAGGGCTCCATAGCCGAGATCCTCGGCTAAGGCTCGCCACGTGGCTCCAGAAGCCGTCAAAATGCAGTGAAGGCGAGCAAACCGCGATTCGGGATTGGGGAGCAACGCAGGGCGTCGAACTCAGCGATGGTGCCGTTTTCCAGGACGAGGATCTGCGTGAATAGTATACGTAAGTGATGCACAGTGCAGGGCACGGACCTTGTCGTAGTTGACTATCGTCGGAGGGAAATAGATGGAAATAGATGGTGGTTACTCATGGATGTAGTATGACCTCCAGAAGACACATACATATGCGATGTGCGATAGCCAGGACGGTGAGGCCTTGCATCTGGCTACATGACAGATTTTTTTCATTGGTGATGCATACTGCGTTTGAAGATGTTTTTAGGGTTTGTTTCAGATGAAAGAAAAACGAAGCGCACCCGCCTTGAGGTGGACTCATCGAAGACGATGATTTTCTTCTTGCCGAGCAAAGCCCGGGCGAGACAGAGCAGCTGCCGTTGCCCCTTTAAGAAACTTTCCTCGTCGACAACTAGATGATCAAGCTTGTCATCCTGTACGGCGTCTCGTTAGCCAGGGTCAAGGTAGGCGACTCGGAGGGATTGAATACCAAGGCAGACACGGCGTCATACATCTCGACAAGTTTGAGTGTTTCCGACAACTCGAGCCCAGGCCCATCAGCTTCCAGGATTATGGACACACCCCATAGATTCGCGAAGCCGGTTCAGGGGGATGGTCGCACTATCAACACCGTCAATGGCGATTTTTCCAGTGACGAGATGCTGGTCAATGCCCCAAGTACAGTAGATGATTTCCCAGAGCCAGTCCTGCAAACGGGTCCCAAATCAACAAAGACTTATCCTCAATTCAGAGACGGGTACCTACCGGCCGCAGATACCAATTTTCAGCCCGCCTTGCAGATCGAACGAGAGGTTTTTGAGCGCAAGTGGGAGGTCACCGCTGGGCAACATATTATATTATGCATGAGATGGGGGAAACTATACCGATATTTCATCGAGAAATCTGCGAAGGTTAAGCTCCCAACGGACGGCCAAGTCGAGGGGTCGTTCATCGGCATCTCATTGAAGACAGTCTTCTCTTCCGGAAGCAACTCCGCGAACTCTTGAATCCGGTCAATGACTACACTAGCATTCTCCACTACGGCGAGAGATTCAAGCACGTTGTGCAAGATGGGTTCCAGGGACACTAGTCTGAGAGACACTCAGTTAGAAAGAAGTTGGATCAGCGTGAATGGACTAGTTCAACCCACCTCGAGAGTGTGATACCCAAGAATGTTGCAGAGGTAGAATCTCTGGGCCATACAGTGAGGATTGCAACGCTGCAGGCGAGGATCGTTTGGAATGACAACAAGAACACACATAGGAATAGTTGGCCTGTGACGCGGCGGTAGAAGGCTCCTTGGGATTCGTTGAGAAAAGCGGTGTTCTGCGCTCGGAAAAAGGCCTGTGCGCTATACGCCCTCACAGTGATAAGTCCAGAAACTGTGGTCCCGAATAGAGAGCTTGCGCAAAAGCCGCATGAGCCGCATGCGGCTTTTGGGCATTGTGCAAAATTACAAGGTTTTTGCTGTGTTCCCTCTATGTTTTTGTGAGTTCAATGCTCCCTCCTCCGGTCTCTGTGGGACTGTAATGCATTCATCCAATGGGTATCTGGTCGATGCGCAACCTAGGGGGGCCGTTTTTCCGGTCATCAGTCCAGCTCCACTCAGACTTCCCATACTTGTCGCGTCTTGCACACAGCAGTTAAGGCACAAATGAGATTTCTTCACTGTCCTGTACTTGTCCTTGGATCCAACTACCCTTCCATCAACTTGGGTTCCCAGTAACCTCAAATTTGATTTCCGCATGCGGCTTCGCGCAATGCCAAAAAGCTGCATGCGGCTCGTGCGGCTTTTGCGCAAGCTCTCTAATCATGGCAAGGACTTCTGTGTTTCGCCTTTCTGCATCTTCTTGCATCTGTGTAATGTCCTTCATATGATTGACCATTGAGACCTACATATCACATTGTCAAATGAGTGGTTGAGTCACCAAACAAATACCACGCCTGAAAAAACTCAAATCCTTGTTGCAATCCTGCCTTGCAATTGTTGAGCAATGTGCTAATCTTGCCTTGATGGAAAAACTTTTTGACCTTGCTGCCTTTCTGTTGAGCTTCAACAAATGTGTGGATTGTGTAGAGAGTCCTGATAGCAGTAGTCAATACCAAACAGAGTTTTTTTTTTCCAAGGCAAGCAACATACTCTGTGAACTTTCCAATGTGAGTCAACATACTTGGTGGCAGTTCTCCTCCCATATCTGACTTGATGTGAACAATTAGAATTGCATTGAGCAACTCATAAGTTTGCGCCATCAATTGGCCACATTCATTCTTATTTTGTTTCACTGTCTATCATGACTGATTGAGATATATGGTTACAGCAGATTCACTGGCAATGTACCTGCATATTTTTCAAGAGAGACTGGGTTGTAATAGCCATGGCCATACAGTGGGGGCTGTTCGACTGCTGGCAAGGGTTTCCAGAGTGCATATAGTGAGATTCAAACATGTTGTAATATTGTTTAGTCGAATTGTGGCAACAGTAGGTTGGGGGGGGGGGGGGGGGGGCGGGGGGGGGCATCTTGGGAGGTGGCTCATGGTGCTCAAGACATGTAGATATTTATCTTGTATGCTGATGGTATCACACACATAACGCACATAAGCTGTGATGCTTTCCCTCTCTAAGACCCCAGAGCCTCCTTAACTCCGCTGATAGATGTGTGAACCTGTCAAATAATAATGGGTCAGTCAAAAAAATGTTGGAATCCCGAGTCCGTTGCTTGATGCCAACCGGTATATTACTGATTGCCCCATGCACTGCCTTCTTTCATGTACCTTGCATATCTCTCCATTTGGTCTAATTATCCCTAGCTAGCAGTTTACGGCTAATCTTGGAACCAAATGTGCAGGCAATTTCTTTTGCCTATTTGAGGCTGATTCATGCACCATAAAAATGTTTCCTCCTACCAACAATTCAGAGAAGCTCACAAGGAAGCAAATAGCAGCGCAGGGGCATTTATTACATCAAAATATTACCTGATTCAATGACCATCACTCGATTTTACAGTATCGTTTCCGTTTCCGTTTTTTGTGCCGGTGAGTTCAAACTGTTTACAAACTGTTTGTACAAGGTTTAAACGGTTTGAAAAAATAAATGACTTCCGGAAGACTGTCCAGCAGGAATTTTGGGAATCCTGAGAATGGAAGTGTCTCTGAAGCCTTTTAGAATCTTGACAGCACCAGAACGAGGTACTGACCGTGCGGCGCATAACTGGAAGGACCATTCTGATGTGTAAAAATCGTTGTTGGGTGTATTCATGCGTTGTAGGGGCCTATATTGCGGGACCACTTGGTCACCCACAGTCTCTAAGAACTTTCCACGCTCATACTCTGCTAGTTTCTACCCTTTGGTTTCAGTACCGCCATGGACTGCAGCTCCGGTTCAACTGCCCTCTGAGTCAAGTGGTATCGAGCATTGTCCCGTGCCAGTGGAAAGGATGTACGAATTCGAACCAAAACTGACCTGGACAGTGAAGCGCAATGAAATGAACCCTTCTTGGACAGAACCAAGACCTGAAAAAATCCACGCATGCTGGTTTTGAAGTACCCAGAAAATACCATTTATACACTGTTTTAAACGGTTTTTCAACCGTTTCCATTTGTTGTGTCCGGATCCAGACATGGAAAACAAAAGGTTGGAGCCTTACTTGACATCCAACCGTGACAGTCAGACATCATAATTGACTCCGACGGTTCTTCAGCTTGTTCTCCACGCATTGAACACGTCAGGCGGGGATTTCGTCGAAATTTACTGCTTCGAGCTCGGAGGGTTGGCTCGCAGCGTGTGACAGATATATGTATATCACTCCAGAGGTGTACGGAATACCCCTTTTCTCTGGTTCGAAGCCAGCGTCCATACTTCCTTTCCCGTAAACTGATCTAAATCTCGTTGAATAGCTGGGAATGATCTTTCTTTCTCACATCTGGAAAACACATCATGGCTACGTCGAGCTACGGAGAACCAGGACACCCTTACTTTCATCTCAATGTTCTCCACTTGTAACGGATGGAGCTTCCGTCTGCACCCGAACTGCGGCGCGTCAAACATTCAACGCCCGCACTGCGGACACTGCGGACGTTGTTCTGTTGTGGTTCATTTCTTTGAGTTCATTCTTAGTTTATAAACGACTTCACTATTTAGACACAAGGACAATGATATGAATCTACTTACCTTAGTATTTAGACACAGAGTAGTTACGAGTTTCTTTAGCTTTCTTGATCATATACTTCATCCACTCACCTCGGACTGAACATTATCGATTTTTGAAGGTTCTTGCGGGTCAGCTCGACTTCAATCGACGCGGACCTTACACCACTCTTGAACCACTCTCGGCGTTCCCATTTCATGGTCTTGATCACACCTCGATGCTTGAAACTCGCGACCTAGATAGCACAGCATTGCCTCTGTAGGACATCGCATCTACAGCCGTCACGGGGCTGTTCGTTCCGAAAATACGACGTACGGAAGCCATCCGGAATGATCTTCAAACAGGCGCCGGCGAGCTTCTCCTTCCCAAGCTCTCGCCATCTCACCAACGAGACATCTGTGATGCTTTTCCTCTTACTTCTTGTCCATACTCTTTCTACAAGCGGCCGCCCAGTGCCGGCTCAACATCTGGGCTCTCGTGCGATGCCGACTGGATCGTGCGACGATATCAACAATTGCCGAAGGCTTTTCGACATCGTCTGGGGCTGTCTGGCCACGATATTCACGTGTACTTGGGTCTCGGTACACCCGAACGTCCCGCCGCCCAACCAGACTCGACTCGGTCTCTTCTGGCGAAGACTACGAATGATGCTCATCGCGGTTATCGCTCCGGAAATAATGGTGGGATTCGCGGCCAGACAATTCTTTACAGCTCGGTGGTATTCGAAGCGTGAGTGCTGTTGACTTGTTGGCGTCAGAGATGGTGCTCACATCGATTAGAACTCGGTGTTTCAAACACGCACGGATTCTTCATCTCCATGGGTGGATTTGTGTCGCGCAAAGGCCACCATCCCATCACAACTTCGAAGCAACTCGAAGATGTCGCCGAATATCTCACCGATATATGTGCTATTGAAGTGGACGACATAAAAGAGAGAAGCAATGGCGACGCGCTGTCTAAAGGGGTGGGACTTGTACAGGGACTGTGGTTTACGACACAGTGTCTGGCTCGCGTTCATCAGCACCTTCCTGTAACCGAGCTCGAAGTTGCCACCCTCGCGTTTGTCACCGTCAACATCCCCGTCTGGCTGCTCTGGTGGGACAAACCACTGGACGTCCAGCGGCCCATTCCAATTGGGCCCAAG
Source organism: Mycena leptocephala (assembly GCA_029378395.1). NCBI lineage: Eukaryota > Fungi > Basidiomycota > Agaricomycetes > Agaricales > Mycenaceae > Mycena > Mycena leptocephala. The sequence goes on from JARJLF010000183.1 coordinate 184,189, forward strand.
GAAGACCGGGAGATGGCCAACAACGAACCTGTTGACAATCAAGAGGCTAGCATAGTTCCGCCTGGAGAGACAGGACTCAAGGGAGAAGCCAAACGCTGGCAAACCAGTTTTTTGGAAGGGATGGCTGGTTTCCTAAATGGCTATTACCCCGACTACCACACGAGATCATACACTTCTGTGCCATCATTCTGGTCCACAAATGGTGGCAATGACAAAGCTCTCTACTCATTCCTAATTGAATGTCTTGTTGGCACCATTTTTGGTGTCATCCACTGCATGGCCTGGAACGCGGATTTCCCCTCCACTGACGAAATGTGGATGTGGAGGTCTTGCTCCGTATTGGTTGCTGCACTTCCTGTGATCGTAGGGTTGATCACGATAGCTGTAGCGGGAGATATACTCGATTTGCATTCGGCCATGGGGACAATTGGTGCACTCTTCAGTGCGTTCGACACTCCGGCCTACATCATTGCGCGTCTTTTCCTCATCATCCTCCCTCTTATCGCCCTTCGAGCCCCTCCGCCAGGCGCCCTCGCAGATGTGAACTGGAGCGTTTACATTCCGCACGTCTAGCTCTCGACCCCGCGCCTTTTATTTCACTGACTGTAATGGATATTCACTACCACCTTCGGTATATTTTAAACTATCTTGCTTCTGGGCGTACATGTTCTGATTTGTAGTCTCGCTTTCTTGATCCACCACCGAACATGATATTCATACGCTCCCTAACCAAGGGGACGCGAGGATTAAATTTTGGTAGGACAATGCTACCCCCAGGTGGGGTGGGTGGGGGGCCCAAGTTGACACATTCTGAAATTTTTTCTGGGTCCTAAGAATTTTGTCCAATGCCATTTGAGAGCCGTTTCTGCAGGTTGTAACAGTTCCCTAGTGGAAAAATGTCTTTTCGGTAGCATCAAAACCATCCCCGGTAACGCGGGGTACGATAAAGGAAATGGGACGGTCAAATGACAGTGTACCTTTCCCCATACGTACGGCGGATAAAGAATAATATCCCGGCGGCATTTTTTCCGTACCAAGAAGAGACAGCAACTAACCAATTTTGGGGTGGGGTGGGTCCTACGGGCCTGAAAATCATGCAACAAAAAATGAAATATGGTCGGGTAGGGGGGTGGGTGCCCGAAATTGGAGGATTCTGAAAAAATGTAGCATCGTCCTCCGAAATTTTCCCTAACTTGTATTATGAGCGCATATCCTGTCCTTTCATCCGAGAATAATAGGAGGTAGGTGTGGCCCACGCCTATTCTGGCGGATCCGTCCCCTCTACATGTTGGCGTTGCCGTCGATCTGCATCAGACGGGGTTTGAATTCCTTGTAAGCGGGGCAATGCCGCACCTCCCATGTAGATTTGCGAGATGATCTCGTGATTAACAAGATCCTCCAAGAGTTCGACCAGAAAGGCGTCGTAGCCTGTGGTTGCCGAATTTGGGGTGTACCCCGCCTGCTCTGCGTTGAACTCAAATTGCTGGAAGAATTGAACCAGCGAATGCTTCCCCTGACGTGTCTTTGTCAGTTTCAGGCGCGCCAACTGCGTAAGGTTTTGATCCTTGAACGATGCCTCCAACTAGTTGATGAGCGAGGCAAAGATATACAATAGAGTTCCTCATGTGGAATAATCTCATATGGAATAACCCCCATATGGAATAGCTTTTCAGCGGTTCCAGAGTCGGGATAGGGGAATATTCCACTCACCGCCATCTGGAATATGGAATAGCCTTTTTGCACTTTTTTAGGCTGATATTCCATTCGACGGGGGCTCAAAACGGCAATTTTTCAGCTGATCACCCAACTTTTACTGTTCTGGGCAACTGTGGAATCACTTGGGACCGTTGAATATTCTCATTTTCCAGATATACTGAATTCAGTGAGCAGATAATGGGTGACGAGACAATAGCGAGTTTGCGCAGGAGCCATTGGAGCCACCTCGTGGCTTTCGGACCGTGCGCAAACTGGTGGCTTCACCGCCAAATTGTGACGTCAATGGCTCGTTGGCGGCTCTTTTGAGCCACCAGCCTGCTATTTTTGCGCACGGTCCGAGAGCCACGAGGTGGCTCCAATGGCTCTTGCGCAAACTCTCTAATTAATGACGTTCAATTCTCTCACCTTCATAACAAATTGTCTGCACAGAAAAATCAGGTAGAATTGCAGGCTTGTAAGTATGCAGGTAGGTAGAATTACATGGTATGGCCCCACCCAAGAGCACAGGTTTTAGTTCATAACAATAGTCTAACTCAAACCCGAACTCTATGTACCGCAGGTACGTCACATTATATACGGGCCTAATTACTCAAAATATCTAAGACGGAAGATGCTACATGCCCGGATGGTTGCAGCCACGTGAAGGTGCTGACCATTCAAGTTGCAACCAAAGAAATATGCTGGGATCCAAGTTGCGTCATGGGAAGTTGCAACATGTCACGCAACCTGAAGTTGCGCTTGCCAGGTTGTTGCACCTCCAAGTTGTCAATTCAGCAAGCTGTTTCCCTTTCAAGTTGTCGCCGCATTTCAGTCTGTTTCTAAAGTTGCTGCCAACTCCGAAGTCCTTTCTTGCTGGTATTTGTCCGACATGCGAAAAATACTTGTTGCACAGTATGTGTGCCATATCGCCCATAGTATGTCGCCTATAAAAGTACATTCAGTATTGGCACAAGACAAGCCTATGAGTCGTGGTTAGATGGTCTGTAGATATGTACAATTTTAGAATATTCGCGTCATTTCTCGGTGATTTCGCCTCACATCACTTCCCGCATCAGTTTTCGGCAGTACCCGTATCAGAGGGTGTTATAAAACCGAAAGAGCATTAAGGAAGTTGAGGGAGTAGAGGGGACTAAGACAGGAGAAACGATTGGATGCATCCTGATGGAAAAACACGAATTTTTCAAAATCTCATCAGTCAACAGAGAAGTCGACTCGCATCATAAGTCGCATCACGATCCTGTGATGTATTCAACAAATTTAGCCACGACTGGGTTTCCTTCGTGAAGACTAAATGCGGCAAGTGTTGACGACAAAAAAAAAGAGGTTACCGACAACCAGCAGAGGAATATACTGAGTATTAAAGGGAAAGGACGGCCAGACCTTTTACATGAGATCACTGAACCGTTTATAGACAACACAAAAATAAAATAAGGAATATGGTCTGGCTAAGTAGGAACACCGTAACCCGCAACGCGTAAAACAGCAGAGATGTAAGAGCAAATGACCTGAAAACATCGAAACATAAGAGCAATTTGCATGAAGACCTCCTTTAAGCCACAGTAATTTCCTTAAACGGAAGGTATTCCAACACGAATATCAAGTACGTCATCGACACGGTTTTGCCACATTCTTGCGGTAAAATGGAGATAAAAACGATCTTAAAAATAAAATTTTAAGACTCATAATTAAATTCCGCATCATGTACGACGTGTTGAAACTGGTCCCGATTGACTGGAGTGCGCAGTAAGCCAATCGGTTCTTGGAAGCACACACATCCAATGTATTTAATCGTGTATGCAGATTCAAATCGATAATAATCAGGAACTTCAAAGACCAGATCATATCCACCCCCCGATCGCCGAACGCGACCCTGCCATCGGCGCCATTCCACGCTTTGGCTAGGACGTACATCGATCCCGGGTACGGGACACTCGACCTATGTCTCGTATCCTCCGATGGCGAACTGAGATCGGAGGCATGCCGCGAGCTCATCGCGGAGATCTCGACGAGACTTCCCCATGCACTCGATCCTCTGATCCCCACATTCTTAGTCAGGTGGAAGGGACACCGCGTCACGCACATTGCACTTAGACACTTCGCACACAACATTTTCAACGTTTCTCGCCTCTTCAGCATCGTACGTTTGCTTCCTATCACTTGACGTGGTTGCTCTTATTTGGTCCCAGCCCACCCATAACGCCTCCGATACCCCGTACTGGGTCGTCGCGGAGCCAAACCTCAACATCGTCGCGGAGTTCTCGTTTGACGAAACACCAGGTGTAGGCATACGAGGTCTATGGGAGGCTGACGACGGAGTTGAGAGTCCAGTGGGCAGTGGCGTCCCGGATCGAGCTCAGGTTTGGTTCGTAAAGAATTGACGAGCGACAAGTAGAAAGGCAGTCTCTTCAAACGCGGAATTATGTATGTAGTTCTTCCCAATATTTGCACTCAGCGTCCCTGCTCTTCCACCTTGCGTGCGGTTGGTTTCGGAACGCGGGCAGCGTCAAATGACTCCAGCAATTTTTGAATATTGGCGTCCGAGAACAAGTTGAGGGTGTCCGGGCATCCCATTTGCTCGTGTCTGTGTAAGAAGGGGTTGATTCAATTTCAAGTGGAAGGGTGACTAGACACAACGAAAGAAGGAAATACAATACGACAAACTTACCCTTCCTTGCCGCACCTATGACACTTTTGCGGATGTGGGCACTCGCGGCTGATGTGCCCCTTGGGAGTTCGAGGTTAGTATCATGACACAGCGAACGACGATGGGACGCACCATCTCCCTGCAGTTGTAGCATTGGGTCTCCTTGGGGCATTCGCGGGCGATGTGGCCGACACCGCTGCATTTGTAGCATTTCTTGGTCGCCGCGCCAGTACCCGTACCGGCAAAGTGGGAGCCTCCGTGCGAGGCGGTGTTCTCTGGGCAAGTGTTGGACTGCGGGGGTAGTCATCAAGATCGATTGTTGGAGGGATTACGCAGTGAATGAGACAGCAAACAGGAATTGTGGGTGGGCCGCTCGGCGCCTCTGTAAGCGCTGGCGTGGCCTCAGGTCTGCCCGTCGGAGAAGCGGGAACTGGGATGTACCGAAAGGGATGATTCGAGAAGCAACGCAAGCAATCCGGGAAGGAGAGTAGTACGTATCAAATGCGCACCAGATGTCCCTCCCTCCCGCACTTGTAGCACGTCTTCAGCATCTGTTCCATCGTCCGGTCTGAGTTGTAAGAAGTTCTAGAGAATAAATCCCAGGATGAGCTCTCAGCGGAGGTACAAGAGTCCTGGGGGAGCCTGGAGGGAGCCTGGAGGGAGGAAAACCCACCAAGCAGACTGAGGTGGTGGTGATACGAAGCAAGGGCTCGTGGCCTCGAGGCGGTCGTTGAGCCTCGTTGTCCCCGCGCTTTCCCAAAACTGTTTTTAGGTATGTCCGATTTAGAGCCGGAGGGTTTCCATCGAGCCGTAAGCAACATTTTCGGAGATCAGGTGCGGCGTAGAGTTGAGGAGTTCATTGTCACAGGCCTCGCGCGGCACGAATGAGAAATTGATGCAGCGAGGAACGAATAAATTCAACAAGATGTGCCTGCGCTTAGCTCCGGCATAAGTGCAGGCTCAGACTCTCCGGCACGCTGGACAGAAACCATCCCACGGTAAAGACACACACGGAAGGTAAATGATTTTAGCCTGAGGGCCTAGTAATACAAATGAACAAAGGGGAATATCTTCGTAACTACTATAAGCCACAAGGGCGAATGGCTTGAATTTGACTCAAGTATCTAACGTTATTCCGGCCATTTTTTTTTTTTTTGAGCTCGTTGCAAACCCCCCTACGTTGTAGCTGAGTTTGCCTCAGCCTGACTCTGTCTAGTTGGCTATGCAGAGCTAGGAATATGTATTTATATCCTTGGTGCCTCTGCAGTGGAAGAGTAAATTTCAGTGATTCTAGCTCTGTGTAGCTGAGGCTAGTCATCTGGACTTAGCTACGCATACCTACACTGATCTGAGTTTAGCCGGCTACGCACAGTCCACATGAGCTAAAATTAAATTGAGTTTAGGCGGCTAGGCAGAGGCTGTGTAGCCGGCTACGCACAGCTAGGCACAGTCGTCATGAGCTAAGCAGACTAAGTCTAGCGGGTAGCGGAACGCAGTGAACCGGCCACCCGACTAAATGATTCGTTGGCACTCGCTCTATTCATCCCAGTGCATCCTAAACCATTCATTGGATTGAAATACATTATTCAAGGCCCGCAAACTGCAAATATAAGACATATGGGGACCACGACTACTTGCGTTGCCTGCCAGGGAGAGTGGCCGGGATCGAGTGCGGAGCAAATGGTGTGCCCTGCAAAGGACACAGGGCATTTGGGGCCAAAAACAAGATTCCTATGTCTTAAGGGGATGTGGTAGGACGTAACTATTAGCAAATGAGGATCTCTTCATCCCAAGCACCCCACGAAAAAAGTCCATCTGTCTGCGTCAGTTAAACTGGGTGGTTTTTAATGTTACCGCGCCGTGAGTGGGAAGTCAGACATTGAAAAACCCAATCAATGTGGTAGAGTACATTATGAGGTATCTTGAATGACCGAGTCAAATTCCAGGGCCCCAGCGAACATGGTTGGTCCGCTATAGAGGTGGCCGGTTTGTACCACTCCAAATCGGGTCAAGGTCTGTTTGGGGAATCACGGAGGCGACCGGGATGTTTTCCACAAATGATTTGGCCCTGGTTCATTTCCCTGAACCATGGTATGAAAACGGATCCCCGCACTTGTGAATTGGCCAGGAGTTAGGGGAGCAATAACGAAAAGACGCGCTCGGATATAAGAAATGATGCTCCCACGTTCCGGCATCTTGTCCGAAACTCCCGCAACGTTTGATTACCTTCTTCTCTTCCCTTCAGATTTGACATACGAGGTCCCCATAGGTCATAGTCCAACCCAAAATCACCAAATTTGAGCATTATACCCAGGACTGGCTTATATTACGCAAATGGCCGGTTACCTAGTTTGGCCGGATAGGCAGTCGCTGATAGTAGGAGATTTTAGGCGATAAAGACTCTACAACGTGGTAAAGTACAACTATCGTTGAAAGGCACTCAAAGGCAGTCGGGACTTGATGCAACGTCCAAATACCAAGCACCGGCAGGCCGTCTCGTTGATGCGCCAGTTTTCCTGTGCGTGTGTATTTTATCGGAAGAAAAATGAAGAGTGTCGTACCAAACAAAAAAAAAAGAAATTGTATGCTAGGAGAATAAGTCCCATATCTCCGCGAGGAGGTATCGCTAATGTGAGCGTGAGAGCTAAATGGTACGCAACACATTCGTCAGATTCATGCGTACGAATGGGAGGCAAAAAAAGGGGTGCAATGCACCGCAAAATCATCCTCGTGCTGGTCCAAAACGCCTGCCGCTCGTCTTGGACATCGCACGTTGCGCCGGCTACCTGTACGGCGCTGATTGTGAAGACGGAGAAGGCGCCGCTAGATGATGTGGATTATTGAACTCATCCATGCTTTTGCCTTCTATCATGCCAAGCGCTGGATGTCAGAATTGGGACAGTTCAAGGGTCAAGTCGTACATTTCACAGAAATTTCGCTTCAAGTTTTGGCGTGTTGCCTGCGCTCCCTGCCTCCTGATTGATAACTGCAGGCGCGCTAATTTAACTCTTGGGCGGTATCGGCATGGTGCGCCAGATGCTGATGGACTGCCCGATGTAACTCGCGTTCGTATCTCACTTGTGATGTTGTCGGGTGAATTTCTCCCTTGCTGAGCCGTTTCAACATAAACTTCAGGTCTGAATCCTGATTGGGAAAACCGAGGCATAAATCCGTACACCCACCGACAACGCTCTCCTTCCAAGCGCCCATCGTTGTCGTTCTTTAGATTCTAGACTTTGCTGAAATCAAGTTTCAAACATAAACGAGCCGGCCATGGCTCCACCCAAACTATACTACCGTATTACTACGGTGCGTGTATGGTGATGCAAGTATGAAAGTATGAATGGACGGCACTGATCGCATGAGCCTCTTGTAAAAGATATAGCCAGTACAAAGCGTCTGGTATGCGCCCAGAATCAATGGGTTCAAACCTCGAACCGTTCAGCCAGGTTCGGAGAATCCTGTAAATTTTTGAACCTGCCTCACTTTCGGTCAGGTCATAGATGAACGCAACGGCGGATGGGCGGAAAGTAAAAACAATATTTTCGGGGATACATCATTCAACTTTAGGAAACACACTGTAGAACTCGGTAGCTCACACAGAACACGGAGTAATGGAAGCTATAAACAAGCCGTCTACCGTTACCATCAGCCTATCAAAGGGCCGGAATCCCAACAAAATCACTAGTCTTGAGCAGTTTCTCAAGCGCGGTTACCCGTACGGCAGCATCTCCGTCTCTAATGGCCAAAACCCGCAGCTCTTCATAAAGACTGAGCAACCGCTCACGCCCCTCTGCATCCACCAGCTCTGTGAAGCGGGCGTGGCCGGAGACGAACATCTCCGCCCACCATTTCAACAGGCTAATCGATTCCTGCTTGCTCTCAGTTACACCAACGTTGAAGGCCCCCACAACGGCATCCGACACCTCATCGGGAAGCTCCACCAGCATCTTGCGCGCAAACGAGAGCGCCAGCTCTGCAGGCGGCACCCATTCCGCGCGTTTTTTGTGGGCATCCAGGGGAGTCAAAACGTCGCGCAGCGACGAGATGAGTTTGGTAGAGTAGGAGTGGAGATCAGCGTCGCTGAGGGAGAGGCACAAGCAGGAGAGGAACAGGCTGGGGTTCGCGAGAATGAGCTTCGGCGAGGTATTGTAAGTGTCCAATACGACAAGGAGCGCAGTCGAGGAGGAATAGGTAGATTTCTTGTCGCCGGTTTTCTGGGTCAACGAAGACGCGTGGCGAGCTTTCCAGTTGTCGTAGAGGGCTTGGACTGAAGCCACCGTCGATTTCGCGCTTCTGTCGTCGACGTCCCCGCCGCTAGGGTCATCGCTGCCAAAGAAGTAAGCGAACGATAAGGTGGCGTCTCCGGAGTGAGTGGACTGGTCGAGTGCTAATGACAGGAAATTGCCGGAATAGATCGTTTCGAGGAAGAACGCAGTTGGGAACGAGGCCGAACCCTGTCCGGTCCAGGTTACGTGTCTGATCAAGAGCGCTACCATCTGGATTGCTCGCGCAAGCGACTCGGATTTCCCGGACGCGCACGCATCAGGGCGTCTTGAATCAGGCTTTGCGCGCATCCCGGAGCCAAGGTGAAGAAGTTGTAGGGGTAGCTTTTGAACAGGTTGACGATCATGTCTCCTCCTTCCTCGCTGTTGCTCTGGCGCTGGCGTTGGATGACCGGTTCAACGAGAAGTCGAAACGCCTCATGCGAGCCTAGCTGCGACTAACGAGTCCTTGAGAACTCTTTGAATAAGAGATTCGAAGGACGCGTAGCTCTGCTGATAGAATGTGGGCTGTTGGGTCGCAACGTGGGCATGGAATGTTGCTAGCTCCTGCCCGTAGCTCGGCGTGCAGCTATAAGTCTTTTCCATCGTCTCCAGCTGGATGGAATTGACCCAGGGAGCCTCGGATACGCCATGATCGCCGGCGAGGATCTCCCTCCGAATTACTGGGACCGATGCTGAAATTGAGCGACCCGGGAAGCGAGGAAGTCGATTATCTCGAGGAGGAATCTCCAGCAATTCTCGTTTTGAGCGACGCAGCGGCCGATGCACTCGGTCAAGTAGAGGAACAGCTGTTCCTCCGGAAGCGAGCCAAAGTAACCAGGTTTGTAACTCTCCAGACCGATATCCACAAGCTCGCGAGAATCATTTGCCGCTCGTTCCGCAAATGGAACAGCGTTGTTCGGACCCACGAATGAGTCGAAACAAGCGATGTAGGAGGATGAGCGGATGAGAGGAATACGTTCTGCGAGCTCTGCCGATTTTTTCTTGTCGGCCTTGATCGACTCAGCCAGATCCGTGTTGAGGCGAATTTGGGTCAATGGCCAGAGCACGGTCTCGACGTAGCGTTCGCAGTGGGCCTTCGGGATAGCGACCGTCGCCATGTCCGCCAAAATGGGCGACCGAGGAAGATACCTGCTCAAGACGTCGTCTACGCAAGCAGTGGAAACCTCGGGAACGACTGCGAGCAAGACAAAGAGAGTGCTAAAGCAATTTTAGTACTCGTCTTGACTTATAACAATGAAGAACTTACTCATCCGCCTGAACGGTGTTTAAGGAAGCGGTGGCTTTGGATAATATACCAAGCGAGTTCTTGCTGAGGAGAGTACAGTGCAGACAGTATCGACTGTAGCAGAGCGATGCGAACTGAAAGTGGTCTCAGCTAGTAAAATGTGGCAGTTGAATGATTACTCACCATCCTGATGCAACGGTCGATCCCAAAGGCGCTTGACCAAGTCCTGCATCTCCGGAAGCTCGAGGTACGTCGTGATGATCCGAACGAACTCCTTGAATACCCCGATTTTCAACGGCTTCGCTGTAGGCGGCTCCAAGAAACTCGGCACGCTAGCCAACGGAACATGCTCCAGCGACCGCTTCACCGAATGCACAGCAGTTCTGGCCAGCTCACCCGCGAGAATAGCCGGCGCCAACAGGAACTGGATCCCCGCTGCGGGTTCGTCCAGGCGCGGCAGGAACATGAGAATGGCCTCTGAGATCCGAGGGTTGAGCTCATCCTCAGTTAGCAGCGCGGCAAGCTCGTGGATGGTCGTAGTTGGCAATTTGGTGAACTGCTCGGTTGCTCGGACCCGGGTGAGGAGAGGGAACTCGTTCGAGCGAACGACGCTCAGAAACATCTCCGCGAAAACCTGGCACTGGTGGGGGGAGAAACGAGCGGCGGACTGGAGTCCCAGCTTGCCGGCTCGATTTGATCGCCTTCAACATAATCGTCCGGTGCCGGGTTAAAGACGCCATACTTCCCGGTTGTGATGAAACGATCGAGGAGAAGGTCCTGTCGGAGGTTGATGAGGTGTTGAGAAACGAAATGGATGTAGACGGCTGTGTCGTCAGTACGCAGCAGAAGCTCGACGAGCGTATCCAGTTTTGCCGAATCCATAGCGCCCTTCTCGTCCCTGCACTCGCTCCACCGGAGATTCATTTCTTCCGTGGCAGAACTGGATAGCAGACGGAGATCTCGGAACTCGATCCACCAAGGCAAAGGACTTTTGTCCATCGTGCCGCGGTACAGACGCTTGAGCCCTAAAATGAATTGCACAGCGTCGTAAACCGGATTCTTGTCCCACTTCGATGGCGAGTCATCCGTCCCCTTGGCGCCGCGAATGATGCCCATCTGCTGCTCGACGTAGTCGCAGATGCATGGGACCTTGGACCACCGCGTCCCCAAGCAACCGAGCATCGCCTGGATGAACGCGGGGTACGTCGGATTTGCCTCGTCAAAGATCTGGTGAGTAACAGGGAAAGAAAATCAGAGGGTACGCGCATTTTCATTCAGTCCGAGGTTCTGTCAGGCACAGGACAGCTGCATAAGAGAGCAAAAAGAAATCTTTAGAACCCAAAAGAGGTGGCAGAACTCGCGAGGACGCACTGTTCTTGGATGTAATGCAAATGCCCAGGTCTACAGCAAAGAAAACAGTACCGGATCAATTATATGTACCAACAACAAATGAGAGAACCACGGGACACGCACCGCGGATATCGTTGAGCCAGGTCTAGCTACTGCTCAGCGCTAACCCGCACCAGGTTCGTGGTGCTCGTCCTCTTGTACGGATCAGAGGCGATGCAGATCTTGCGTGGACTACGTTTCCCGGAACTCAGAGGATCTGAACTGAATAGATGGTTATTGAAATCAGGCCTACAGAAGAGAAGGAACGTGCGAAAATAGGAGACTCAGAGGATTCCCATGGCACGCTACGGGATCCCCATGCTGTGCACAACTCATTGCGCAATCATAGTGAACTGTTATCAGTAGATGCGGGGCAGCGTGCGAGACGAATGAGGAGCCAAGGGAGAAGATTAATCGCAAGTAGAAGAAATTTAAAAGTGGAATAAGACCTTAGATCTCGTGCTGTAAACCTTGGTCGGTACCGGTATCGAGCTGGAGGGCTCGTTTTTAGGCTGCCGAGGGACTAATTTCTGTTTGTTTTCCTGGGGTGTGTCAATCCATACTCGAATCATATACATAATATGTACCTTTTCCATGGCAGATTTTTTTTCTTGACCATTGGCTACATAAAGGTCGTCAGATCAAGGGAAAGATATCTAAAAGAGTCCTACCGGAGGAAAATTCTGGAGTGTAAGCTTGACCGGTTTGACTGCCGTACGAATTGGCGAGACCTATGAATTTAGACGAGATGCTACATAAACTGAAAATGACTTACCAGTTCTACCTTTCGCTTTTTAGACATTGGATCAGCAGAAGCCTTGGATTGTAGGCGTTTTGAGCTGTCTGGATGGAGTGGAACCGGATTGAAAAGCTTGCCAAATGTGTCGCTTTCTTCGAGAACCTTCATGGCACTCGGGAAGTTGATCTGGAGGTCGGATACCAGGCACACCGTGAGGTAAGGAACCAGGATGTGGCCAGCGAAATCCGCCTCAGAAATCAGTGCCGTATCATCATCAGTCTCGTCCCACTGGCGGGGCGTATCGATGAGTGATGCAATGGTGTGCAGAATTTGGTCGGGGCCAGTATTTTGCGAGAGTACGCTCTCAACCACTTTGGTGATGATTTGTTTGCCTTTCTGGCCAAAGCTGAGGGAGAAATGTAAATTTAAGGGTACCATTCACAGGAGACGAGCACTTACTACCCGCAAAGATTTGATCTTTTCGTGGCGTCAGGAAAGGAGTCGGGGCGTGCTGAAAACGAGTAGACATGATACTTGATGTACTTCAAGAATGCCAACCGGATCGGATTCTCACCGAGCTCATCACTGTCACGGGCTAGACCAAGAATATTGTTCTGCATTGCAAGGACACGTTCGGGGATGCCATCAAAGTCAACTGAGGTCGGCCAACCGCGTACTTGAGCCAGTGTGGACAGATTTTCGCGTTTGATGTGCTCGCAGATTTGGCTCGTCACTGTACGGTATCCGGCAGTGTTTTTGCTGTCCTTGGCTAGTAGATCTCGTTGTTCAGCAAATAGAAAGACTAGGGTTTGACTTGGCTTAGAGGGAAGGGAATCTTTGCAATAATTCTCTGGGCAAATGCCGGGCAAGTCGTGGGGAGCGGTAGATTTTCGGTGAATTTGACGAGAGGTGGGCTTGGATTCGGACTGGAAAGCGCGTCAGGCCTGTTTTTGGGCTGACAGATGAACAACATACTTTTTTGGTGGAGCTCGGGGAGAATACCGGAGCTTCTAAGACTTTTCGCTTGGGTGCTGTGGGTTTTGATGCAGTGGGTGGATTTGCAGTCATGATTTTTCGCTGACTCACCGTTAGTAGCCACGTTCGCAATGCAAGACGCATCGACAAACCTTTTTAATCGGCTGCTCTGGGTCATCTGTGAATAGTGGGGCCTTTCGTTTTGCTGCTGGGGATGGTGGCTGGACACAGAGGTGAAATTTGGGAAGGATGTGCGCGCCAAATAACGCACCATTGATCCTACGACTACATTTCTCGGTTGTTTCTTCCCTCGCTTCTCCTAAAACAGCATGGATACTTTCCATGGTCAGAAAATGATTGAATCCGCCTACGATTTTCGGTTTATGCTCAAAAGTCTCTTCGGGTTCGTGGTTTTCCTAGTGTATAGCAAGTTAAACAACTGGGTCTCGGAGTGATGCAGATGAAAGAGGAGTAAACCTTGTTGCTAGAATGCGAATGCGCCTTCGTACCATCCGGGTTATCAACCAAATCCCCCCAGTCAGCATCATCCAGGTGCGTTTGGGAGAAAGAGCTGTTCTGATACTCGTCGTCGCAAAGTGTGTCATCGAGGTATACCTCGTCGAATGCAGCGTCGTGGTCATCGAAACCACCATTCTCCTCGTCAGCATTGTTTCCCTCATCCTCATCGCCCCCGACCCATTCACCGAAATCATCGTCAAGGTCCTCTCCAGCACGAGCCTTGGGGTGGGCAGTGTTCGAAATGGTGCCTGATGAGTGAGTCCAGTCATCCGAGTCATTCGACTCGGCTTCCCGTTCAAGGCGAATATCACGTTTGCGCTTGTCTTGGCAGTTCTGGAGATACGGCTTGATTAGCGCCTTGATGGGCCAAGCACCCTGGAATCTGTGAAAATATTTGAGTTCATGTTGAATCTGAGTCGAAGATCAACAGCTGGTGCACTAGGAAACAGCTCGTCATACCAGTTTAATCGTTTTCTCCAATTTGGGCTTTTCTTGTTGGCTAATGGTTTTACCAGTAGGTAGGTATTCATTCGTATATGACCTGACAAGACGCTGCAATGATGTATCGGACATCATCAGCGTAAAACTGTGCATATCCGAGCCCACTCACGGATAACCGTTGGAAACGCCCTGAATCGCCGCTGAGTCGCATCTCCGCCTGTAAATTGTAGCCGTTTTTTGAACGGCCAGCTTGACCTTGGGAACGAGGAATAAGCTTTCTCTTCGAGGGTTGCTTTGCGCGAACTTCCGCTGTGCCGCCAAAGTGTCAAGACTCGACAGATTCCGATTGCATGGAACGCATTCTTGAGCGCGATTCCTCGAGACGTACCGAGCTCCTGGTTCTTTTTCTTCAGTTCGGCATCTTGTCTTTGGACTTGAGCTCGCAGTTCCTCCAGCTGCTCAGCAAGCGTGGGCTTGCGTTTTGGACCCATCGGAACCGTGTATGAGAGCAAGAAGAAGACGCATTCTGATGGTATGGTCCTGTTTGGCGCCACCAGTGATGGCAACAGAGGATGGTGGCGCGAATTGGCAGTCTACACACTGTGGAAAGACTTATTTTGACCTATGTCAAGAGGTTAGCGGAGAGTAGATAAACTAGCAGGAGAAAACAAACTTGCAAATTCTTATTAAATCAATTGTGTACAAAACTGGGGTGGAAGTAGCCACAATCAGAATCCCTTTTGGGACTCGGGTATTTATTCATTTTCAGCAAGCAATGAAAGGGCTGCTGAAAGATCAACTTTCAGCAGCAATTTCCAACAAAGGAGAAAGCACATCTTTCCAACAAAGCAGAAAGCAGTGTTGAAAGAAGGTCTTTCAGAAGCCCTTTTGACTAAACAGAAACAAAGACTTTCATCAAATTTGGAAAGTGCTGCAGAGAGAGGATATTTCAGGAGAACCCCAGGGTGCACCCTAGGGTGCAGCCTCAGGTACACCCTGAGGTGCACCTGAGGGTCCTAAGTCACTCTCGTTGGGTATGATAGAGGGTAGAATAAAAGTGCATGGAGGAGGGTTTGCGATGAATGCACCAGGCAATAGCAGAGGTAGTGGGGCTTCAGAATTGAGTGGCACAGGAGGAGGGTCACAGATAAAATTCAGGCAAGGGGTGGAACAAAGGAAGAAATATGCCACAGTCAATGGTCTTTGAAAATAGGAACATCAGAACAAAGGAACAAAAATGCAGAGGTCAGAACTGTATACAGTGAGACTCAAATCGATCATAGTGCTAAGTGAGTGGCACACAGGGAAGGTCAGAGGTAAAAGAAATATGAGAAGCAGAACATGATATGCTGGCTATGTTGCAGCAGTGCAGAACAAGTGGCACTCAATGAGGGTTGAGGGTTGAAAAAAATGTCTCGGTGAGGGTCAGACAGAACAAAGCAACTGAGGTTTTGGATCAAGTGGCACTGTTCAGAGAGTAAGCAGGCATGTTTCAGAGCTCGAGCGAGCGCAAGTGAGACGACTGACTGAGGTTGTTGGATCGCCCATTCATATTATGTCAGCTGATGAGTTGCTTCCGAGCACCTCCAAGCACAAAGGTTCATGATGGATATGTATTTTATGATTGCAAGAGGTACAGGAAGTAAGCTATTCATGTAGTTGAGCCTTGGTTGAGGAGAAATGCCCCGAAACTGGCGTTGATTCGACGAAGTGCACTACGACGAACCAAGAGTATAAGTCCAAGGTCAAGGCAGTGCTACAGATGGAATGTATCGTAGGTATCATAAGTCGCTAAACAAATGAATTATATTAAAACAGGTACAATGTAAGGGGCATGACAGCATCGATTCGCCATGCCCCTTACACCTGTGTTGCAACCATGGACCCACCGTTAACGACTCGAGCCACCGGTCAGCGAGAGAGAAACATTGACCAAATGTGGCTACTTCCGGCCAGCTCACCATTTCAAAACAGCGTTAAGCTCTCGGCAATCAGTCGGTGAGAGACAATTTTCATGAGTGAGAAATAATTCTCATGCGCTTGACACTTGCCAGGAGCTATATTTTTCTTGGCCAGGAAGCTCAAATGGCAAAGATCCAAGAGAAAATAAGCAATGGGAAGGCGCCGCGTGACAGATGGCGGTAAAGCTCGGCAGCCTCTGCCGATCAGGGCCTGAATGCAGTGTTTGTCGTGTCAATCTGACTGGAGGATGAATATTGAATCCAAGGAACCGGGGCGCAAGGGACGGTACCTGTTGCCTGAGCCAGCGGCCCGGTGACAAAGTCAAAAATTCCAACATCTTGTCGGCGACATCAAACCGCCGAATATACTAGGAGCAAACTAGGAGGCTAGGCCCACGCCTACCCTCGCCGTCAGTCGGCTCCGCACCGCATGGGTTATTCTAGAGGCCCTCGAATTTGTTCAAGTGAACGGTGACCACGGCGTTTGTCGCTCGGAAGATAGCAGAAGACCTTCGCAAACGCGCAGGGAATTCATTTCGTGTCAGGGAGCGATATAACTCTATGGAACGAACGGAGAAATACAAAGCTGAATATATTACCCAGAAATTCCCAGCTGGACCGGCCGCCAGCGAGCGACCGACTCGTGTTCCTTGTCGGCAACATCAAGTGCCGGATACTAATAAGGCCCTTGCTAGTCAGCACCGCACCACGACATGCCATACCGTCCATGCCGTCTGTCAAATGATCGATCTGGGTCAATGTCCTTCAGGTACCGCCTACGTACTGAGGGGTATCGGGAAAAGGTTCAAGCACCAAAGACGTCGAAATAAATACTGGCGTTGTTTTGCCTACCTTCCCTATCCAATCATGGCTGCCGTTAACCTCACCGATGCAGATATTACCACCGTCCTCACCAATGCCAGCCAGGTCGTGGGCACCTTCTACCGCGACGTCGTCACACGCTTCCCCACAAAGAAACCGTCCGAGCTTGGGATGACAGACCTGTTTACAAAAGAAATAGGATGCCACCCGCTGCACGGTCGGGCCTTTCACGTGGCGAGTGTTGATCATATGCTTGTCGACCCATTACGCGGCAGGCTAAAGGATATTCTCTGTGGTTTCAGAGCTTCACGAGCGCTATCGATGACGATACCGACATGAGGGAGAATGAACATGGCGCAGATTTTATCTTGAGCTTCGGTCGGGCCCACGATGATGGGGAGATGCAAGTGGAAACTCAATACCAGATTTACATACAAGGTAGGGATAATCTGTTACCCTCGGGGCGCCAGATCACGGTGTAATCTAGCGAAGAAGGTGAAGGTCGACAACGGCCACGAGGAAGTCGACTTCTATTACCAGTACGTGCACTCTAAAATAATGGACTCTGAGGTAGACTTGAACTCATTTTCTCTCAGGAGCAGTGCGTTTCCTCCTGTTCAGCCTCGAGACAGAATTTTGGGCTAAGCACTGGAACAGGATTTAATGGTCAACCCCATTCCCAAGCCGGCCTCCTCGAGGCCTCCTCAACCGGCGTAGCAGCGGACGGTTCCGTAAACGCAGGCTTGTCCGTCCATACGTCCGCCGATATTCGAGCCCCTCGCTGACATTTAGCCGCCTAGCTACGTCGTTTACAAGAACAACGGTACTTGCATCATCCCGATCCACGCTCTGTACGCACGGATGCACCAGGCCGGCCAAGTGCAAACCAACAGGGCGGTCTGGGGATGGGCCAACGCCCGTTACCAACATCCGGCGGCGGATTTCCTCGCCGGTCTGTAGTTGCTCCAGAAATATGAGTGTGCGCAAACTCTGAAACCAAGAATCGTGAAAATGATAATGGTGTGCCGTCTATGTCGAGGAGGATGGGTTTGGATTTGAAAATGAAGTTCTCGAGGTCGGTAACGTGTCCCCGCGATGTGAGGTTGAAATGCAGTTGACCTTGAAGAACCCTTGTAAGATGAGATCTTTGTGAAACGTAGATGAGGAAATCACACGTAATATCGTCCAAATCGTTGGTGTTTTGGCCTCCATCCCCCAAATCAGCAACGAGTAACATGCCTCTCTCGAATGAACTTGAAAATCGTAAAAAGGCCCAGAATGTTCAAAAACATCCGAGACCTTCTTGCTGGCACCCTATGAACCCTTGATAATGGCTGGCCACAAGATTTCTGCACCGGTCTTCGTAGGAGCAACTTTCTTGTTGCCTTTGCTTCCCTTGAACCTTGTTTGATCCCCTCGACAATCCCTTGCCAAAAACGTATTCAAACATTGCCTTCTTCGGTTCGGCTGACCGGACCGGCGCCAACAACCCCACCCTACTATGTCCATCTATTCCCAATTCTTTGTCCCGAAAGGCAAATTCGATGTAAAAGACATCCCAGACCTCGCAGGACAGATTATCATTGTTACCGGCGGGTACGGCGGCATCGGATACGAGACTACCAAAGGAGATGTATATATTTTTGGCCCGGTGAGGTCATCCTGTGCTCATTTCAAACCAGGTTACTTTCCAAAGGTGCCAAGGTATAAATCGCTCAAAGAAGCTAAAAAAGAAAGGCGAAAGAGGCGATAGCGCTATTGCGGAAAAATGCCGAGAAAATTGACGTGCATAATGAAGTACTCACATCCATCTCGCGCAAAATCATTGCCCATGGATCGGTGGTTCTTCTCGGATATACACCAGGGATGGAGCAGCTACACGGGCCATATCGACCGGTGCTGCTATCCAAATAGCAGCAATCGTGGAGTTCACATCTGGGGCAGCACCACCGTGGACAAAAGACAAAAGCGGAAACAATAAATGAGCACCCACCGGGTAGCCTCTGCGCTTTCCTGAAACGATAACAGTGGCTTGAACCATCTGCGAGCCGCATGACACACCATGGGGCTGTGAGGTAAGTGAAACATAGGTCAGGAATCAAAAAGAAACTGAAGGGATACACCGACTCAGCTGGACCATCCACTACACGGTTCGACGTGATCCCAGTGCAATAGATGTGACCTAGAACCGTAACTGAGGACGCCTAAAGAGGATTTTGAGCATATTGAGGGGCCTGAACCAGACAGCACAGAATTACGCGCCCTTTTGGTGAGGGCTGTATTTGGGCATTGGAGAGTTGGTCACGTGCAAGAATGCCTCAGAACGCGGGGAGATGAAACGAGGGTAGTATCTTGGCGTTTTCAGGACGTTTTGAGGGACCGACGGGACGGAGGCTGGTGGACGCGACGATGGTGGAAAACGGCAAAAGCGATGTTGTCATGTGCCCATATCAACACCCGTAAACAAAGCGCCAGTCGCGTAACGCGTTTCTACAGTGTGCTGGGGCGAGCATAAAAGAAGCAACGAGACAGAATAATTCTCAACTAAATAAGCCTAAAAGTATTTTTCTTTAGAGGTTTCAAGATACCTTAGCGATGAATTTCGTCCATATTGGGGCTAAAAGTACAAATGCAGGGACAAATGCAGTACAGAATTAATGCAATGCAGAGTCGAAAGCCGGAGAAAGATGGACAAAAAGCTTGTACGAATGTATTAACCGGTGCACCAAGACTTAGTTTCTATTCAGATCGCATGTACAAATAAACCGACTGCTACTGCTAACGCAAAAGATCAAGGACGCCTGGAGAGTGGGAAAAGTCGCAAGTGCACTGCTCATGGACATTTCGCAGGCCTTCCCCTCCGTGAGCCACGACCACCTCATCCACCGTCTGAAGACCAAGCGCGTCCCGGACCAAATCGTCAACCTCATCAGAAGCTTCCTAAGCGACCGCAGCACGACTCTTCTCTTTGACGACTACAAGTCTGCCCCCTGCGCAGTCCCCAACGGCCTACCTCAAGGCTCGCCCCTCAGCGCCCTGCTATACCTGATCTTTGCGGACGAATTCCTATCTGCCAGCACCATCGGCTACATTGACGACAACACCACACTGTCGATAGGCCACTCGGTGGAGGACACAACGAGGGACCTGCGCTCTCACATGGTGGGATCCGCACTCCCTTGTTCCAAGCGCCTCGGGCTCGAATTCGACCTTCCCAAATTCCAGCTCATTCACTTCGTCTCACCCCGCCGACACCGCGACCACTACCGGCCCGTCTCCCTCGTCATCGGTGACATCACCATTGAAGCTTCGAGCTCCGTCAAGCTTCTTGGTGTTATCCTCGACAACAAACTCTCCTTCCGAAACCACGTCGAGCTTGCACAACGCAGAGGCACGAAGGCCGCTCTCGCCCTCTCCCGCATTTCTTCCCCCACCTTCGGACTCCCGCACTCCTACGTGCGACAACTCTTCCAAACGGTGGTGGTGCCCCGCATGGAATACGCGCTGCCCGTGTGGTACAAGCCCGTCTCCTCAAACGAAGACGCACGCAGATCAGGCACGGTCTGGGTAGCAAAGGCGCTGGGAAAGGTACAGAGATTGGCAACGCGCCTTATCACCGGCGCGCTGCGGACTACGGCGACCGACGTACTGGATTTCCACGCCAACATCCTCCCCGTCCACATCCGCCTCAACCGCTCGGCGTTCAATGCAGGCACGCGGCTCGTCACGCTCCCCCCCTCAAACCCAATCCATCACGTTGTCCGACGCTGCCGATACATCCCCCGTTTCCACCGCTCCTCCCTGCACCACCTCTTCGCGGCATTCCCTGTCCTCCGCCAACCCTTCGAAATGGTCGACCCCCACCTTGCGACCGCGCGTGCGCCTCCGGATGCGCTGACGATGCGCATCGCACCCACGAAGGAGCAGGCGACGAGGGAGCTGGAAAAGATAGTGAGGAGGGGAGGGCTGTGCGTGTTCACGGACGGGTCGGGGTATGAAGGAGGAGTAGGGGCAGCAGCGGTAGCGATGAAGGGAGCGGAGGTAGGGATGCACCGGACGAAGCATCTGGGGACAACAGCGGAGCACACCGTGTTCGAGTCGGAGGTCGCCGGCGCCATCCTCGCACTCGACATCGTCGCCAACACCCCACGGGTACGCGAAGTCGACATCTTCATGGACTGTCAACCCGCGATCGTCGCGCTCACCTCGCCAAAGCCCCAGCCCGGCCAGTACCTGATCGCGGCCTTCCACGCCTCCCATCGTCGCCTCCTTCGGGCTCGCTCCACGCTAAAGGTCCACCTTCACTGGGTGCCGGCGCACATCGGGATCGCGGGCAACGAGGCTGTTGACGCACGGGCGAAGGAAGCAGCACTGGGAACCACGACGGCATTGTCAACGCGCATCAGGATCTTTGAGGCGCCCCTCCCCATCAGCAAGGCAGCAGCGATTGCGGCGGGCGGCAGGGAGTTCAAAGCACGGTGGACTTCGGAGTGGGGAACCTCTCCGAGGTGCCGTCGCCTTGCGCTCTTTGACACGACCTCCCCTTCCAATGCTGTCTCGCGCATGTACGACAACCTATCCCGACCCCAATGCAGCATCCTCTCCCAGCTCCGCACCGGGCACATCGGCCTGAACGCCTACCTCCACCGCATCCAGCTCACCCCCTCCCCCTCCTGCGCCCTGTGTTCCACCCCCGAGACTGTCCCTCATTTCCTTCTAATGTGTCCCGCGTACCGTCGCCAACGCCTCGAGCTCATCATGCGCCTTGGCACCGCTCGCCTCTCCCTCGGCCTCCTCCTTGCGGCAAAATCGGACCACAAACCGGTCCTCATCTACGCCCGCGACACCCTCCGCTTCCCACGCTACGCGCTGTGAAACCCCTCCACCCTTTATTACCTTTACTCTTTTATCAATCTGTTTCTCTTTTTCTTACTTATCGCCCGAACCAATACTGCAATCGCATATAACTCAATACACCCTCGCAGCACATTCCACGCGCTCATACCTAACTACGTACCATCCTCCTGCACCTACCTCTAGGCCAGCTATTTTACTCCACGTATCTTGTACAGTGTTACATGGGCCCCAAGGGGCCCGCATACACTTTAATGGAATCAAAATGAAAAAAAAAAAAAAAAAAAAAAAAAAAAAAAACATTGCACGAGTATAGACCTTGGATCTGGTCCCGTACCCTCTTCCCAAAGCCGCGACCTGTTGTCCTCTTGGCCGGTATGTCTCTGTTGCATTTGAACTCTTATCGTCGCAATCAGAATTGTACCGGTGGAAAGTCATTAAACGTGATAACAGAGGACTTGACATTCTTCTTCATCGGTGCACTGGTAGGGCCCTGTTTATAATCCCCAGGACCATTATAAACAGTTTTTAGATCTGGGTTTATAAACCCTCGCCCCAAAACACTGATAAACAGTGGTTTCCGGAAGGTTTTTTCGCTCCTTTGTCCCAAAAATTCGCCCCATGATGCAAAGGGAGTTATGACTTGGCTCTTACCAGAAGAACAAAGTCTTCGGGCGAAGAAATGGACACTTGTGCCAGTTCCAGGGCGAATAGCAGCCAAATTTCGATAGTTTTGACTATGTTGTGGGTTAGTTTCCCATACGGAAGCTGCTAAACATTTTTTAGGGACATTCTTCCGTCCAGTCATCTGCCCAATTAGAGTCAAGCCAGGCCTAATGAGCACAGCCACTGTGGATTATAAACCGGCACTTTGAGTAAGACCATTTAAAAACCAGTTTATAAACCCGTGTTTACAGCTGTTTGCAAAAGTAATGACACTATCTAAAGATAGTTAAAAGAAAGCAGTTTTGAGGTGCCAGATTGCCAAGCCCATTTCTCATTCATTTCTCAACGGATTTCTTCGAGAGTAGGTGCGTTCGAAGCCGAGTAAGCGGGACTTTCATACCGTACCCTACTGACCCGGTATATTAAATGAATGCTCCAAAATCCCAACTGTCTAGTTTGAACGGGACGCGGCAACGGCTTTTTCTCCCTCACCAGAGAACCGATTCACATGAATCCAGGTGATTATGAAAGCGTACATCAAGGCAGCCTATATCCCACCGCTCTGAAATGAAACACACATGATGGGCACCCGCAAGAATGGATTTACAGATTGGTAGTGAATATTCATTCCTAGCAGGTTGCCTTGAGGAAAAACCAAAATATAGTTTACCATAGAGCTTTGCCTCAAAGACAGCTTTCAGAATCACCTTGATTCATTCGAATCGGCGGTCTAGCGGCGGAGAAAGGGCCATTGCCGTGTTTGGTTTAAACAAGGCTGCCGAAATTTTGGAACAGGTAAATTACATAATTTACCTGGTGAGTAGGATACGGTATGAAAGCCCCGCTTACTCGGTTTCGAACGCGCCTACTCTCGAATAAATCCGCTGAGAATTGGACGAGAAATGGGCCTGGCAATCTGGAACCTCAAAACTGCTCTTCTTTCATTTATTTTTAGATAGTGTCATTAGTTCTGCAAACACCTGTAAAACAATGTTTGCAAACCGGACTAATAAACAGCGCCCTACGGTGCAGCCTGGGCCGAGCTGAGCAGCAATTCGGCACATTGTCAAATTTACTCACTGGCAGTTCCATTTTTCGTTTTTTTTCTACTGCAGGGACAGAAGAACTGGTACCGTTGGTCATGAGGTACTTGAATCAGATTACATATTATGCCAAACTTGTTGCTATCCGGATTCCTGCAGAACATCCATTGCAGCTGAAAGGTCAATTTTGGGATCCTGGCTAAGCAAGGTGATGCACTGCATTCCGTGGGTCCGCTGACAGAGTGTCTGCCGACCAAGGGGGAATCGGGATTCGAATTTCCGACAGGGGGTAGGGGGGAGGGGGGTCGCGCGAGGGCTGAAAAAAACTTCTACCTATATATTAGCAGGGAGGGGAAAGAGCCTCTAAAACATGTCTATGAGCCTTTAGGGCCTCAGTTCACCGTTGGGAGTTCAAACAGAGGGGTGTGGTAAGCTGAGGAGTGTTCAGTTCAGTTTTGTAGACCAATAGTGGGCCATATGATAACGAAAATAAGTCAAATAGTACTCACATAATAGTTGGACAGGACTGCAACAATGCCCTCAATGATGTGGAAACAAATCGTGAATTTTGTTGGAATTTTGTGGCGAATTGGGGTGGTGGCGGTGAGGATGCACATGACCGGAAAGAACGGACCGTCGCTAGGGGTGGGAAACTATTTCCCTTTATGGAAGGAGGGATGGGGAGGGGGGGTCCAAGGAAGGTTGAAAAAAACTTTTCGACTCTATATCCTTTTTTCGAATCCCGATTCCCCTTTGCCGACCCCTGTCAGCAGAGGTAGACAGACCTTGGGGTAGACCGAGTCTGTTGCCCTCGGACTACCTCTGCCTACCTTCCTGCAACATAAAAGTGTTCTTGCCTGTGCTTTGTGGGCCGTGCTTTGTGCGTTTCGGCCGTCAGATCGTTTTGATTGGGTTTGGTTGTGTTTGGAGTAGCACGCGTCCGTGCCTTTGTCTTTTCTCTCGAAGGCTGAGAGGTGCTAAACAAACCTCGACGCCCCCAACTCGAGGCTACACTTCAAAATTCATGCCTGCTAGACTGTCCAATGACTCAGGCATCAACTCTGACGGCACTCACGTTCCCTTGGCGGCACGGCGCGGTGGCACCTCTGCAGGCAGGGCTTCTCGACCTGCTGTTACATCTCGACCGCCACCTGTGGCGTCTTTTCCCCGTGGCCGTGGATTATCAAGTGCACCCACTCGTCATCCGATCGCCTGCAATATCTCACAGCGTGGGCGAGGTTCCTCCATAGCGGACGGTACATATCATCGACATGATCCTGCTCCGGGATTAACCACAGAGTCCCCGTGCGTCCCCACATCCTGAAAACGGAATCACTTCTGATACTGAATAGGTGTAGTGAATCTCCGCCGCATGAGCATGCCCTCCATCCGGCTACTGAGAATTCTGCGCCCGCGCCGACATCACAGTACGTCTCCTCACAATCAAAGGAGATGTACGCTATAACAGATTCATCGCAGGGCCACAACACAATCTCCTGCACAGTCTGAAACACTCCCCACGGCACCCGTGCGAGGAGGAGGTCTGTGGGGCTCCAAACCGAGACGGTGACGACGGCTGGTAGATGCAGACATTGATGCGGACTCGGCAATTGGGAAAGTTGCTGGACGGAAGCCTCAAATGGTTTCTCCCATTCCACTGTTATCTACTGGCTTGCACGAATTTTTCAAACGACCGGGCATGGTTTCGGCTGTGGAATCGTGGCGGACCCGAACTCCAGTGGACGGAGAGCTGAAGTGTATGCAGGATGGTCGAGTTTGGAAAGAAATTAAGGACACTCATGGTGATTCGTTCTTCTTTGGGTCTGGCTCAGAAGAGGAAATTCGTCTCGGAGTTAGCTTCAGCTTGGATTGGTACGTTCCAATAGCTGTGCTGTTCTCATTTCTGGTGGAGTTGACTCGCTCACATAGGTTCGACCCCAGCAAAAGCAGCTTTTCCCCGAGCCACTCGTCCGGGGCAATGTCCTTCTGCGTCCAGAATTTAGCTAACTCGCTCAAGTGAACTGACTTGCCGCTCGGTCATGGAGAATTGCTGATATTATTACAGGTATCGTACCGACAATGTCATCCTGAGCGGGGTGACAGGGCGGAAAGAGCCAACGGCTGAACAATTGCAGCACTACCTCAAAATAATCGTTGATGACCTGATCACTTTGTACGACGATGGCATAACGGTCAAGACTCCCGAATATCCGGATGGTATGGCAACAGTTCTCGTCAACGATTCTCTATCTGATCACTTAACAGGGAAACGGGTCCGCGTTGCACTTGTACTACTCGCTATCACAAAAAGTAACCGGAAATGGGCTGATTGCATCAGACCATGTGCACCAACTTCAACCACCTACTATCAGGAGATGCCTGAGGGTCCTCCCTATGGATAGCATAACTTGTTTCAGAGAAATTGGTCCATTTGCTTTGTCTATCGTGGCGGACAGATCAGCTGTGCTTGTTGCCATACGCTGCCTCATCAACCACAAGGCAAAATCTCTGGAAGAAAGCTCTTGGACACTTGATGGAGAGCCTGGTGCGCATGGATTAGACTCTATAGCATCTTGAGTCAATTTCAGAACATCCAGATCATAGATCATGCAGCATAACAGAGCTGCAAACCGTGCTTCAACTAAGGCAGCAAAATTTCAACATACATCACCAAACATCCGAATGGGAACACGATCCCGGAGCAGGGGTACCAAAAATAAGTCGTACGAATTCTCTACTATCTCCTCAATGACTTTCAGCGAGGATATGGTGGTAAATGGCCGATTTTGTGGCTAAAGAACACAACACTCCATTTGAGGACCACGCAGGATTGACTGGCTGAACATGCTGGCCTGTTTCACCCCATTTAAGCTGTTACTTCCTAAGTATTTGGGGCTCAAATTGCTGGGAACATTCCCAGGACTTGTCTCAGAAAATACTAGACCCTGTCTATACACAACGCCACCGCTGCGCAAAGCGCTTTTGGGCATTCGGGGCAAAATCACGTGCAACGGAATTTCCCGATTTATCGAATACATATTGATTGTTGTCATTCCCGAAAGTGAGTGGGAGGCAGTCATATAACCTAGAAAACATCTATATGTGGTTGGAAGTAAAATAACTCACCAATTGCGATCACAATAGACGAATTTCCGGTTACTTTTTGTGATAGCGAGTAATCATCGCGGACCATCCAGCGATCTGCAAGTTGTGTGGTTTTGCGGATCATAGTCACAACGCTGCCCCATGCACAAACTGCGAGGTGTCCCAAGACAAACTCCAGAAAAGTCCCTTCGAAACGGTAACATAATCTGAGCATCCACCGTGCAATATTTTTTGACAAGTCCCAGAATTTCCAAAGCGCCCCGGTGAAGAACATCGACGACTGGCCTACATGTACCGCAATCTTTCTACATCGGAAGAGAAGGAGGAATTCTTTGGGGAGTACGGCACGCAATGGACAGAATTTGCGCGCTTGGATTATTTTGATCTGGTGCGTTATACGGTCGTCTGCATAATCTACTTCTTGGTAAAGCTCCGTTGTGTTTAATGTTCAAATGCATCCATTTACCTGTGTCATCAACTTCAGGGGTCGCAAAAAACCAGTGGTATACCCGATGGATCGAAACTGGGGCTTTGTGAGCCAACACACCTCAAACTCCACGGGAGCTCAACATTGTCCACAAATTTTTGGAAAGTGTAGGTTTTCGTCTCAACCCGTTGCGACCTACCTCTGATTCCCCACAGTTTGAGGCCCCTCTTTGGGCCGGCCGCTTGCCTTTAGGCGTTGGAGAAGCCGCGGACGGTTCACTGACCGCAGACGAGTATAAATTCGCAACTACGGGTCCATGGGCAATTGTGGTATGCCTGTTTCTGTCCGGTATGTAATCCCCGCAGACTCGTTTGCTCGCAGATACCGCTTGTATGGGAACGTTTTCAAAAGGACTCGGACATCGACTACAAGGCAGCGGTAGCCCGATATCATGAATCTTTGAAAGTGTACAAGAACAAACTCGACATATGGGAGAAGGAAAAACAGTCAGGCAATAAGAAATCTCGTCGCCCGCGTCAGCCAAAGGCACCTCTCAAGCGCATGCAGCCGGATGAACCTAGGAACTATCTCCGTTTTGCTGCGGCATTAAATATTCTGGTCGGCAGCTCAATTACTCTCGAGGGACTCGACCGCGCAAAGGAAATTCTGCGCGATTATCTCTTGGGTTTCTCGGAGGTAAATTTAAGCGAAGTCTTCCTTGTTTCTTTGGTCTCACACAATGCCGCAACAGCTGTACGGCATGAATGAGATGAAGCCCAATCATCATTGGGCGGTACATGTCCCAGATCAAGCCTTGGACTATGGGCCATTGTATGGCATCTGGGCCTTCCTCACCGAGCGACTGAACAAAGTTCTCAAAAACCTGAACAGCAATAATTGGTCAGGCGGCCTTCTTGAGGTTTCGATGACGCGAGAATTTCACCGAATGGTGCAACTTGACGGAATGGTACGTTAATTGATACCCTTTGAACTTGAACGTTTAATGAAAAGTTTTGCGCAGTTGAATGGAATTTTAGACGAGACATCCGGGCACGACCTTCCCACCGAGCTCCAGATGGAGAACCAATTTATCCGACTAATCTTTGAGACCGGCGAGAACAGAGAGGCATTGGGGACAGTCCAGGATGCTGCTACCCACGGTACGACCGCATGTCCAATTTTTTTTCTGTTGAATAGCTGTGTACTACTTTTTCAGATCGCACACCGTCGCGGGTGTCCTTCGGAAGTATTGCTGAAAAATCTGTTAGGATTGAAGACGACGCCATACGATTGGGCCTGGTAGACCACTACAATCGCAACGAGGTTAGAGTTCACCTACCACTCGCTCCGAGCATAGGTATGACCCGAAAGCCCTGATTCCTGTCTTTCAGACGATATACAACTCATTTTTGTTGGTCCGGAATGTGTATGGTCTTTGAATTTTATTTCGGCGCTGTGAAGAGCCAGAGAACGTCAAGAGATCACGCTTTGACTGCCCGCCGATCATGATGTCATTTCGCCTAATCTTATGTCTGAAACCACACGCAAAACTTCCGCATTAGGATGCCCCGCGAGGCCCTATAATTTTGCCCCGCTCTCCAGTCTCGCCTAAATCAGGCCGCCCCGCCGTGCGGTCCCGCCCAAGAGATGATTGACATCACGCCACTTTGAGCCTCCCAGTACTCCGCCCGGCGCTCTTTACACGCTCCGCAGCCTACGCCCGCCATGCCCCACCGCGTGTGGGCCGCGCCTGTGTGCGCTGGAGTGCTTCCGCAAGCTGCTGCTTGTTTGTCCTTGTCTGCCTGTGGCCCTGTGCCTTCGGCCGGTCCGCCGGGTCAAAACTCCCGCCCACCCTCGTGCTCTGCCCGTCTCTTATCCACATCGATGCCAAGATGGCCTATGTCCTCCACGAGCCCACCCTTCATCTTCTTCGGCTGGGTTGCTAGTCATTTCAAATTCATTCTTCGCATTCTTAGCTGCATGTGCCATGATCTCCTTCCCCTCTCTGCATCCAGCCGAAATGACCCATAAATACTGTCGGCGTCATGAATTCTGCGATCCATCGCGCTGCATCTGTACTTGCTCCCCCGCCTTACTACTGCACACTGGCCCGCGACCCCCGCGACCCTCTTAATGCCTTCACGACGCATTTTCCCACCGCGGATTGGATTCATCGGCGAACCAGCGGGAGGATTTTGTTTGCTGCAGGACATCTGGCGCGTGGATTTATATCTATTACACCAACTCCACCCTAAATTGACATACTCTCCTTCCATCCCTTCCATTAATTTTTGTCCTCATCGTTATCCCGGCCATTCCTCTACGGTTGCATTGGCCTTACCGTGCGACCTCTCCCAACGTGTCCCGATTTGTCCATGGTGCATCCGTGCCCTCGTACACCGGGACGTTCAGTGGTGAAGCAATGCTGCACACGCGGATTCAGAGATACTCCTCAGGTGCGTGCTCTATCCGTTCATGCGTTCATGCACCCAACCGCTATCCTCCCTCCCATAACAGCAAATTCTCTTAAACCCCTCCATCCTCTCCCCGAGCCCTTTGGCAGATCGATAGCTTTATAACGCAGACGATCGGTTTCTGCGAACGTTAGCCCTCCCCGCGCCTCCTGTGACAGCCAAGGACGACCATGCCGTCCCATTTGTGGCGTTCCCGTCGCTTCGGCTTTCTGGGCATTCTGAACAGTCGCCTTTCAACTTATTCCTCAGCTACCATCCATGCTTCCTCGTCACTCTTTTTTCACTTCTTGTCCATTTTATTCTCTCTTCGACATCCCCGCAACTCCTCCCTCTCATGCGACGCGAATCCGGTACTATTTCCAGACTCGTTACGCTTCAACGCCCGTATCCGTCAGTTGGACCTCTGCGCACAACCACCATCGCTTGTTCATCCTTAAAGCTTCCCTGCATTGACAGTTCTGTATAATTAATGTACGTCGGCCAGCGTATTCACGCATTCTTTTCATCGTCCAACCTGTAAGTTTTCCTGATTGTCTTTATTATGACTGTGTTTAGATTTCCTGTTTATAGTTCCGTTACAGCCACACAGGCTTAGCGTTGCTGCAGCGGCATGCGAACGGAACTGGGCGTTGTAAGTCACAATGTTTGTTGGATGCCGGGCATTTGACATGTCCAGATAAGTGAAACGCCGGCGGCGTATATCATTCCGGGGAATTCCCTTGACGACCGCCCAGTCTGCGAATTTCAAGGTGCGCATTGTCCATTTGTTATTTCTCCGGGATATCCGGGGTCAAATTTCAT
Source organism: Mycena leptocephala (assembly GCA_029378395.1). Lineage (NCBI taxonomy): Eukaryota > Fungi > Basidiomycota > Agaricomycetes > Agaricales > Mycenaceae > Mycena > Mycena leptocephala. The sequence continues at coordinate 214,279 of JARJLF010000183.1, forward strand.
GATAGCATCTATACGTTTTCCCCGCGACGTCTGACCCCAACAGTACTAGGTTGCTCGCGTTCGGACGTACCACCCAATGTCTCCGGAATTTCCTGGCCACTTTTCCATGCCACGGTGGCCAGTCAATTCCCGTGCTAAAGCCATGCGCCTCAGAGGTCTCTGTACATGAATTAATTTTCTGTTATACCTCGCTGGCATTTAGATGTCCCCAGGCGGTGATGGTGCGACACTTGGCGACATTTTGGGACTAGGGCGTCGTGTTTGTTCTACTCGGTGATACGCTCAGCCATCTGGCTAGCTACGTGTGGGCGTCTAGACTGAGGTTAAGTTTAGAGGGGATCGGAACGCAGTGATAGCCTCAAATCCTAGGTCCCGAAGCACCAGTCAAAATCTCAGGTGCGACACTATCCCTTTAGCTCATCCCGCCTCTGGGGTTTGACCTCCCTCACCTGCATCATGGCCCGATTACCTTCTAAATGACTCTCACCTCTCGCCCACGCCGTCCTCCCGCGCGTCCGGTTACGCCCAGACCTGGCCATCATTCGACTCTCAGAATCCAGTCCCCGTGCGTTTCTGTCCCCCGATGCGCACCGCCTTTCAACGATACCCCAAATGCCGCCGCCACACAACTCTCCCGCGCCTTGCCCCGTCAAACAATAATTTCTATCTCGTGCACCACCATTCGTGATGACAGCCATAAACCCGCATCTTGAGCACTTGACGGCAGGGGCCAGGTGCGTGCATCACATCCATTCCTCATTTTACTTCTAATAGAAATATTCTGAGGTGGACTGAGCCATCTAAACTGCCAAAGTCTAGGCAGTCGTTGCGGATGTCCCGGGTCTCTGCTCCGCTGTCTCGGCAGCCGAAATTAGTGAAGCGAGGTAAATAGATGTCTCGGTGGATGTAGAACTGGCTCGCCATCGGCACAAGGGGCCTAGATTTTAGCCACTTTAGGATCGGGTTCAACGGAAGAGAAGGCTGATCCTGATTATTCGGACAGATTGCTAGGCTGTCGACACCATACGAGCATCTGATTTCCCCAAATTTTAAGTAACACGCATGTTTCCTGGCATACAACTACATACATCGAGAGAAGAAATATGTTTTGGGGAGTTGCCGATGCTCAACAGTCACCTCATCTGTCCCCCTCTCACAGATACTTATGTGTCCGTCATGAGGTGATTAATGAAGAGACTGAGCAGTCTCCCTATCACCCGTACAGTGAGCAACGATTTGTATGCAGAAAGACCCTTGGCTTACTGTGCAACATGTCCAGCAATCCCCTAGCTTACACGAGTTCAAACCTTCGGCGCAGTCCAGGGCCTCAGGAGCGCAGATTTTCAACTGCGAGCACCCATTAGTGAGTCATATCTATAGCGGGAGCGACAAATACTCACGCAGGAAGAGGATTGAGCTTTGACAGAGGCAACTGCAAAAATGGCAGCAATGAAGGCAATGGTTTTGAATTGCATGATGGGCGTCGGAGCGGTGGTTTCGTACGGCCAAGGGAATGGCTTTTATATAGTTGAGGACTGGCAAGCATCGTGCCAAGTAGACTCTTTACCCCCCGCATGATCAGTATTTCAGCATCAGATAGATTATTGATCAGTTCCATACCGCTGTCAGACATCTCCACTCAACGTCGATACGGTAAAACGATTCATATTTCAGATATAGAACTGGTCATGATGGACAGACATGTGCTACTTTATAGAGAGGGTGATTTGCACTGAATGTTGAACCTGGTCGGATCGACTCGCATAAGTAAATGGCTATCCTCAACTGTCCTGCTAGGTTCCGCCATCATCGGCGTATTAGTGTTCGAGACGAAGCCATCAAGCGAGTAATGTATGCAGCCGGACTTCCCGGGTGATTTCTACCGCCCGTAATTCTTCAGCCGCCAGATCACACGTTCATGATTTACGCCGAACTCGCTGGTTAGCCGTCGGTATCTGCGGCCATCAACATAGACTCCACCACTCAATAGATTGACATTGCTGGTGTGACACATGTTCATCTACGTGGGGTTAGCGAATCAGGGGGCCAGGTAGGACCGTTCACCTCATTAACGTATACGGCACGCACGGTAAACAGCCCTAGCGCCAAGACACAAACACGGAGATCACAGCCAACCCAGACTCCACAAGATCCAGCACTCAATTTGCAATTTGAATATACTTCTCCCTTTGAGCTAGTTTTAACGGACTGTCTTGGCAGGACATGAAACATATATTGACGAGGTGTTTTAACGGCACCGCTGAATGATTACTAATTTACGGGATCTCTACCTCTACATTCTCCGTCAGACCGCGGTGGAAAGTGGCCACCGCAGTGGGTGACCTGTAGAAACCTCATACCGCCGCAGTTGCAGATGGATTTATTCCTACATTTTATTATCAGAGACTAGGAACTATTTGCAGTTTCTTAAGAGAGTCTGTCAGAATATGGGTTTCCCCCACAAATTCTTGGCGTAAAATCCTGGTTTTGAATCATCCAATTTATTGAAATTCGCGATAAGTCACCAAATGCCTCCGTTCGCTAAAGCTACTTTCCTTGCGGATCAAACGGCTTGATCTCTCCCGAGTCCCGGCTTCCATTTCTTATGCCTCACGCTAAAGTTTCAACATACACAAGGCATACCGCCGCTTCGCTCTGGCCCCAATGCCGGGTCGTACGCTGATATTGGCAACAGATATTATTCCAGGCGCCAACTACCTAGGATACTATAGCGAAGAAATGAGTTTCTGTAGGGTGTCCTGGGTCGGATTTTGGAGATGTCAGAGTTGGGAGGTCCGTGAGACAGTGAGACAGTGAGACGGCGATGGCGTGAATGAAAGGACTTGAAAAATGACAGGGACATTCAGAGCTAGCGAATTGAGGGCAAATATTATGTTTGCACAATGTCGTGAAGCCTGGGGATTTCAGGTATAAGCGGAGCGCAACACTCGAAAATTTCGGGATTTGAACCGGGTTGCCACAGCGGAAGGGGGAATTGTTTGAATTTTTGCACCAGTGGACAGGCAGGAAAGGCCGAGCGATTAAGACAACCGCAGTCCGAGCGGCAGATCCACAGAAACAGGGAAACAGCTGCAGAGGATATTCGAGGAAATAAGTGACCGAATACCCTTTTAAAAGGCAGGAGATTTGCCCTATTTATGCGTGGAGAACTCTCGGCGGCGTACGTGGCCGCAGGCGCATCAATAAGTCAAAAATTGCGCCGCAGTCCATATCTACTGCGAATGGTTGCGGAACGCAGTACGGATGAATCAGCTGGTTGATCTGGGCCCTGTGCCGGCGACGTTTGCGCAGGCCATGATGGCACAGTTGAAGAGATCTGCCAGTGCAGATGGGGAAATAAAATCTGCATTGCTGTCTGGTGCCAGTATATGGCGACGGTTGCACAGTGCGTAGCTGCATTAATGGGGATGGTTTTGAATGCAAACAGAGATGAAAAATGTGAATTTCAAGGACGAGAAGAGAGCAAGAAAAGATGGAGATAAACCTTCATGGGGCAATTGCACCGCCGAGGAGGCATTTGCTTAAAGAACGGTTAATATCGAAGATCTGGCTGCCATATCTCAAGCCAGCACACTAGGCTAGCTGAGAGAAAGCATATGGCAGTATTTATCGCTGAATATTATGTGCTTGTTATAAGCCGGTTTGCGATGGCGCCATCAGATGGCTGAATGGCTAACAAAAATGAAAATTGCAAAGAACCTACCACATATTCTCCTTACTTTGAGTGCACAAAATTGACCCCATGGAGGTCCTCTACAGACTAGAGACAAGTCCTGAAATAAACAGACCACCGAGAGGAGAGTTGGAGAGCCATTGGATGGCTCGAATGGCTCATCGCAAAGTCTCTATACTATACTCGCATAATCACGGAAACTCTGCGAGCGGCTGTAATCGTAAAAAGTGTGCGAAACTGTGAAATCTGATGCTCAAATCTGTTGTCTGTACGACCTGCTTGTACAAGAAAACCGTGGTATGTGGTGTGATCATTTTGAACCAACTTGATTGATGATGCATGGTTTTATTCTTCGCGCCAAACCCCAGCACTTGCCATGGGCGGATCATTTTGCCGGATTTGGATCCTTTGCCTATGGTCTTGGAGCGCTGGAGATAGCGCTGGGTGTCACTGTTGCGTTAATTCCTTCGGCGCTTCAAGAACGAAGAGGGTCACAGTAGGAAAATCCTGGGAAACCATAATAAAGGGGTCCTCAGAGTGGTATAAATCGATTCCAATAGCCTCTACAAGTCATATTTTCCCCACCGTTTTGAGTTTTGTGACTTTCTGGTTCCCTGTGTTGAGGAGGGTGGCAAGTCCGATCTCGGCGAGCCTCAGCAAAGCTCGACTACGGCGTGCAAAACACAAAAGGACGGTGTTCGAATCACGGTCCGCAAAACCACTTATTTTTATGTGAAAAAAAATATAAAGGTGCCCCAAAAGGACCTTGGTTGTGCTGATAGCAGTAGGAAGTTACCAACGACAGCTCCACCGTGCTACTTGAGGACATCAGCGGTGAAATTCGTGAGGACACGGCCGTATGAGGTAGGTCAAGGGGTTCTTTCCAATGCAACGAGCATCATGATCTATTTGCTTTCATTCAGGCAATCTTCGAACTCAACCCAAACAAGGGTTGGTCCGGGAGCATTGAGTACCCAGCTCTGCGCGTGACAAGCAAAAGCGAATCATGTTATAATAACCGCGATGGAGTAAATTAAATTACTCAAAGTACTCAACTCGAACTACAGATAGCATCTGAACGAGTCGAGATGGAACCCGCAGAATTATCAGGTGGTTTAATGAAATTGACATATTGCCTTTACTATTCGAAGTAGAGATATTTTTTCTTGAGCAACGACATTCTGATTTAGGTACCTTCGCCCCGTACCTTCACCCCACAGCATTCATCCAGCCAATAGGTCCCGCAGAATCCGCGTGCCAGATTGATATTGAACTAGTGGAGTAGCCCAGATGGGCCAGAGGTCGTGCAGGGGAGCGAGCGCAGAATCATCGGGAGTGGGTGCAGGCTGTGTGCGACATTACTTCCTCGCGGTGTACAGATTCAGAGGAGGTAGCGACCGCAGCTACGATGAACGGGAAGAGGAGAGTGAAAAAAGTGAGTATCATTCGTGGATCGTTTAGTTGGGCAAATCTCCTCAGCCGTGGGTGGTCATCTGCCTTTATAACATCCTGGCCAGTTTGATGTTCACATCAATTCGAAGGGATATACATAGGCTGTACCGGGAACGTTCCTACGGACTAAACTCGGTGCCAGTAAGCTCAAGGTAAAGCTGGCTTCCGAACTCTGTACCTCAGGCACGGTAAGAACAGGGCCTAGTTAAACGTGAAATCTCAGGGATTGGTTCCGGAGAGTATCCTTGTCACCGGCAATTGGTCTTCCAGTTTACGATATACCGGGGGTATAAAGTGCAGACGGACGGTCAAGAAGTTCTTTTATCACGTTGCCGACGCTTCAGGCTCTCCCGACCAAACGGGCCCTAGACCTGGGCATCCATACGAGCCTCGATAATGAAAATTTCCGTTTTAATTCGGATTCCGCTGGAGAGACAGCAGTGTGTGAGTAAATTATCCACTCGCTGGTTCAAGTATTAGACGGGTTGCGCAGGAGCCACGGAGCCACGGGGTGGCTCTCGGACCGTGCGCAAAAATAGCAGGCGAGTGGCTCAAAAGAGCCGCCAACGAGTCATCGATGTCATAATTTGGCGGTGGAGCCACTGGTCTGCGGACGGTCCGACAACCACCCCGTGGCTCTGTGACTCCTGCGCAACCTGCCTATTATTTCCTCCCGAAATTCGCGTGAGTACGGTATGCCCGGCCAAGGCCGGGTCGCGGGTCGGCAAAAATCTGAGCCCGAGCCTGGGCTCTACTTGGGCCCTTGTTTGGGTCAGGTCCAGGTCGCCCTCAAAAGGCCAGGCTCAAGCGCTCACCTACGAAAACACTAGTGCCATACGTATTGGTACCCAGGCTCAGAGCCAAGACACCATCCTGTTAAGACACTATCCTGTTCTCCGTTCTGCATCGCCTGTCATATTAGTGGCTGGACTTGGAGCTTTATTGTCCCATTGAATTATCCCCTTCCCGTACACGGGATAATTGGTACGTACATATAAATGACAAGAATTGGAGCCTTATAAAATGATTCCCTTGGCAAAGTTCCGTATAAGTACGGGCGGACTCGCACGGAGTCCGGGGAATAATTCAATGGGTAAATAAGGCTCTAAGTCCGGCCACGACCCAATTACCCTGTGTGCGGGACGGGAATGATACCCGAACTGATATGCTCGAGAGGTAATGCAGATCGGAGAATTGCATTCAGGACAGTGGCATTCAACGAGGAATCTCTGTGACTCTCTGCGATTTTTCAGCTGATGGCGCGTCACCACGCTGGCGAAACGATCATCCCCGGCTCTGACTGAGGACTGGCCAAACTGTTCCGCTCTTCGCGGCCTTCAATGCTTGTACGTTGCGTCTTGGCAGATGTTTCATCTTAACAGAATTGGCAGTGTTAAACATTCGCCATTTGCTTTACTCCGCCCGTCGCGTAGTTTCCGGCAATTACAGGTGAATAATTTAATTTCGGAGAGAGAGTATAAATACCTTCGCCGTGAATCGTCCCTCCCTATTCGCTCTCTTTCGCATTTATCTGCTAAGAAGTATGATTTAGCGCCTGTTTCTTTCTATGCTCTCGTCCAAGGCCACTCGCTGACGCTGCTCTTCTGTAGAACGTCCCTGAGCCCAATATGCGCTTCACCACCGTTCTCTCTTTCCTCGTCGCCATCACTGCTGCCTATGCTGGCACCATCGAAATCCGCCAAGGCTGTCCTGGCACCAAAGTATGCCCTACCGGCACCGTTTTAAAATGCTGCAAGGGGGTCAACGTGGGTGCTTCACAGTCCGTTTGAATCCTTCACCAATAGTCGGGGATTTGTATAGGGCCCTATTGATGTTTGTTTCCCTCCGGGCGTAGTCTGCTGAACGATATGTGGTGGGGGACTCTAAGATCGATGAAAATGGAGGATAGATGTTGCAGACGGGCTGTAGGAAAGAAAGGCACTGGGTCGGATTGATTTTCTTGAAGATTGTGTAACGTAATGTATGGTTGGGTTCGACTTGCGCGTTTTCAATCGCTACGGGGCCGCACGCAAAACCGCCTTGTGAGACACTGGTGAGCCCTACCCGCCCGCGACATTGTACCAAGTCACTGCGAGCTCGCATGCTTCCCATTGCTGTGGTTACTTTATGTAAACGACATCCGCATTCTTCTGGGTCCGTTTTAAAGCCCCATTCGATTCCCGCTCCAAACGGATCCACGAGCGAAGTACCTTCCTCATTTCCGACTCAAGGGGCATTCACCCATCGAATAACTTTCACCATGCTATGTAGTACCGCCGTGGACGCGTGGGTGTGCGGCTTCCTTCCATCCAAACCCTCGCGATTTGTTTGCACGCGTGCACGGGACAGAGTTGGCCCCTCACAAACCCGTTGAGCTAATCGCGTACGTAACGCAACAATTAATCCAGGCGCGAGTCCGAATAATAATCCATCTCGGTACACCCAACCTTCATCTGCGTCCAGCCACCAATACCTCTCATTCCCACTGGTACTCTCAATGTTCTCATCCAGTTCCCGAAGCTACGTTGCGCGAAATTAAAGTCGGGGAATAGAGCTGTTTGGCAAGCAATGTAAAGTGGCTTTTTTTACATCGAGTCCCAGAACGTTTCACATTGTGGAGCTGAGAGTTTACACTATCATTTGGTTGTCTGACTGTATTTTGGGGCAGCATTTACATTGTGGAGCAAAGTTTTTGCATCAAGTTTCGCTTGGGTTTTCAGCATATTTTTGGTTTACATCACTTGCCAAACAGCTCTAATCCAGGGGTTTCATTTTATGCATTTTGGTCCCATGTTACGCGGGCGCATTTCGATTGCTGGCGCACTGATGCCCAGGATCCTATCCATCTATCCATCCATACGACGTATTTCCCATCTGGGAAGCTTGTTTTAGACCGTAGATAGATTTGTGGAGCCGCAATACCGTCTCGTCGCCGTTTGCGCCGAGTTTCGGAGGAAGACCGGGGGGCTGTGACATGTAAATTTCTTTGTCTAGCTCGGCGTTGAGGAAGTTAAAAAACTTAATTTAATAAGTTACTTTTTAGTGGCCTTTGATACAATTTAATAGCAGTGCGAAAGCGGCGACAACATCCATTTGGTAGATCGTAAGGCCATAGTAGGCGGTGACGGCGAACACAACACACACAGAGAGGTGAACTTGACGACAGAGGCGAACATTTCCCTGTAACTTGTGCGTTTGATATCCGGGCACCACGGGTGTGAATAATCCAGGGCTGACGGAAGGGTTCCTTTAATGCAGCCATATAGTATTGGATCCGATGTTGCAGACGAAGAAAATGACTTTGAGTGTCACGCTTCAAGATTCAAATATATCAAGGGAGATGAGGACGGGAAAGATGGTGTGTCGGCTGCGACAGGGGAGCCAGAGATCGAGATAGAACCGGGAGGCGGCATATTTAGACTTGCCAAGCAACCCGAGCCCGACGATGAAAAGCCGATAGCCTGCGCAGGGAGGGGGGGGATGGATAGGGATGGATGGGAATATCGCAGAATGACGCGCACAGCATTGGACGGGGGAGGATGGAATTAAGGGAATATTCCTAATGTGAGGAAATCAGCGACATAACAAGGGTCGGAGTGGAATGGGAAACGGAAGAAGGATGAACCGGCAAGGCACCGGAATCCGAACAGCCGGTGAATGAGCGCGCCTGCTATGGATAGCGAAAGGCAAGAGTGGCAAAGAAGGGGAGTAAAGAAGGGGGCGGCAGGAGCGGGGGCCAAGATAAAATGAGAACGGACCACGGAGAAGCAAGGGCGATGTGAATGAGAGTGAAAATGGCCTTGAATTGGGTTTTTGAAAAACTTGAGTTAGTAGCAAGTCTCCTCGCAGACAAGTCAACAGAACGCAAAGCAACAAACCAAGATGGCAACAACAGCAACAGCGTTTGTTGGATGAGAGAAACCTCTCGCTGTGAATACTGTACATCCAGACGATACGATACAACGATCAAAAGTCCCTTGAGTCACAATTTGGTTGCGAGCGGAACGTGAGTGAGTGGGTAGGGTGTAGGTTACAGCTGCCGTGCACGACAACGCCTAGCCACTTATCGCGCCACCCTGCCTCTCAATTGCCATAAGCTCAAGCTCGGCGCGCACACCCGAATAAAAAATCGCAAGCCGTTCGCCGCCGATGACAACGACTTCCGCCGCCATAAGAGTCATACCCAGCAGCACGAGGACGAATTGGGCGCCGACCAGACGCGCGTAGACTTTGAGCACGCGGAGGCACGCGGCGCGGTCGAAGGAGCGCCATGCGGCGACGAAGAGCGCGCGGCTGGAGAGGCCGGGGGCGGCAAACGAGGAGTCGAATGAGACGATGGGCTGCATGTCGGCGGGGAGGAGGCTGGCCTCGATTCGCGTGAGGGTGCCAGACGCGGGGAGGAGGACGAAGAGCGCGAGGAGGGCGGCGGTGGCGGCGACGGCGAGGAGGCGCAGCGCCATGAGCGCGAGCGCGAGGGGGTCGTCGCGCCACACGGCGTCCACCGCGCGGTCTGGGATGCCGGGCACGTCGAGGAGGAAGCCCACGATGATCGGGAGGAGGAACGTCGCCCGCTGGGCGGCGAAGACGACGAGGGAGGGGAGGAAGAGGGGCGTACATTGCTTGAGCGGCACCAGGCGCTGGCGGAGGGACCTGGTGGTTGGGTGTGCGATCATGGTGTGGGTCCAGAGCATGTGCACGGGGGAGAGGACGATGGTAACAAGCAGGGCGACGAGCGGGTTGCCCCCGAGGAGGTTGGTGCTGAGACCGTACAGCAGGATGTAGAGCATGCGGACGCTGAGGCCTCTCCAGCGCGCAAAGTAGCCGCCCACGCTACGCAGGTGGCGTAGGGTACCGCAGAGGCTGGCAGTGGTGGGCTTGCGGTTTAGGCGGGTGATTTCTACGTCTGCGTCCAGCTCAGCACGGATGAGCGGCTCCTCATCGGCGTAGGCGGGCAGCTTCGTCTCGACGATAGCAGTGGTGGACGAGGATTCGATCATTGCCAGAGAGCCCACGACATCACCGAGCGTGTAGTGGATCTGGCGAGCAAGTTAGCATCTCGGGGTCGTCGTGTAGGGGAGACTGACCGAGGCAAGAATGAGGAACACGATAACACCAGTGATGAGGACCGGAAGCACCTCTTGTCGGGAGACCTCCAGCTCCCGCCAGGTGTTCTGGTACAGCTCGGATTCCTGGTGCAACTTGGCCATGTACTCTGGGCTCACGGCTCGGAGGTGCGCGACGCCGCGCTTCACAGTGTGGCCGAGCATGATAATGTAAAGTGAGAAGGGAGAGGGAGATGAGGGGAAAGAATCAAGCAGGAATGCTGCGCAGCGGATCAGCCCGCAAAAAGCGGTGCCTGGTAGAACAGTTACGCGTTGGTTACGCGTTGATTTCGGCTTGAATCCTATAACTCATCTCGAACCAACTACTTACTAGTACCCACCCACTCATCCCGTTATTGATATGCTCAACTCGAGCTCCACTGCCTTTCTCACCATGGTCCACATCTTTGACCATTCACCATTCAGGGGCTAGAAATTACCATTTTCGGCGGCTTCCAGCATCCTCGGCTAGAGCCGGATCGGATAAAAATTGGCCTTTCCGCCCAGAAAATGTTCGGACAAAAATGGGCCAATCGGGCCATTTTTGGACCTAGCCTTCAAAAGTATGAACTGGGGTCCTCTGGAACGACCAATTTTTCATTCTGTCAACATGCGATTTTCGCCAAATGACGCCTTTTGCGCGCTTCCGTTGCGCCAGTCAAGGGGGTTCGAATCCGACAAAAAATCCACTTAGGCCGTATTTTTTCAAAAAGACCTTCTCGGGGACCCTCCCTACCACGTGACGTCCAAATCGGGTAATTTCTCACGTGGTTTGCTCCGGCGAGTGCCGAAGACAGCGAAAAATTCAACTAAAACCGTCATATTTAATACTACTGAGCCAGAAACGGCATATCCTTCCAGAAATAACTTGGTTATGACTCAAAACCTTGTGATGAGCCCTGGTGATGCCAAATAGGCATACCCATTACCCACCTAGCCCACCATGCCAATAGCTACCTTGAACCTTCGGAAAGCTGCGCAGGAAATTATTAACTATTTTTGAATCATCCTATCGCAGTTTGCGGCTCGAAAATTTGGTTTCTCAGCTGATAAATGCCAACCAAAGCTAAAAAGTGTCCTGTTTGTGCTGAGTTTCATCAATTTATGGTTTGTGGTGGGATGAACTAGGCTTCTGAGACCCTCTGATGGCATCTGGAAGCTATCCGGAGCCATTCCAACCAACTTACCGACAGGTCCATATTTTTTTTTTCCGGCCTGACGGCCGACCCACCCTGCCCTAGGTCCCGGCTTGACCGGCCCGAACCCCCTTGGCGCCAGTCTTTTCTTTCCCCCAATATCGGCTTTTTCTCATTAGGGCTTCATTCACAATGGCGTCCGACTCCCCAGTCGAAAAAGCCCATGACAGCGAGAAGGAATCAATAACAAGCCTGCCAGCCCCAGAGTCTGGCGAGAATCTGAATCGTGCGCTCTCGGTGCGTCCCCTCACCGCTCCCATTAACCATATAGCTTGATCTTTCGTAGGTATCGATGATCGCCATCGGAAGGTCCATCGGTACCGGCCTCTTCCTTGGCACCGGCCGAGCACTCGCCACTGGAGCCTGAGGTCCCGGTTCGCTCCTCCTCAATTACTCGCTGGTCGGCGCTGTAGTATTCCTTGTGATGTTCTGTTTAGGGGAGATGGCCACTGCCGAGTTTCCGTTGCAAGATCCTTCTCCACTTACTCTGCCCGTTTTGTGGATGAACCTTTTGGGTTCAGCATCAGTTGGAACTATGCATTCAACGATGTAAGTTTAACAGCTGACGATCTTACGGCCGCGCAGTTATTGATGGGATATTGGATCGTATGTCGGTGGCGATGAAAATATTGTTCACTTGTCAGGAATCTCTCTTCCGAGATCCCCGGTTCCACCGCATCGCCCTCGCCTCTTTTCATTCCCTCGATCCCGATTATATCCGCACTTCCATTCCTCTATTTCCCCTTGTCTTGATTCCTCCTTTTTATTTTGCCTATAAATACAGACCAAACTTGTCTAGTTACGTCGTTCAATCAACTCCGTCAAAACCTGATTACTGAGTTCCATCTCTGATTCCATCCGACTCGTCCTTCCGACGCCAGTTTGCTCTCTCTCCGTTTCCTCTTCGGGACTCGGTTCTCACATCACTATGAAAATCAGTGCCGCCTCAGTGCACAGGAGTCACACCTCACATTGAGCTGCCGACCTCTGCTGTCTACTGAGTGTAACCCAATATTCTGTTGTCAGTTCTTATGGTTCAAACTGGCTCAAGTAGCAAGGTGTTCATTTTCTTCGGTGTTCATTCCTCGGCAATCATGGGACACTTATCACATATGGTAACGCTGAACAGGAAAATTTAACGTTTTTCGGCCTGCTTGGGCCTCAAAATCGGAAGGTCACCGTCACCTAGGCAAAAAAATTGCATGGAAATAGTTTGGCCTAGTTGGTTGCCCGGCCAGGCAAGGGGGAGTTGGGGTTCGAAAAAAGATATAGGGTCGAGAAGTTTTTTTCGACCTGTTCTGAACCCCCCCCCCCCCCCCCCCCCCCCCCCCTTTCCATAAAGGGAAGGAGATTCCAACCCCTACCGTCGGACCGTCCATTCCGGTCAGTGCATGTTCGCGCACGTGTGTCCAGATTTGGCGAGATCCATCCAGACAGGCATTGTTTCAGTGCTGTTCAACTATTCTGTGGGTGAGACGCATTCAAGTTGACTTCATTTCAATCCAATATGGCCACTTTAGGTTAACCTGAGCACTCCTCAGCTCAACAGAAGCCCTTGTTTGAGCTCCGAAGGGTGAACCTCAGCCTTTAAAGCCTCCATCAGCGGCGGTTCGACGGGATTTTCTTTCAGGTAAACACGTAGGCTTCAACACCACAAGTGACTGGCAAACTGACGGTGTGTTCTGTGAGTGCACCGGTTACCGCTGGACGTACGCACGTACGTAGGAACCACACGACCTACCCATTTCTTTTCTTCGAAATGAAATTTGGAAAAAAAAAAAAAAAATCGACAGGGAGTGGTGTCACACTCTGCAGGAGCCATAGGAGAGCATGCGGGTTACGCACCTGGGGTCCGCATGCCTCGCTCTTTGCCCCCAGTGTTATCCAAAGGATGGGTTCAGTTTCCTTGACAGTATGGTCGCCAGCATCACGGACAACTCGCCAGCCAATTGGAACTATGGGTGGGCATTTTCTCTGGGCATTTTCCTGATTAACCCGAACCCTTTTGAACTAGCGCGTATCTGAGCTGCATCGATAACAGGCTTGCGAATAATATGTCTTGTTTTCTTCATTGCAGTTAAATGATTATCATGTGTTTAGCGGCGAAGTTGTACTATGGCATGCACTACGAGCGCCTGGTATCTCTGAAGAGTGTGTTGGATCCGAGGGATACGTTCCGGTTCCCTGTCGGTGTCGCGTAAATGATTTTGAGGCGCTCATGTTGCACTGAGCGAATAATATAAATGGACTGTGTACTTACTTCCTATCGCAATTATCCAGTTAACCTGATTATCCACGGGTTGTCTAAATGATTTTTGGGCGTTCAAACGGTTACTGTAAAAATCAGCTTTCAAATTCGGAGCACTGATGTTGGATGGAAGGCACAGATAGACGGAGTTGGAACTCTGGCGAATGCCGACCTGAAAGAACTTACACATCATGAAATTGAGCGGAGTTCGAAAAGGCTTCAGACGGACAGACAGACGTCCAACCTATAGTTCTATTAATTATCCGACTTGAATAGCGGACTCGAGCTGAAACAGGGGAAATGCGGTGCCATCAGAAAATAGTGATGTGATTGACACCCCTGATGTGCTTGTGCCGGCGGCGGCCAAGGCGGGCCATTGTGCTTGCCTTGCCCCATAACCTTGAAGAGGTGCGCGGATCACAGATCGTGGATGTCTTTCGCTGGAGCTCGTCTCTCACTCTTCTCGTCGTTACGGGACAACTGACACTGGGCCACGGAAGCCAACATTTGTTTGGTTGTTGTTGATCTTTTTAAGGAGCGCGCATCACGCAAATTTGTGGCATCTACGTTAGCTAATAGAGCCGGTTAACGTCCGACTATCTCCATCATGCCCTTCACCTTCGATTGCTCAAAGATCCTGAAGAGCAACATCCATTGCCAGGATGATCTGGAATACACTACCTCCACCGTGAACAAACCATCCTCTCGTTCTCGGCAGACTACGTCACTAGGGGCACCCCGACCACCCGGCACGCCTAACGGGACCGCCGCGATAATCGACTGGGCGCAGGGCACATTCGAGGTTGCTGGCCGTACGCGAAGAATTGACGAACTGTGTGCAAAACGGGGCACTTTCTCCTCGTTCGTGGCGCTCCGCCAACTTGAAATTGTGTAGTTTTTAATGAAACGTCACTACCAGAACCCGGTATTGGAGTTGGTTCACCGCGGAGGAGTACAGAGTGAAGTACGAGGCCGAGATAGCTCATACGTCGACGGTGCGTTCGTTTACGGGGCACAGCAGTCACCACAGCTCACATCGGGCTCTCCCGTTTCAATTCCAGGTTTACGCGTATGACGGGACAGTCCTGGCCATGTTAACGACCCGCATTCATCACTTATTCCATGATGACTCGCTGCCATTGCTAAAAATATCGCCGAGTGTCACCGACGATAGGGAACTGCAGTTCATCCTCCTAATCCTTCTGTATTCCGAAACGAAACGGAGGGATCGAAGCCTGAAGAAGGTAAGCCTCCGTTTGCAAATTGATTCCGTCTCTCACGGAACCTTGCCATTGCCAGCGCATGGTGGCCAATTTCGCCAACCGTAGTTGCTAAGATTGCTTGGACGGCTTCGCAGCTGTCCCGTGTCACCTATTCGTCCCACGCCTACTCGTCCACTTCCACCCACACCTCGCATCGCATCCCGCCTTCATTTATTTATCGCCGTCGGGCAACGGGCAACACGTTCGTTTACTTATTTTAATTATTGCCGTCGGCCACCACGCTCGTTTCCTTGTTCTACTTATTGTGGTATAGAACTTCAGAAACGGGGATACAAAAAAAAAAAAAACAAGTTATCCCGTGCGCCCGGGGGCGATTCCCGACCTTGGCGCACGGCGGTTTCAGGCAAAATCCTGTGTATTTATTCAGGCATGACGGGCTGGAGGTGGGCATCCAACGGGCGCAAAAAGGCATCCATCAGCAATGGCCGTCCCCCAAAGCGCGCCTGGACGGTCACAGTGCCAGTTTCGCGAAGAAGGGTTTCCGTCCCATGTTTATTATTCTCTTCATACTCGCTTTCTCCATCTTTACAGACCACTTTTCAAGAGTGACACCACTTGTCATTCACTTGAAGTGCGTCAGGATTCCGACTCCATTTTCGAGAGAACTGGTACCATGGTGCTCCCGCTCGGAGGTCATCTTCTCCGCTCTGTACCTACCTGGATATTCTCGAGTTCTGAGTTCTTCGATGACTTGCTCCCAGCTGTTAATAGTATTACACCGGACAAAGTCCACTCCACATTCCGAAGCGGGAACGATGACTTTCACACCAAGCAGGTTGGCGGAGCCATGTACGACGACCGGCCATGGAGAGGGTGCGCACAGCTGGTCCACGACGACAAACGAGGGAGCGGATGTCCAAAGAACAGAGGAAATAGCAAGTGAAAAAGGCAAAGAGCAAGAAGTGAGATGGAGGAAAGGCACAAGAAATGGGTTGATATGAGGTGAGATCGAGCCCCATTTCGCCCTCGCGCGGGCTATAACGCACATAGCACGGTCCCACTCTCCCCCTGTCCTAACATGCAGGCACCTTTCATGGGTAACCGATGAGGTGGACTTGTCGCAGCGCCGCGGACATCGCTCGAGCCCCGAGCTCCCAGACAGTCAAGCATACCCAGCTCGCGCGCGGATGACGCGTCGCAGGGAACCATCCGCCTTGTACTACGGGATGCCCATCTGTACGAGAACTCGGTGGCGGAAAACAGCGGCGCACGTAGACATATCATACACCGGCGTCGCGGGTCTCCCGCCTCCACCACATGTACGTGCATCCAACGCACAGATTCAGGCAAAGAAGCAGCAAAGCCGCATGCGCCCGTGCACCCGCATCTGACAGTGCGCGCATGGGCGATACATCGTTCCACAAAAGACGGAGACGGCGGGCGCTTATTGGCGCCTGCTTCACTGCTCGTCTCGAATTCGACAGCGTACTAATCCTCAAAAAGGAAAGGGAGAGACGACACACGCACCTAGCGACTTTACGATGTGCACTTCCTTGGACGGAATTGCGCAATTGCGCAATTTTGAGGCGGGTCAGAAAGCTGTTCACGAAGAAGGGGGACAGAAATAGCGGGGAGAAAGGAATGACGGGGAAGGGAAAAAAGGAGAAAGGCGGGGAGGAGATGAGAGATTAGGGTGAGTAGGCGAACGCACGGACATTAACCCTTCCCATATTTTGCTACGCAAATCTAGTCGCGTGTCGATCATTCCATCGTGGTATTCACCTGAAGAGAGAAGGTCGCATGGGGACGGAAGAAGTTGGGCAAGCACGAAGGATCGAGGAGAGATTACGAATGGGAGCGCGGATGTGTGCGCTGCATCTGGGGCCAAAGAGAAGTAGAATGTAGGGAATGCGCAGGGGAGAAACGAAGATGATAAGGGAGAGCACGTATAGTGATAAATAGTACCATTCAAAGTTCGTCCTACTCACTCTCCTACTCGTCTCCTACTCGCCATTTTACCGCCAAAATGGCAACAATGAACAAAAGGGAGCCCAAGTAGGAGGCCAAAAAAGAGCAACTTTGAAACCTCACCCCGCTGAAATTCCAAGTAGGAAGCAAGTAGGAAGAATTTCCTGCTCAAAAAACGATCAAAACACACTGAAAAACCGAGTAGGAGAGTGAGTAGGAAGCTGAGTAGGAGCGCGGTTACGTAGCGCCTCAAGGATTGTCCGGGCATAAATAGCAGAAGGTGCCTGCTCCTCCAGCCAGCAATCCTTTGCGCTCTTTCCTGTCATTAATTTACTGTGCTAGCCTCATTTCTGGGTTCTCATCGGCCTTGGGCTCCTCCCGTCATCAATATCAATTCCACACTTCAATTTGCTGGGCTAAAATGGCTGGGTCGATTTAGCCATCTCTCGGGCTGTGAGTTACTCGGAGTCGCGGACACCAATATCAATTCCTTGCTTCTGCCGTACCTCCGTTTTTGTGCCGGTGAATTATTGAACTATTTTCAACCTCCTTCAACACTCTCATTTCCTTCCACCGTTTCCGCTTTGGATCCCGCCCCTCATCCATTTCATGTTCCGTGTTTACGATCTTAGATCCGTGTAGTTCGCACGGACTGTCCCGCGATTTAATCATAGACACTTCATCCCTTGAAATCACGATCCAGAAGCATGCAACACTATTATTTCCTTCCCGCCCTTTCCGTTTTGGATCCCGCCCCCTCATCTATGTCATGTTCCGTGCCATGTAGTCCGCAGCACGACTGGATCGCGATTCTAATCGTAGACACTTCACCACTCAGAATTACGATCCTGCAGTGTCCGGAGCGAAGCGAGGATCCATCTTGCTATCATAAAAAATCTATACCGCAGAATATACTTATTATCCACATTTATCGGAGCGAAGCGAAGGTCCATCTTGTAAACGTATCAAGTACAAGTCTATTCATGGCAATCATCGGCAAGCAGACCGTCGCTGCAGAAGCCGAATAATGTGGCGGGAGAAAAATGACTTACGGGAAAGGGATGACGAAAATGTGATGGTCCGCCAAAAAACACTTTGATCGCGACGTACATAATAACCCGTACCTAAAGGTGGCGGGAATACTTGATTCCAAAACTAGTCGTGGAGAAATATTTTTCTTGCCAACGTGATGCCGGTGAACCGCGGGGATGGGGGACTGAAGGCGAAACTCCTGCCGTTTTGTCCTAACATCTTCACCAATCCGGGCTGGTAGTCCTAAATGTGTGGTAAACATTCAATAGAGCTCTTTTGCAACCGCTGAAAAACGACTTTTTCACTGCGTTCAGGCGGCCCGTAGGCAGAGGCTCTGCCTACCCCCAGCGGCAGAGCTCGGTAGATCTGGGGTAGGCAGACTGTGCCTACCCTCTGCCTAACTCCCCCGGCATCAGATTCTCGTCTCCATGGGTCGCAGACTAAATATGAACCTCACAATAACGATTGTGGGAGTTGTGGGAATGTTCTCTGATGCTTCTTTGCCGATCATTTCAAGATCATAACACTGTTAGCCGAGCCAGAGCCGAACGACCTGAGCAAAATCAACTTCAATTTTAACCAAAATTTAGTTCTGCCTGTTGCAAATGGCGCCTCATCACCCTTCTGTACAGAAATGACTGTGTGAATCAAAATTATGTGGCTTGCGGCGAACCGGGGTGTTGACCAGCAAGCCCAGGGTCGTCGGTGATCAAAAATAACGTTAGGAAATCAGGCGTATCAAAGAAAATAACACACTACTTATGTTGGGGCTCTTAGACTCAGAGAACTAGAGGATGGGAAACACTGGGCGGGTCTACCAAGATACGGTGTTGGGCTAGGTAGGCAGGGTCTGTCGCCGTGACCGAGGCACAGGGCGACCAAGGGAGGAAGACCTGTGACGACATGGTGTCGGCAGGGTCGGTCTAGGCACCTCGGCACAGGGCCACCCAGGGCGACGGCCTCTGCCTACAGGCCGTCTGAACGCAGTGTTTGTCGACCAGCGATTAAAACATTTTGACCATGGAGCAACTGTGGAGCGCAAACTGTCAACCAGTTTTATTTTTGTCCCAACAGAAATTCCACCCGTATCCGGCTCTGGCCACCGGATATGGGATATATCGGCCTTCTCCAGTGGCCAGCTCTAGGGTTATAGCCCTAGCTCATCTTTCCTGCTGCTAGCTGGCCGGGGAGCGCGTCGAGATCAATTAGTTTGAGTGTAAATCTGGAATGACGTTTTGACCGTGGAGTAAATATGCAACTCATCTCCTTGACCAGGTGGAGCACCGTTTTTCGGCACAAATTCAAAATTGTGTGGTTGCAAAAGAGCTCTAATCAAGTATGCTCATTCTGCCGTGCATTCAAGTTCCTTCTTAACGTTGAACTGGAAACGCCACATTTCCTTTTCCTTACTCCCTGACCTTAGAATCCACTGTGTCTGGGCAGCGGGGAAGGAGGGCCGCTCTTTGGAGGGAGACGATTCACCGTTGAGAAAGGTGCTTGATCCCAACGCTACAGCCACTATACGTCAACCCTTCTCATCTGCGAAGATATACTATGATCAACCTTGCCCAGGTATGGCTACATTCTGACGATACATTCCAAAGATGTGTACCGCCAGGAATTGTGATGCATATCATCTGCATTCATTGTGGAGCCGTTCGTGTCACCCTTTTTACCTTGCTCCTTCCTGCCCATATAAAATCTGGGTCTTGGCAGGGGGTTAAAAGCGGTTGGGTAGGAGATTCATAACAGAGTCCATTCAATTTGAACATTAAGCGAACTAGGATTGATAACCATACGACTGGCCAGCGACGGATTTCGGCCCCGTGTTCAAATCGTGGCTGCGGGCAATTGCGCCAAGCTCAACCTACGTTCGTCACCGTGGAGGCATATAAAGTGGCTGCCTAAAGTCCTGGATTGCCACCAACGATGTTCAACAAACTCCTGTCCGCCGCCGCCTTCGCCGCCCTGCTCCTGGCACAAGCGGCCATATCTGCACCCCAGGTCTCGACCCCTGGTAGCTACAAACCATGTATGTCCGTTGCTCGCGTATCATCCCTGCATCGCTCATCAAAGTCCCTGGTCCTGCGCACAGGCACCACCACGGCCGTTCGTATTCTTCGTGCTGTCTCTTCAATCGTCTACTGATACTCACATTGCAGGATTGTATGCTGGCCCTTTTTCTATAATTCGCGCATCCTGATTAACTTCGTGTTCATCCAAGGTCCCAAAGGGGAGATCTGCTGCATTCCCCCCACTTTCCCTGACGCTCAGCACTTGTGAGTCCTAGTAACTCTATTGGATGTACGAGGTGTTTACATAGGTCCATGTGCGTAAGCTGCGCAACGATTTGTCCGTTGTAGAACAAGATAGTGGTGGATCAAAGTCTGGTGGATCGAAGTATGAGAGATGGTCGAACGTGTTCCTGTTCTCGCATACCAAATAATACTATCAGCTAACTTAAATAGACGCTACAACGGTGGAAGTACAAGATTATTTGTTCTCCTTTTTGTACCGAGACCTGACAGTGAAAATCCTACTCTGTCTCCCAACCCTGAGGGAGGTTGGATAGGAGACTGACAATCATGGTGAATTTGTGCCTGAATAGGAAATTCCCACACGGGTCCAAACTAAAAAAGTCGCCGGGAGGCTACCTCGACGGCTGGCGCGAGGTTGTGTATCTCAACGGCGCGCGAACCTGAACGGCAACAGAAGTTACCTTGGTGTTGATCGATATCGCTTACATGTGAAGACTGTCTGCCAATTGACTCGAGTAGGTTGTCGTGGTCTAAACTGGAATAGCTAGTGGTTTCAATAAGTCCGAAAATTGAGAAGAGGAAACGTAAGCAAGAACCTGATGGACACGATGATAGAACGGTTAATCCTCAGCACGCACACATGATGAGAATGCAGGTAAGTGCAACTCATTTGCGCTTTCATCGCGATCTGGAATAAGACATAAGGGTGTTTCATATATAGAATTTGGGCACAAGTTGGGGCACAAATCGAAGTTGGATGTTCAGTCGTGCATAAGACCACAGCCTGACATCCGACCTGTGCCCCAACTTTGGCTAATTCGGGTCTCGGGCCTGCACCCCATCTTTCTGTTGGTGGGGACTCGATGCCGAGTCAGGGACGCGGGCGAAGTGGGCGGCAGCGGGGAAGTGGTGGGGAATGGGAGTGATAAGTAGGTAGGTAGGCAGGTAGGTAGGATTACATGGTACGATCCCGATTAGGAATGCCGGTTTGAGGAAGTATCCCGGTGTACTAGGCTAATAATGTTCACCTCGTCCCTCACTTCTAGAAATCTCCCGAGCCGAGCTCACGCACCCAGCGCTCCGTCACGCTGTAGAACCGTTACCCGATTGACTCCTAGAAGTAAAACCCAACCCAAAAACAGGCAACATCTTTCAACCAGCGACCGTTTGAGCCCTAAACGTGGAGTATTGTCTGTTAATTCACATCAATATCTCAGATTCGGAGTCCATTTCCAACGAAGCTCGGGAGGAGATGGTTTTACTCAGATTCAATTATCGTTGGACTGGTACTGTATTGCTTTCCGTTGTATTCACAATGACATCAAGATTTTTCTGATGCCACGGGGCTGGTGACCCCCGACTTCAACTTGAGCATTACGATATCAGAAGGCGGGATCAGCAATTACTTAAATCCTATATTAAACGTCATGATCACGAAACCAAAATACTCCTCGTCGTAGATCTGCATAATCCCTCGAGAATTTTCGAGCAGAAACAGAGAAATGAAATTAATCAGGTCGTTTCCGGAACTGGGTGGGGTAGTAAGTAGTAACACATCATAGCGCCATCCGCCAGCGCTTCCCTACGCATGTACGATTTCAGTGATACCGTCTCATTGACTTTCGCGTTAATTATGACACGGCGCCTAAAGGCCAGATGCGAATTGGATGCAAACACAATATATTGAAACTCTGGTACACATTCGAGTCGGCCCATTTATGTCAACCACAGTCCGCTCTCGTCTCACGCAAAGCGGGGCACGACTTCCTTCTGGATGAATTCGTTCAACGAGCTGAACTTCACGCCGAGCGCAACGAGGTCGGGGTTGGGGAAAGGTGTTTCCTTGTAGACACCGATCTTGGCTTGGAAGAGGAACTGCGGGGGGGAATGTCAATGTAGCCAGATAGCAAGAATGCCGGCCATACCATCTCGTCGAGCTCTAAAACCCCAGTGGCCTCGACCGGGACGAACTTCACCTCCTTATTGATCGCTACCAGCACATATCAGCCTCCAAACACCTTAAGCCGAAGGAAGGTCAACACCCACCTGCTGCAATTGCTTCCGCGAGCTCAGTATACGTGAACCGTAGGCTGACCACGGGGTACGACTTGCCCAGCACGCCCTTGCTCGCGTCGGTATAGTTGGTAAGCAGAGCGAGGGCGGCTGCCCCGAGGTCGTGCCCGACCCACGTGGCGGACTGGATGTCGTTGGGACCGTATTTCGGGACGGGGATGATGTAGCCTGTGTCGGTCTTCTGGAGGGAGCCCAGTCTGCGGTGACAGAGTGCGAATGTCAGCGGCGCTGAGGGTACAGTTGAGGAGGGTTGGTACGCACTTCCACAGGTTCTCGGCAAACCAGCCAGTCTGCAGTACGGCGTACGGGACGCCCGAGGCCTTAAGGTAGTCTTCGATCACAGCTTTGTCTGTGGCGGACAGGTCAGGCCTCCCCCAGGCGATAAAATTGTATTTGAATAGAAACACGCACTGTCGTAGTGGTAGACATGGTTGTATAACCCTTTTGACTGTTCCTTTGCGCTGGGAAGGGAGCTGTAACAGGATAAGATATGGGGTTGGTTGGTTTGTGGCGCGGTAAGAACGTACCTCCAGATGAAGAACTTCACGCCGACCTCCTTCGCCGCGTCGACGAGGTTCTTCCCTTGTGTGATCTCTCCCTTTCCTGTGGAGTCCGCAGGATAAACTTCAGGGTCCCAGAAGTTGGTGTTCTACGATCCGTGGATCCATGAGCGTACCAAGACGAATGGAGGATAAATTAGACCCGCACCCCAAACACCGCCTCGCTTCCGCGTATCGCATTCTTCACGGACTCCTTGTCGAACAGGTTCCCCACAACGACCTCCACGCCCTTGGCGATCAGCGCCTTGCTCCCATCGGAGTCGAGGCTCCGCGAGACAGCGCGAGGGGTATACTTCCCGTTTGCAAGCACAGCGTCAAGTACGGCGGAGCCTGCCCAAAGGTTTCTCGTAAACAATGAAGGTGGTAATGAGCGATGAGCAGATCCACCTACCCTGGTTCCCATTCGCGCCGAAGATTGTGATAATAGCCATTCTGTTTCAGTGGATTCTTTGACTCGGTTAAGTGTCAGTGTTATTTCCTGTCCGTCGAAACCAGAAATATTTTATAGCCAACGTTCGCGTCATCTGGCTGATGACAAAATAGTGGGCTCGATAAGCCGTCTTAGAAAGGAATGAAATGCTGAACTGGTTAGTAAGGGAACTACTGGACTTGTTAGCTAAAGCGAGGTTGGTCACTTATTTAAAAATGGTTCATCTTCCCATGTCACACGCCATATGAAGTCTTAGTAAGTCTTACCCTGAGATTCGTACAAAACATGACCTGAAACAAACCACTGGGATGACAGAGCATAGAGCCCATGACTACTTGGGGTAAATACGGATATCGGGAACATGTATCATCTCTCGTCTAGTTTTACTTGTCATGGAAAGCCGTCGTGCTTCGGCACTTCCCGGAATCACGTGATTGCCAATCACAACCATTTTTTACTGTGCGTCCCACCATTCGTGCGAATGCGGACTGCTCAGACCACTGAAACTACTTCGAATTCCAGATTTCATTAAGTTTACTCCATCCTCCGGCTGCAAATCCTCCTCGAAGGTCCCCATTATTTCCGTCCGCATTAACTTAGGATGAGTGGATTGAAGGTGGAAGATTCTCGATAAAATACACCTCTTTACATTTATAAGTGGGTGCATTGGTCGTTCATGATTTTCTGGCCAACTTGATGGCACCAGAGGGTGAGGGAGAGCTGCTGGTGGGTGGGCGTAGAATGCTACAGCAAGCGTGCAATTTCGGCATGCCCATGGAAGGCCGCTGCCTGAAGTGGTTGTCCAAAGAATCCACGAGTGTTGGCCTCTACACCCTGCTTGAGGAGCCCATGCACCACCTGGAAAATTCCAATACGCATACCCACATGCAATAAACAAAGACCTAATTATCTGATCCCTCGCTCCAAACAAACTGAACCTCGCCCCGGTTGAGGGACCACATAGTTACTGTCTATGATATAACAAGATGCAAACAGGTCCATTCTTCCAGGCCCATTTCGCGCTTGAGTCCCTAGATCAATGGTTATTCACGCTTCTCACGCAAGTCAAGTAGGATCCGGAATAACTTAGATTCTAGACGTGTTCAAAACCTAGATTTTTGTGTGGGAAGATTTTACTTTATTTCTTCTAACATCGCGGGGAGCCCAAAATTCACTGAGCAAATCCTCACAGTCAGCGGCGGCGTACACTGGGGACGAGGTTTAATATAATGGCCCTGTACATTACTCAGAATATTTGATCAGATATCCTGAGGATATACTGGCAATATACGGGGTCATTATATCACATCTTGTTCCCAATGGTATCACAGACCTACAAGTGAACTGGAGGGGAACCGTAGTCCGCGACACATTGTTCTCACGTTCTATGCCGAAAGACGACATCAATGACTGTTAATGTCAGTATTTATTCCTAGTTGAGGCTTCAATATGACCGTTAATTTTGTTTTATAGTATACAGAGGCTATATACCATAGAGGCTGAAACGAGCCTCAATTTTGTCCATGTAATATGGCATTATTTATCGCCACAAAATCAAACTTTGCGGTCGAACTCACACGCTGACACAAGTTAGTCCTACTTGGAGACAGCAGCGACGGAAACAGAGCCTCCGGTGGTGCCAGCGATCGGGTTGCCCTGATCGTCGACGACCTCGATGTTACGGAAGTTCTGAAGAAAAGTGAATATTTGAGAGGAGAGAAGAAGGAAACACAAACGGTTGCGATGCCAAAGAAGCCGTTGAAGATATCAGCGTCAATGCCAGTCTTGGGGGGAGCAGCGTTGGCAGCAGTCTGGGCAGCAGCACACGTGGCCTTCGCAGTCGCATCAGCTCCGCAGGAGTTGACAAGGGTATCGCAGATGGCCTGAGTGATGATAGAAATGGCCTGGGCGGAACCGTGGCTGAAAGAAGTCTTGTCAACGGGCTGGAAGCTTGTCTCTTTGCGGCTGTCGAAGCCAACACCGAACTCGATCTGGGGGATGGTGCATTTACCTGTAGGCCATATGAGCGGCGGTGGTGAGAACGGAATATAATCGACATACCGAAGTTACCAATGGAGCTCGAGGTCGCGGTGACGGTCGCAGCCACTGCCGAGTCAGTTGCTGCGGCCTCAGACGAAGAGGCATCGGAAGCACTCGTGCTTGGGTAGTTTGAGTTCACAGCAGATGAAGCGAGCAATAAAACACACTCAGTGATCGAAGAGGCGGCGGTGGCGGCAGGGACACCAGCGACAGCAGAGTTGATCTCGTCAGCGGTGGCATCTGATAGGGCGTAAGTAAGCGATGTACGCCCCATGATAGACAATCGAGCCAAACCTGGGACCAAGAGGTTCTGGGAAACGATGCAACCAACAGCGTCGTTAGCATCATCGCAAGTGTTTCCCTTGCCCGTAGAATCTAAACCAAGGTGAGATAAGACCAAATGATCATAATTGAAGCGACAAACCGTTGGGGTTGCCTGGGGCGAATGTACCAGACTTGAGGGCGTCCTGGGGGTTCCCACCGACAGACGCGATCTGCTTAGCGAGTTCAAGGACAATAGCCTTGTTAACTGCGGCAGCGTTGGTGGAAGCAGGGTCCTGAGAACAACGCTATGTAAGCGCACGTACAAAGATCCCGAGTATACACTTACCTGGTGTTGCTGGATGGCAGCAATTTCAGGGTTGACGGCCTTGAGGCTCGTGCAGGGGGTGGTCGTGCCTCCCACAGTGCCAGAGTTGCGCTCCAGTGCGCGGAAAATCAAGGCGCTGACCTGTCCGTCAACATCACCGGCCGCTTTGGCGTTGGTAAATGCTTGGTCGGCAGTGGCTTGCTGCAGACAATTTGCATCGGTGAGTTTCCCAAGACCTCCAGCGGCGGCAGCATTTCCAAGAAGACCGAAAACTGCGTCGACGATGCCATTTGGGTTGTTCTTGGCCAAACTTGCTTGGTGAGAATGCTCTGTGAGTGATTGCGTTAGACCGCTAGGATGTATGGATACGAAGAAGAATGGAAACTACCTTGAGGCACTTCGCGGCGAATGGGCAAAGCCAATGAAGAAGACGACAGAAGAAGAGCAAGGAAAACGGCCTTGTAGGACAGCATTGTCAAAGTGTATGTCCAGCAGAGGATGTTTGAAGAAAGTGTACAATAAAGAAAAGACAACCTGGAAGAAAAGTTAGCAAGGGATCAGGGCAGTTTTGTTGCATGCACTAAACAACAAGAACCTGTCTTGAGTGGCGAAGGGAAAGGTGAGAGCAAGAGCTGAGGGGAGCCGCAGAAGACATCGTCCTTTAAGGGCGCTGCGCTTAAACACCGCTCGCAATAAAAATATCGTGTCTTGGAACAACAAGATGGTTACTATGTTGACATAACGTGGGGCCCATCGTGTTTGAGCAACACATCTTTTAAATTAGCAATAGATACTTAGGCACACTCGGCCTCAACAAGCCGTGCGACAAAAACGGCCAACAATTTGTTTTCGGGTCCAGTTTGGGTCCAGTTCCTCAATTCAACGTTGATCCTCGTACTATCTAACCACGCAACCTCCGCTTGCAACTGAAAATTGAAGACGATGCCACAGGCATGGCCTTAGTCTCTCGTAGACAGATGCCACGGCCACGACAAGCATCGCTCTGCAATGATATATCAATGTCGAAGAGAGATGTTTCTATTGGGTCTACAGAATCGCCGTCAATGAAAGATCAGCAAGGCGTAGTGGCGAGATGGCGATCACCATCATCCGATGATATTTGATGCACATGAAAGCCCGGATACAGCGACCACGAGAAACTGATTCTTCCTTGCAGCCTCAGCCAGCCCGAAAACAGGCTGTATTATTTTGACAGAGTGTTCAACCCCAAATGAGCTGAGAAATGGCGAAGTTTTTGGTCGGCACTGCGGCCTGCCATTTATGTCATATCCATGACATGATTGCCGAGAATTGAATAATTCGAAAAGTGAACATTTACAGGTAACACGTAACACCCCATGAACACTGGTCGAAATGATACAGCAGTGCCATGGTGAGCCACGGTCTGGGTAACCCGTGTGCGAACCCGTCTTTCGGAGGTGAATTGTGCAAAGTCCGATACTGCCATATCATCTACAGTGGTTCAAAAGACGTTCAACAATTTATAGTTTTATTTAGGCTGATCCGAACGGACGTCCTGCTACGCTGCAAAACCGTGGATGAGATGTGACATCATACGTCGTATCCGAATGTGCCTCAGAAAATGATTTAGTTCAGGAACAAGGCAAAACAGAAATATTGAGTCGGGAAGTATCGGGCTGTCCTGACTAAAGCAGAGCTTCCCCATGCAGATGGACTGGGCCTTTGCCACGAGGACCGGGTCCCAGAAGAACTGGGATGGAATTTCAAATTCGGGGGCGGGTCAAGGTGTACAGTGCAACGGGAAATCACATGGGCGTTTTTCCTGTCGCGGACAGCAAAATACATTTCTGGTCGTATAACTATAACAGGGACCGAACATAGTACTTCTCTACGTACATCCAACGTTTCCATATTTCCTTTACTTCCCCTCGGGCTGTTTCGCCAATAACGAGCGCCGGTCATCTCTATTATGTTACGGAATCATCAGCCTAGCTATAAGAGAGAACAAAAGAGAAAGAAAAAGAGTATAAAGCCGACGCACCCTCGAGTTTGGACAATCCTTGTAACACAATCATCAGCATCCATCTTTCTTGGCAAAAGCAACACCCGGTAAGGGGACGCACCATCAGATCCAACTCCGTCGGCGCCACATTGCACGGCGCGCCCTCTTCCTCGTCTTCGTCTCTATTGTTGCTTTTATTCTTCTCCTCATGCTGCACGAGCGCATACCCATCCGCTCTGTTGCCCGCGAGGATGAAAGGCACAGGATTACACGTGTACGCCGTATGCGGCGCGCCGGTTTTGGCATCGCGCATCTGCTTCGCGTTGCCGTGGTTGGCGGTGATGAGGAGGTGTGCCTGAAGAAAAAGCAGTAAGTTCGTCAGCAACAAGTTAAAAGGGAGGACGTACCCCGCGGCTGGCACGCTTCGTACACGGTCCCTACGAAGGCGTCGGTGCGTGATGGCGGATCCCGCGACGGCTTGGACGCTTATCTCGGGCTACAGATCGTAAATCGCGATCTAGAATGTTCAAATTATCGTTAACGCACGAATGAGATATTGGCTTCAGATAAAATGAGGAAATAAGACGAGAAAGTATCAAAAGGGAATATCAGTTAGAAGCAGAAGAGAAAGGAAAGAGCTAGGAATAGAGAGGAGACGAAAATAAGTGCAGTGAGCACGCACCTTCGGCGACGGAATCATAAACCTCTCCCCACCCTCAAACTACTTTTTGACCCCACCGTTGAAAAAGAACCTGATGTATGCGGTTTCTGAAACCGCCGGCGCGTCAGGTCAACAAAAAGCAAGAAATAGAGACAGAAGATATAGAGGACCAGCGAAGACGAAACCCACCAGCAATATGTGCCTGCTTCACACGCTGCCAACCACTCCGCGAGGACATGGCCTGCAGCGGGAAGGCTATGGGGAAGGGGAACTCGGTATTGTAGGCGACATGGTGGTTATGTGCTGTTATTGGGTGGGGTGAATGGCAGCGTGCAGGAAAGTAAGGGTTAATCCATGAGAACCAAATGGGAGTGAGGATGAAGGAGACCTACCAGATCCTTTGGGACCGTCACCTCCATTGGTTTCTTTGGCAAGCCCAGGACGGCGACGAGCTCGCGCATACGATTGGAGCAGTAGTTGAAGAAGAAGAGGGTGTTTCCGTCCGAATAGTTCGTTGGCGAATGGAGGGAGATAGGGCAAAGAAGAATTGGAAGCGCACCTTTAATCCACCCTGCATCCCTATTAACGATAATCGGCTTCAAAAACTCATCCGTGACGTCCTTCTCATAGTTCGCCTTGATCTCATCGACCACGCCCTTCCCCTCGCTGAGCTTCGCGCCATCCCCGCTCACGAGCCCATCCACAGCGATCTTAACGCGCTCCCACCGCTTATCGCGGTCCATCGCATAATACCTTCCTACCACTGTCGCCAGCTCCCCATATTCCTCTTCATGAAATCGAGGAGGTCTTGGCAGTAGCCGGCGGCGGAGCGCGGCGCGGTGTCGCAGCCGTCGCCGAAGAAGTGAATGAATGTCTCCAACACGCCTCGTTCCTTTGCGGTCTCGAGGAGCGCGTAG
This sequence comes from Mycena leptocephala, assembly GCA_029378395.1. Classification (NCBI taxonomy): domain Eukaryota; kingdom Fungi; phylum Basidiomycota; class Agaricomycetes; order Agaricales; family Mycenaceae; genus Mycena; species Mycena leptocephala. The sequence goes on from JARJLF010000183.1 coordinate 243,706, forward strand.
AGGTGAGTGTTGTGTGAGTGGACTCCGCCGTCGGAGATCTAGGTGGACAGGTATCAAGAAGAAGAAGGGAAAGGGATGTGGAAAGGACGCACGAGACCTATGAGATGGAGCCGACCGTTCCCGTCTTTCGCGTGCTTGAAGCTGGCGAGGACGGTCTCGTTCTTATGGAACACCTTTTTCTTGATCGAGAGGTCGATGCAGACGATGCCTGGCCGGACGACGCGCCAGGCGCCGATGTTCAGGTGTCTAGTCAGGCCCATTTGATCATATCCCTTCAAGGCTAGAAGCTGGGTAGATGCGGTCGGACGACGCACCCGACTTCAGAATTCCTCATCAGCCCGTCTGACAGACCCACAGGCGTCCCGTGTGCGGCAAGCCGGTGCTGGGAATGTTCCTTCCTGATCCTATCCGTGTTGGTCGTCGTCCCCGCCTCAATCGCGTTCCCCTCGAGCCCGCCATCGTGTACGCTATCGCCTATCGCATTTCAATGATTTGACTTTTGTGCAGGGTTTAGAGAGGCAGCAGCGTACATGAGCCAGACCTTGTTCCTCACTTGGGCGGGCATGCGATTCTTTTGTAGGGAAACGATTGAGCGGAGAGTTTTGAAGATCGGCGTCGCGGAAAAAGGGTGCACGTCATGGTGCTAGCCAACATTCTCAGCACGTGATCAGGACGCGTCGCGTCACCCAAACAAATGCATCGCTCAGAAACAATGACTGCAGTCAAACCCAGAAGATTTTGAAGTGCACTTGGAGGGATGATTTGTACCTGTCAATTTTATATGAATTAATGGGGAGATTCACCAGGAGATACAATACAATATTGATGCTAAATTGAAAAGCAGGATTCCTAATCGTTACCCAGCTTGAATTCACCACCGTGGATCAGCGTCACTGAAAAAATACAACTAGGCATTTTGGTAACATTAGGGCTCCATACACGCTACTTGAAAATCTCGAACACATCGCTGTCTCAAAGTCACTGGCGGTGGCCGCGTTCGTGTATCTATAAGCGCCGGTGAGTATACGACCGCACGTTGTCGCAGAGAAGATCTCCCGTTGAAGCAGCGTGTCTAAAGATCTACTAAATCTTCCGTGACCACCATGACCGCTCCCTCGCCCAACTCCTTCGCAGCAGCGGCGTTGGGGACGAGGTCAAGGTGGTAAATGCCCTGAGTAGCAGCAAGGCGAGCAAATGGCGATTCGGGATTGGGGAGCAACGCAGCAGGGGCGTCGAACTCGGCGATGGTGCCGTTTTCCAGGACGAGGATCTGCGTGAATAGTATACGTAAGTGAATAACTACCAGGGCACGGACCTTGTCATAGTTGACTGTCGTCGCTGGGAAATAGATGGAAATAGATGGTGGTTCCTCGTGGATGTAGTATGACCTCCAGAAGACACATACATATGCGATGTGCGATAGCCAGGACGGTGAGGCCTTGCATCTGGCTACATGACAGATTTTTTTCATTGGTGATGCATACTGCGTTTGAAGATGTTTTTAGGGTTTGTTTCAGATGAAAGAAAAACGAAGCGCACCCGCCTTGAGGTGGACTCATCGAAGACGATGATTTTCTTCTTGCCGAGCAAAGCCCGGGCGAGACAGAGCAGCTGCCGTTGCCCCTTTAAGAAACTTTCCTCGTCGACAACTAGATGATCAAGCTTGTCATCCTGTACGGCGTCTCGTTAGCCAGGGTCAAGGTAGGCGACTCGGAGGGATTGAATACCAAGGCAGACACGGCGTCATACATCTCGACAAGTTTGAGTGTTTCCGACAACTCGAGCCCAGGCCCATCAGCTTCCAGGATTATGGACACACCCCATAGATTCGCGAAGCCGGTTCAGGGGGATGGTCGCACTATCAACACCGTCAATGGCGATTTTTCCAGTGACGAGATGCTGGTCAATGCCCCAAGTACAGTAGATGATTTCCCAGAGCCAGTCCTGCAAACGGGTCCCAAATCAACAAAGACTTATCCTCAATTCAGAGACGGGTACCTACCGGCCGCAGATACCAATTTTCAGCCCGCCTTGCAGATCGAACGAGAGGTTTTTGAGCGCAAGTGGGAGGTCACCGCTGGGCAACATATTATATTATGCATGAGATGGGGGAAACTATACCGATATTTCATCGAGAAATCTGCGAAGGTTAAGCTCCCAACGGACGGCCAAGTCGAGGGGTCGTTCATCGGCATCTCATTGAAGACAGTCTTCTCTTCCGGAAGCAACTCCGCGAACTCTTGAATCCGGTCAATGACTACACTAGCATTCTCCACTACGGCGAGAGATTCAAGCACGTTGTGCAAGATGGGTTCCAGGGACACTAGTCTGAGAGACACTCAGTTAGAAAGAAGTTGGATCAGCGTGAATGGACTAGTTCAACCCACCTCGAGAGTGTGATACCCAAGAATGTTGCAGAGGTAGAATCTCTGGGCCATACAGTGAGGATTGCAACGCTGCAGGCGAGGATCGTTTGGAATGACAACAAGAACACACATAGGAATAGTTGGCCTGTGACGCGGCGGTAGAAGGCTCCTTGGGATTCGTTGAGAAAAGCGGTGTTCTGCGCTCGGAAAAAGGCCTGTGCGCTATACGCCCTCACAGTGATAAGTCCAGAAACTGTGGTCCCGAATAGAGAGCTTGCGCAAAAGCCGCATGAGCCGCATGCGGCTTTTGGGCATTGTGCAAAATTACAAGGTTTTTGCTGTGTTCCCTCTATGTTTTTGTGAGTTCAATGCTCCCTCCTCCGGTCTCTGTGGGACTGTAATGCATTCATCCAATGGGTATCTGGTCGATGCGCAACCTAGGGGGGCCGTTTTTCCGGTCATCAGTCCAGCTCCACTCAGACTTCCCATACTTGTCGCGTCTTGCACACAGCAGTTAAGGCACAAATGAGATTTCTTCACTGTCCTGTACTTGTCCTTGGATCCAACTACCCTTCCATCAACTTGGGTTCCCAGTAACCTCAAATTTGATTTCCGCATGCGGCTTCGCGCAATGCCAAAAAGCTGCATGCGGCTCGTGCGGCTTTTGCGCAAGCTCTCTAATCATGGCAAGGACTTCTGTGTTTCGCCTTTCTGCATCTTCTTGCATCTGTGTAATGTCCTTCATATGATTGACCATTGAGACCTACATATCACATTGTCAAATGAGTGGTTGAGTCACCAAACAAATACCACGCCTGAAAAAACTCAAATCCTTGTTGCAATCCTGCCTTGCAATTGTTGAGCAATGTGCTAATCTTGCCTTGATGGAAAAACTTTTTGACCTTGCTGCCTTTCTGTTGAGCTTCAACAAATGTGTGGATTGTGTAGAGAGTCCTGATAGCAGTAGTCAATACCAAACAGAGTTTTTTTTTTCCAAGGCAAGCAACATACTCTGTGAACTTTCCAATGTGAGTCAACATACTTGGTGGCAGTTCTCCTCCCATATCTGACTTGATGTGAACAATTAGAATTGCATTGAGCAACTCATAAGTTTGCGCCATCAATTGGCCACATTCATTCTTATTTTGTTTCACTGTCTATCATGACTGATTGAGATATATGGTTACAGCAGATTCACTGGCAATGTACCTGCATATTTTTCAAGAGAGACTGGGTTGTAATAGCCATGGCCATACAGTGGGGGCTGTTCGACTGCTGGCAAGGGTTTCCAGAGTGCATATAGTGAGATTCAAACATGTTGTAATATTGTTTAGTCGAATTGTGGCAACAGTAGGTTGGGGGGGGGGGGGGGGGGGGGGCGGGGGGGGGCATCTTGGGAGGTGGCTCATGGTGCTCAAGACATGTAGATATTTATCTTGTATGCTGATGGTATCACACACATAACGCACATAAGCTGTGATGCTTTCCCTCTCTAAGACCCCAGAGCCTCCTTAACTCCGCTGATAGATGTGTGAACCTGTCAAATAATAATGGGTCAGTCAAAAAAATGTTGGAATCCCGAGTCCGTTGCTTGATGCCAACCGGTATATTACTGATTGCCCCATGCACTGCCTTCTTTCATGTACCTTGCATATCTCTCCATTTGGTCTAATTATCCCTAGCTAGCAGTTTACGGCTAATCTTGGAACCAAATGTGCAGGCAATTTCTTTTGCCTATTTGAGGCTGATTCATGCACCATAAAAATGTTTCCTCCTACCAACAATTCAGAGAAGCTCACAAGGAAGCAAATAGCAGCGCAGGGGCATTTATTACATCAAAATATTACCTGATTCAATGACCATCACTCGATTTTACAGTATCGTTTCCGTTTCCGTTTTTTGTGCCGGTGAGTTCAAACTGTTTACAAACTGTTTGTACAAGGTTTAAACGGTTTGAAAAAATAAATGACTTCCGGAAGACTGTCCAGCAGGAATTTTGGGAATCCTGAGAATGGAAGTGTCTCTGAAGCCTTTTAGAATCTTGACAGCACCAGAACGAGGTACTGACCGTGCGGCGCATAACTGGAAGGACCATTCTGATGTGTAAAAATCGTTGTTGGGTGTATTCATGCGTTGTAGGGGCCTATATTGCGGGACCACTTGGTCACCCACAGTCTCTAAGAACTTTCCACGCTCATACTCTGCTAGTTTCTACCCTTTGGTTTCAGTACCGCCATGGACTGCAGCTCCGGTTCAACTGCCCTCTGAGTCAAGTGGTATCGAGCATTGTCCCGTGCCAGTGGAAAGGATGTACGAATTCGAACCAAAACTGACCTGGACAGTGAAGCGCAATGAAATGAACCCTTCTTGGACAGAACCAAGACCTGAAAAAATCCACGCATGCTGGTTTTGAAGTACCCAGAAAATACCATTTATACACTGTTTTAAACGGTTTTTCAACCGTTTCCATTTGTTGTGTCCGGATCCAGACATGGAAAACAAAAGGTTGGAGCCTTACTTGACATCCAACCGTGACAGTCAGACATCATAATTGACTCCGACGGTTCTTCAGCTTGTTCTCCACGCATTGAACACGTCAGGCGGGGATTTCGTCGAAATTTACTGCTTCGAGCTCGGAGGGTTGGCTCGCAGCGTGTGACAGATATATGTATATCACTCCAGAGGTGTACGGAATACCCCTTTTCTCTGGTTCGAAGCCAGCGTCCATACTTCCTTTCCCGTAAACTGATCTAAATCTCGTTGAATAGCTGGGAATGATCTTTCTTTCTCACATCTGGAAAACACATCATGGCTACGTCGAGCTACGGAGAACCAGGACACCCTTACTTTCATCTCAATGTTCTCCACTTGTAACGGATGGAGCTTCCGTCTGCACCCGAACTGCGGCGCGTCAAACATTCAACGCCCGCACTGCGGACACTGCGGACGTTGTTCTGTTGTGGTTCATTTCTTTGAGTTCATTCTTAGTTTATAAACGACTTCACTATTTAGACACAAGGACAATTGATATGAATCTTACTTACCTTAGTATTTAGACACAGAGTAGTTACGAGTTTCTTTAGCTTTCTTGAATCATATACTTCATCCACTCACCTCGGACTGAACATTATCGATTTTTGAAGGTTCTTGCGGGGTCAGCTCGACTTCAATCGACGCGGACCTTACACCACTCTTGAACCACTCTCGGCGTTCCCATTTCATGGTCTTGATCACACCTCGATGCTTGAAACTCGCGACCTAGATAGCACAGCATTGCCTCTGTAGGACATCGCATCTACAGCCGTCACGGGGCTGTTCGTTCCGAAAATACGACGTACGGAAGCCATCCGGAATGATCTTCAAACAGGCGCCGGCGAGCTTCTCCTTCCCAAGCTCTCGCCATCTCACCAACGAGACATCTGTGATGCTTTTCCTCTTACTTCTTGTCCATACTCTTTCTACAAGCGGCCGCCCAGTGCCGGCTCAACATCTGGGCTCTCGTGCGATGCCGACTGGATCGTGCGACGATATCAACAATTGCCGAAGGCTTTTCGACATCGTCTGGGGCTGTCTGGCCACGATATTCACGTGTACTTGGGTCTCGGTACACCCGAACGTCCCGCCGCCCAACCAGACTCGACTCGGTCTCTTCTGGCGAAGACTACGAATGATGCTCATCGCGGTTATCGCTCCGGAAATAATGGTGGGATTCGCGGCCAGACAATTCTTTACAGCTCGGTGGTATTCGAAGCGTGAGTGCTGTTGACTTGTTGGCGTCAGAGATGGTGCTCACATCGATTAGAACTCGGTGTTTCAAACACGCACGGATTCTTCATCTCCATGGGTGGATTTGTGTCGCGCAAAGGCCACCATCCCATCACAACTTCGAAGCAACTCGAAGATGTCGCCGAATATCTCACCGATATATGTGCTATTGAAGTGGACGACATAAAAGAGAGAAGCAATGGCGACGCGCTGTCTAAAGGGGTGGGACTTGTACAGGGACTGTGGTTTACGACACAGTGTCTGGCTCGCGTTCATCAGCACCTTCCTGTAACCGAGCTCGAAGTTGCCACCCTCGCGTTTGTCACCGTCAACATCCCCGTCTGGCTGCTCTGGTGGGACAAACCACTGGACGTCCAGCGGCCCATTCCAATTGGGCCCAAGGAAGACCGGGAGATGGCCAACAACGAACCTGTTGACAATCAAGAGGCTAGCATAGTTCCGCCTGGAGAGACAGGACTCAAGGGAGAAGCCAAACGCTGGCAAACCAGTTTTTTGGAAGGGATGGCTGGTTTCCTAAATGGCTATTACCCCGACTACCACACGAGATCATACACTTCTGTGCCATCATTCTGGTCCACAAATGGTGGCAATGACAAAGCTCTCTACTCATTCCTAATTGAATGTCTTGTTGGCACCATTTTTGGTGTCATCCACTGCATGGCCTGGAACGCGGATTTCCCCTCCACTGACGAAATGTGGATGTGGAGGTCTTGCTCCGTATTGGTTGCTGCACTTCCTGTGATCGTAGGGTTGATCACGATAGCTGTAGCGGGAGATATACTCGATTTGCATTCGGCCATGGGGACAATTGGTGCACTCTTCAGTGCGTTCGACACTCCGGCCTACATCATTGCGCGTCTTTTCCTCATCATCCTCCCTCTTATCGCCCTTCGAGCCCCTCCGCCAGGCGCCCTCGCAGATGTGAACTGGAGCGTTTACATTCCGCACGTCTAGCTCTCGACCCCGCGCCTTTTATTTCACTGACTGTAATGGATATTCACTACCACCTTCGGTATATTTTAAACTATCTTGCTTCTGGGCGTACATGTTCTGATTTGTAGTCTCGCTTTCTTGATCCACCACCGAACATGATATTCATACGCTCCCTAACCAAGGGGACGCGAGGATTAAATTTTGGTAGGACAATGCTACCCCCAGGTGGGGTGGGTGGGGGGCCCAAGTTGACACATTCTGAAATTTTTTCTGGGTCCTAAGAATTTTGTCCAATGCCATTTGAGAGCCGTTTCTGCAGGTTGTAACAGTTCCCTAGTGGAAAAATGTCTTTTCGGTAGCATCAAAACCATCCCCGGTAACGCGGGGGTACGATAAAGGAAATGGGACGGTCAAATGACAGTGTACCTTTCCCCATACGTACGGCGGATAAAGAATAATATCCCGGCGGCATTTTTTCCGTACCAAGAAGAGACAGCAACTAACCAATTTTGGGGTGGGGTGGGTCCTACGGGCCTGAAAATCATGCAACAAAAAATGAAATATGGTCGGGTAGGGGGGGTGGGTGCCCGAAATTGGAGGATTCTGAAAAAATGTAGCATCGTCCTCCGAAATTTTCCCTAACTTGTATTATGAGCGCATATCCTGTCCTTTCATCCGAGAATAATAGGAGGTAGGTGTGGCCCACGCCTATTCTGGCGGATCCGTCCCCTCTACATGTTGGCGTTGCCGTCGATCTGCATCAGACGGGGTTTGAATTCCTTGTAAGCGGGGCAATGCCGCACCTCCCATGTAGATTTGCGAGATGATCTCGTGATTAACAAGATCCTCCAAGAGTTCGACCAGAAAGGCGTCGTAGCCTGTGGTTGCCGAATTTGGGGTGTACCCCGCCTGCTCTGCGTTGAACTCAAATTGCTGGAAGAATTGAACCAGCGAATGCTTCCCCTGACGTGTCTTTGTCAGTTTCAGGCGCGCCAACTGCGTAAGGTTTTGATCCTTGAACGATGCCTCCAACTAGTTGATGAGCGAGGCAAAGATATACAATAGAGTTCCTCATGTGGAATAATCTCATATGGAATAACCCCCATATGGAATAGCTTTTCAGCGGTTCCAGAGTCGGGATAGGGGAATATTCCACTCACCGCCATCTGGAATATGGAATAGCCTTTTTGCACTTTTTTAGGCTGATATTCCATTCGACGGGGGCTCAAAACGGCAATTTTTCAGCTGATCACCCAACTTTTACTGTTCTGGGCAACTGTGGAATCACTTGGGACCGTTGAATATTCTCATTTTCCAGATATACTGAATTCAGTGAGCAGATAATGGGTGACGAGACAATAGCGAGTTTGCGCAGGAGCCATTGGAGCCACCTCGTGGCTTTCGGACCGTGCGCAAACTGGTGGCTTCACCGCCAAATTGTGACGTCAATGGCTCGTTGGCGGCTCTTTTGAGCCACCAGCCTGCTATTTTTGCGCACGGTCCGAGAGCCACGAGGTGGCTCCAATGGCTCTTGCGCAAACTCTCTAATTAATGACGTTCAATTCTCTCACCTTCATAACAAATTGTCTGCACAGAAAAATCAGGTAGAATTGCAGGCTTGTAAGTATGCAGGTAGGTAGAATTACATGGTATGGCCCCACCCAAGAGCACAGGTTTTAGTTCATAACAATAGTCTAACTCAAACCCGAACTCTATGTACCGCAGGTACGTCACATTATATACGGGCCTAATTACTCAAAATATCTAAGACGGAAGATGCTACATGCCCGGATGGTTGCAGCCACGTGAAGGTGCTGACCATTCAAGTTGCAACCAAAGAAATATGCTGGGATCCAAGTTGCGTCATGGGAAGTTGCAACATGTCACGCAACCTGAAGTTGCGCTTGCCAGGTTGTTGCACCTCCAAGTTGTCAATTCAGCAAGCTGTTTCCCTTTCAAGTTGTCGCCGCATTTCAGTCTGTTTCTAAAGTTGCTGCCAACTCCGAAGTCCTTTCTTGCTGGTATTTGTCCGACATGCGAAAAATACTTGTTGCACAGTATGTGTGCCATATCGCCCATAGTATGTCGCCTATAAAAGTACATTCAGTATTGGCACAAGACAAGCCTATGAGTCGTGGTTAGATGGTCTGTAGATATGTACAATTTTAGAATATTCGCGTCATTTCTCGGTGATTTCGCCTCACATCACTTCCCGCATCAGTTTTCGGCAGTACCCGTATCAGAGGGTGTTATAAAACCGAAAGAGCATTAAGGAAGTTGAGGGAGTAGAGGGGACTAAGACAGGAGAAACGATTGGATGCATCCTGATGGAAAAACACGAATTTTTCAAAATCTCATCAGTCAACAGAGAAGTCGACTCGCATCATAAGTCGCATCACGATCCTGTGATGTATTCAACAAATTTAGCCACGACTGGGTTTCCTTCGTGAAGACTAAATGCGGCAAGTGTTGACGACAAAAAAAAAGAGGTTACCGACAACCAGCAGAGGAATATACTGAGTATTAAAGGGAAAGGACGGCCAGACCTTTTACATGAGATCACTGAACCGTTTATAGACAACACAAAAATAAAATAAGGAATATGGTCTGGCTAAGTAGGAACACCGTAACCCGCAACGCGTAAAACAGCAGAGATGTAAGAGCAAATGACCTGAAAACATCGAAACATAAGAGCAATTTGCATGAAGACCTCCTTTAAGCCACAGTAATTTCCTTAAACGGAAGGTATTCCAACACGAATATCAAGTACGTCATCGACACGGTTTTGCCACATTCTTGCGGTAAAATGGAGATAAAAACGATCTTAAAAATAAAATTTTAAGACTCATAATTAAATTCCGCATCATGTACGACGTGTTGAAACTGGTCCCGATTGACTGGAGTGCGCAGTAAGCCAATCGGTTCTTGGAAGCACACACATCCAATGTATTTAATCGTGTATGCAGATTCAAATCGATAATAATCAGGAACTTCAAAGACCAGATCATATCCACCCCCCGATCGCCGAACGCGACCCTGCCATCGGCGCCATTCCACGCTTTGGCTAGGACGTACATCGATCCCGGGTACGGGACACTCGACCTATGTCTCGTATCCTCCGATGGCGAACTGAGATCGGAGGCATGCCGCGAGCTCATCGCGGAGATCTCGACGAGACTTCCCCATGCACTCGATCCTCTGATCCCCACATTCTTAGTCAGGTGGAAGGGACACCGCGTCACGCACATTGCACTTAGACACTTCGCACACAACATTTTCAACGTTTCTCGCCTCTTCAGCATCGTACGTTTGCTTCCTATCACTTGACGTGGTTGCTCTTATTTGGTCCCAGCCCACCCATAACGCCTCCGATACCCCGTACTGGGTCGTCGCGGAGCCAAACCTCAACATCGTCGCGGAGTTCTCGTTTGACGAAACACCAGGTGTAGGCATACGAGGTCTATGGGAGGCTGACGACGGAGTTGAGAGTCCAGTGGGCAGTGGCGTCCCGGATCGAGCTCAGGTTTGGTTCGTAAAGAATTGACGAGCGACAAGTAGAAAGGCAGTCTCTTCAAACGCGGAATTATGTATGTAGTTCTTCCCAATATTTGCACTCAGCGTCCCTGCTCTTCCACCTTGCGTGCGGTTGGTTTCGGAACGCGGGCAGCGTCAAATGACTCCAGCAATTTTTGAATATTGGCGTCCGAGAACAAGTTGAGGGTGTCCGGGCATCCCATTTGCTCGTGTCTGTGTAAGAAGGGGTTGATTCAATTTCAAGTGGAAGGGTGACTAGACACAACGAAAGAAGGAAATACAATACGACAAACTTACCCTTCCTTGCCGCACCTATGACACTTTTGCGGATGTGGGCACTCGCGGCTGATGTGCCCCTTGGGAGTTCGAGGTTAGTATCATGACACAGCGAACGACGATGGGACGCACCATCTCCCTGCAGTTGTAGCATTGGGTCTCCTTGGGGCATTCGCGGGCGATGTGGCCGACACCGCTGCATTTGTAGCATTTCTTGGTCGCCGCGCCAGTACCCGTACCGGCAAAGTGGGAGCCTCCGTGCGAGGCGGTGTTCTCTGGGCAAGTGTTGGACTGCGGGGGTAGTCATCAAGATCGATTGTTGGAGGGATTACGCAGTGAATGAGACAGCAAACAGGAATTGTGGGTGGGCCGCTCGGCGCCTCTGTAAGCGCTGGCGTGGCCTCAGGTCTGCCCGTCGGAGAAGCGGGAACTGGGATGTACCGAAAGGGGATGATTCGAGAAGCAACGCAAGCAATCCGGGAAGGAGAGTAGTACGTATCAAATGCGCACCAGATGTCCCTCCCTCCCGCACTTGTAGCACGTCTTCAGCATCTGTTCCATCGTCCGGTCTGAGTTGTAAGAAGTTCTAGAGAATAAATCCCAGGATGAGCTCTCAGCGGAGGTACAAGAGTCCTGGGGGGAGCCTGGAGGGAGCCTGGAGGGAGGAAAACCCACCAAGCAGACTGAGGTGGTGGTGATACGAAGCAAGGGCTCGTGGCCTCGAGGCGGTCGTTGAGCCTCGTTGTCCCCGCGCTTTCCCAAAACTGTTTTTAGGTATGTCCGATTTAGAGCCGGAGGGTTTCCATCGAGCCGTAAGCAACATTTTCGGAGATCAGGTGCGGCGTAGAGTTGAGGAGTTCATTGTCACAGGCCTCGCGCGGCACGAATGAGAAATTGATGCAGCGAGGAACGAATAAATTCAACAAGATGTGCCTGCGCTTAGCTCCGGCATAAGTGCAGGCTCAGACTCTCCGGCACGCTGGACAGAAACCATCCCACGGTAAAGACACACACGGAAGGTAAATGATTTTAGCCTGAGGGCCTAGTAATACAAATGAACAAAGGGGAATATCTTCGTAACTACTATAAGCCACAAGGGCGAATGGCTTGAATTTGACTCAAGTATCTAACGTTATTCCGGCCATTTTTTTTTTTTTTTGAGCTCGTTGCAAACCCCCCTACGTTGTAGCTGAGTTTGCCTCAGCCTGACTCTGTCTAGTTGGCTATGCAGAGCTAGGAATATGTATTTATATCCTTGGTGCCTCTGCAGTGGAAGAGTAAATTTCAGTGATTCTAGCTCTGTGTAGCTGAGGCTAGTCATCTGGACTTAGCTACGCATACCTACACTGATCTGAGTTTAGCCGGCTACGCACAGTCCACATGAGCTAAAATTAAATTGAGTTTAGGCGGCTAGGCAGAGGCTGTGTAGCCGGCTACGCACAGCTAGGCACAGTCGTCATGAGCTAAGCAGACTAAGTCTAGCGGGTAGCGGAACGCAGTGAACCGGCCACCCGACTAAATGATTCGTTGGCACTCGCTCTATTCATCCCAGTGCATCCTAAACCATTCATTGGATTGAAATACATTATTCAAGGCCCGCAAACTGCAAATATAAGACATATGGGGACCACGACTACTTGCGTTGCCTGCCAGGGAGAGTGGCCGGGATCGAGTGCGGAGCAAATGGTGTGCCCTGCAAAGGACACAGGGCATTTGGGGCCAAAAACAAGATTCCTATGTCTTAAGGGGATGTGGTAGGACGTAACTATTAGCAAATGAGGATCTCTTCATCCCAAGCACCCCACGAAAAAAGTCCATCTGTCTGCGTCAGTTAAACTGGGTGGTTTTTAATGTTACCGCGCCGTGAGTGGGAAGTCAGACATTGAAAAACCCAATCAATGTGGTAGAGTACATTATGAGGTATCTTGAATGACCGAGTCAAATTCCAGGGCCCCAGCGAACATGGTTGGTCCGCTATAGAGGTGGCCGGTTTGTACCACTCCAAATCGGGTCAAGGTCTGTTTGGGGAATCACGGAGGCGACCGGGATGTTTTCCACAAATGATTTGGCCCTGGTTCATTTCCCTGAACCATGGTATGAAAACGGAATTGAGTTCTGTCGCCTTGGTATGCCATGTTTCAGGTGTGCTGAGCGCATTTCGGAAAGAGCGGTAGATGTTCGGAACCGTAGCTTGAATCAGCTTTATGCGTTTCAGCGCTCCGTGCGTGGCGCCATCGCCACGATTCCAAGACAATAGGTTATCACATTTGTCCGGCTCGATTCCCATCTGTTCGTCGAAGTCAAAGAAGCCGGCCTGATAACCCTTATTCTCGATCTGCTGCTCCGCGTTGGTGCTGAGAGGTTGGAGTACCTTCTTATGAGGGTGGATGCGATGCTTTGCTAGGGTTGTCCGAAACCGCGCAGAGATTTCGGAGGAAAGATGGTTCAAGTGGGGGGAGAATGCCGCAACGACGCGAACAAAATGAAGATCAGTGGTATTGTCAATGTGCGTCCAGTCAATGCTGCGATTCACACTCTCCGCGGTCATTGACTGTCGGTCTTGCTTGATAACCCGCGCTATGTGATCATCTGCGTTGAATGCACCAGGCTTGCAGTCGTTGAAACGAAATACGGTGCATGCCGTCCCATGCTTGAGTTCGTTCTGCAATCCCAGACCATGCTCGTATACCTTATCGTACCGTTGAACGTTGTCGGAAACCTTTCCCCATTCTACCTCGCCACGAGCTGTAGCGTCGCGAACCTTTGCCTGCAAGTCGTTGAGGCTTGACTCTGTCAAAGTATTCAGCGCGTGACGCGCGGTGCTATCACTGACGCTATATCCAAAGCGGCATAAGATACGTTTGATGTCCGTGTGCGCCTGGCATGCGAAAAGCCAGAGGCCGAGTGGAAGTGCGAGGTCACCGCTGGCGTACCGGTTGCGACTCGTTATGAAGGAACTAATCGCGCCGACTTGAATCTGCAAGGAATGGGTTGGATTACCAAGGCATATGTCTTAATTGACGTTAACGTACGACTGAATGAGGACGTGTTTTCTTGACCACGACCTTTCCGTTCTTGCGCGATGCGGTGAGGCATTCTGTCACATACCAGAGGAATTCATCCTCTTCTTCATACTGCTTCCCCAGGCCATCCATCGTGAACTCAACGTCCTCCCACTCAACAACATCAGTATTTTCTGACCGTCCGTTGGTTGTAGCGCGGAGATGCCGGCGACTCCTTCCTCCGGTGCGCTGTTTGCGCGCCATCTTACCAACACGAAAGTATGCATGATCACCGACCAGGCGTGTTGCCCATGCAGACAGACACGGTTGGGCGTATCGGATATCATTCAGAGGTCGATAAGGAGAGAAGGAGGCAGAGCGCTGTTCCGCATCACTCCTTTTGGGACGACTCGCGTGGTGATGAAAAATTAATGGAATGATGTCCGCCATTGTCTTGGTCGAGGTGCCTTTCAGAAACGCGCTCACTACCTGCCTATGCGTCTTGGATCTGTAATCCTTCTCTCCACGAGTGCGGGGATGAAAGAGTGCAGCGAGAAAATCACCCAGACTTCGAAATCCCCAGTTTTTCAGTACATTATCAATTTTCTTCCAACGACTGCGTTTTGGGGCGCGCAACGAAGCCTGAGAGGATGCAGAGGAGGGAGCTGGTGTAAGTGGGGTGTCTGGGTGGAAGATGAGGCGACGCCACGAAATGGCTCAAAGGAAGGGATAGGAAGCGGTGCTGGTGTCTTTTTGTATGCTCGTACGAGCTGGATAGGTGCTTGAGCAGGTGGTTGCGGGGGATTTTCGTCCATTGGAGTTGTCTAATTGATGTTGGGCCAGTTCTACGCGTCTTGCGCGGTGAGTGAGGGTGCGATAGGTGGTGGAAGAGCGAGAAGACGCGTCGCTGTCTCCTGTAATGAACGTGGGAACATTTTGAAACTCCGATGATTTGTAATAAGCAGGCCAGCGATCAAAGCATCGATGTTATCAACAGACTACAACATGCGAGGCACGAGCACCAAAACTGTTGTAGCGTCTGTCTACGAGAGACTAGATGTAGTATGACCTCCAGAAGACACATACATGTGCGATGTGCGATAGCCAGGACGGTGAGGCCTTGCGTCTGGGTATCGACTACATGGCAGATTTTTTCATTGGTGATGTGGTCCATACTGCGTTTGAAGATATTTTTAGGGTTTGTTCAGATGAAAGAAAAACGAAGTGTACTCGCGTTGAGGTGGACTCATCGAAGACGATGATTTTTCTTGCCGAGCGAAGCCCGGGCGAGATAGAGCAGCTGCCGTTGCCCCTTTGAGAAACTTTCCTGTCAACAACGAGATGATCAAGCTTGTCATCCTGTACGGCGTCTCGTCAGCCAGGGAGGGTGGGAGACTCGGAGGAATTGAATACCAGGGCAGACACGGCGTCATACATCTCGACGAGTTTGAGTGTTTCCCAAATCACAGAATCGGTGCGCTCTTTCCTAACGTCGAGATTCTCGCGGATCGATCCATGCCACAGGAATGGGTGCAAAAGCCGCACGAGCCGCACGCGGCTTTTGGGCATTGCGCAAAATTACAAGGTTGTTGCCGTGTTCCCTCTATGTTTGTGTGAGTTCAATGCTCCCTCCGTCTCCGTGACACTGTATTGCATTCATCCAAACGGGTATCTGGTCGATGCGCAACCTAGGGGGGCCGTTTTTCCGGTCATCAGTCCAGCTCCACTCAGACTTCCCATACTTTTCGCATCTTGCACACAGCAGTGGAGGCACAAATGAGATTTCTTCACCGACCTGTACTTGTCCTTGGATCCAACTACCCTTCCATTGACTTGGTTTCTCAGTAACCTCAAATTTGATTTCCACATGCGGCTTTTGCACAAGCTCTCTATTTAAAATGTACCTTCACTCATGTGAAAACTTGCCTGACATCCAGCGGCGAAAGGTCACCCCACGCGCGAGCATAACTGCATACGCCGCGAGGGTGACGAAGAACGACGCAGTGCGCCTGGTGCTGGAAATTGTGCGCGACAGGGACATGAGGAGGTACAGGAAGCGCCCGAACGCCTCCGTCTCGAGCTTGCGCAGCACATTTACTTTGCCCTCCAGTGCGACCTCGTAGGCGCCCAGCTTGATCGGGAGGAGTTGGCCAAGGACAGAGGTCTAGGATGCGATCAGTGAGTCTCCGCTGAATAAATGTGCCAACTTGCAAAAAATCTGACTTAGTGAAAGTGACGCCAGTGCCGCCACTTTGACGCCCTTGCCGCCCCGTGTGACATCCCTCGCAAGAAGATTGACGCCCATGTCACGTCACACTGGCACCTCAACTGGCGTCCTCGTAATAAAGCAGGAAAATGTTTTTGAGATAATGGCGCCAATACAGTCACAATTTGGTCACATTAGGAGTATTATACAGATGAGTATGATAGTAGGATTGAACGCGCGCGAGATCTGCGTGGGATTCCCACGCCAAGATTATAGGATCCGGATGGGAACGTAACACATTCGTAGGATTGGCGTACTGGGTCGCATCAATGTGATGTCCGTGATTGTCACAATCTTTTTCCTTCCCGCCACTTGCCCGCCTCACCTCCGCACGTCGACGAGCGTGTTCTGCACGGTGTGTTGTTCTAGGTAAGCTGCCCCCATATCCTCAACATTGACATTGACTTACCTGACACTGCAGCCTGTCAATGTCGCGCTATTGGGCTGGGGACGACGCTTGGACAAACCTATCATTTGGCGCGGCGGCGCGAGGGGAGCGGCGACCATGGCAGCGGCGTGTTTGATGTAACAAGGTCAGTGGCCGTCGGCAGTATGACCGTGATGGCTCACCTTCAATTGATACAGCTAATCGTCATATCTGACAGCTTCGGACACTCTCGACGGCTTTCTCGGCTCTGCCAATCCCACAGCTTTCGCTCCCTCCTTTGAACCATCGCACGCCGTGCAAGCCGACATTCCCACATCTGTTCGGACCGTTCCTCCGACGGAATTGCACACCCTGTTGCATCAAACCCTAAACTCAACGCCCGTATCGATTGACGACGAATTGCAGCAAATCTTGAATCAGCTGGGCCCCAACGGATTCTCCGAGAGCGGAACTGTTGGTGACATATCGTGAGCATCAATAACCTGGCGCAACCTATCTACGCACTGAATAACCGGCAGGAATGCGGTTCAATTTGATTTCAGCAGTATTTCTCCCTTTCCATCTTGCCCACCCTCGAGCGCGAGCAATTATCATATGTTTGAAACACGTACCGGGTGAGTCTCTTCAACTTGCGTCTTCACACGAATATTTAGTTCCCGTAGCAATCCAGATGCAAGCCTCGGGCATTATTACTCTGGCCCACCGTCCAGCGGAAGTGAGTGGGAAATGTACAGGTGAGACATGCGATCTATTCAGTGCACTCCTGATTATCCTACAGTGATTATCAGTCCGACCCATCTTGACCAGTGCTGCCACCAGTCGCCAATTGATGCCCCCTTGTCACATTGACGCCCGTCACGCACTTAGATTGATGCCCCTCAGGTTGCGTTGACGCCCCCTTGACGCCTCAATGATGCCCCCCCTCGACGCCTACTGCCGCCCCATTGACGCCACCACCGAGGTAAATCTTGAGGTTTTTACGAGCATACAGATACATTCTGAGGGTTAGATGCATGTAAAAGGTCTCTATCATTGAAGTTCAACCTAACAGAATGCTTAAATAATGGCCGCACCCCCAAAATAGAGAGATATTTTGTAAGTGACGCCCCATTGACGCCCCTAGTGATACGCCTACTCCGGGTCTAAGCGCGGAGTGAGAACGTGGGTGTGCGAGGTGGTCCAAGATGTCCCAAATCCAACAGGTATGTGCGAGAAGCTAAACAATCTAAAACTTGGGCGATACGAGGCGATGCTTGGGCGATGATGAAGGCTAATCTTGAGCTAAAACGACAGTGTTCGAGGACGAGGGCTATACGAGGACGGGGGCTGTGAGTGACAGTGCTCGAGGACGAAGGCTAAACAATATGATTACGAGAGCTAGTGCAGATGGGTTGCGGAGGACGACAAGAATCCAAGAAGGAAAAATGAAGTCTATTGCAGTGGGGTGCAGGAAGATGGGGTACATCGTAAAGACCTCGAGTATTTATAGGAAACTGGCGAGTCGAAAGGAGGCTGTACTGCGGTACCATATGGTTGCTGAGAATGGGAGCAGTAGTCCAAATGGAGTTGCGGAATTGGTAGCTGGCCAGAGAGAAGGCGGAGATGGAGGTGGAGATGGAAATGGGGAATAGGAGTGAATAGGAATGAAGTAGGAGATATATAGAAGTGAAATAGGAATGAATGGGACTGAAGTAGGAAAGAATAGGAGAGGAGGAGAAACGGAGAAGGACGGAGAACAAACGGAGAAAGAGGAGGAAGAGGAGTCGAACCGTGGGAACTCCGCCGTGAATGGGGAGCTGTACCCGAACTCCGTCTCCGCTGCGGACCGAACTCCGTCTCCGCAAGGTCAACTCCGTTGCGTCAACTTCTGCAATGTGTGAATTCCGTCTCCACTATATCTGTGAGTTTCCATGTGTAGCGCACATTGGTGCGCATCACCAGGCGTCAAGGGCGTCACATGGCGTCAATTTCACTTTGCCCAAAACATCTGATTCGGGCGTTGGTGGCCGTGAGCCAAGCGTTTTGGGCGGCGCCGACGAAGGGGCTGATCTTTCCTACCAACAGGATAAGTGGGGTCGATATTAGGAGGACAGTGAAAAACTTACTTGTGGTGGTAATCAGGGCAACGATAACGAGGAGCGGTGCAAACATGACATAGCTGGCCTTGAACCATAGCATAGTACAGGCGATGAGGATAGTCACTATGTTTGCCCAGAAATCTTGCAGCAGCCGGAAGCCCGAGGTGATCTTCTCGACGTCCACCGACATGTACGTCGTTGCGCCCTAAATCGGATATGAGTTCGGCCAGCTGCCACTCGAAAGAGAAAGTGGATACGGACCTGTCCTAGCTCGCGCGCCGCCTTTTACCTCAGGCGCAGCGTTTTCGCGTACAGCGAGCCGGTGAGGGCCGAGCGGTAAAGGACAATGAAGGCGTTGACCTTTTGACGGTTGAAAGGTGCTGCATTGAGACGCAACATATCGTGCTCACCTTTTCGTAGTAGACGTAGGTCGCTATCGTCAGCGAGACTGGGCATCATCATCAGGCCCAGAGCGAAGATCACAAGAGGTGGGACACAGATACCATAAACGACAAAGTACGCCACGACTAGGTGTATGCGTAGAACCTCTAAAGACTGCTTCCGGAATGCTTCGAAAGATTTGAAATTTCCACTTCCATCTTCATTTTACTGGTCGCAATTCAATAGCATTAGGTACTTGCTACTACCTTGACGAGGACTCCGCGAGTAGCTAGAGAGTTGTGATAATCTCCACGTCATAGACTTGCAAATACATTTAATGCGCTCTTTTACTACAGTAGTAACTAATCCTACATCTTAAGTCATTACCCTCTGTGTAGCACCCCATCGTTCCGAGGCGGATGCAACAACCGCACACACCTTTGTCTTCACAGTCTCTGAATATTAATGAGGGTGGCTCATGGGAGTGATCCTGCAGGTCGAGAGACTGGCTTTTTTTTCAAAGCGGATTGCCGGGTTGGTGCTGTGGCGAGGGAATGCTTGTCAGCGTAGAATTCCGCGACTCGGACCCAAATTTTGGTGAAATGTGGTTTATTTATTTCCTTCTACAGTTGGACCGTGCATCCTTTATACTTTTATTGTATGTTGAATACTGAGTTACAATTCTGTACACCGTGAATTAATTGTTACCTTCAAACACCCAGATGGGAACAAATGCCCGCTATCTTTAGTAGTTCTTTAGTAGTAGGCATTGTTGTGGACTAAAAAAAGTGATCGAAGTCAGTTTTGCCCTGCTATGACGCATCAGACATCTTAGAACCTATGACGTCTTTGGTGTTGTGTATTGCTTGGCTTCCTTCTACCTCCTTGCGACATTTTTTTGTTGGACTTCTTTACTTGGCTTCCTTTTCTGTCCTAGCAACACTCTTGTCGAAGTTCTAATGTTGCCTCGTCGGATTTCTTTTTCTTTTTCTTTTCTTCCCCCCCTCCCCCCAACACCTTCATTTACTGATTAAACCCGCGTGCGACTTCGAGACATTTTGCGCGTGTATATTCCTGCCCGCCCTGTGTAGGGCGGGTACGATCGCCACTCCATTCTTCTCCTGTTGCCGAAACTAATGATAAAATAAGTCCCTGTGTTTGCGAGCTGATACATTCCGTTGTATAAAAAATCCCTAGTACGTTGGCGAAATCCTGTTCTCGTCTCTCTGCAGAGATGACGAATACCCGCGAACCTTTCGGTAAGTACACCCTTCTCTCGTGACCATCTACTCAATTTTCGCCAGCATTTGACCCTGCACTTACCTTAGGAGTCTAAGACGTATCGGTCTCTATGCTGCAAGGTTGGCCCTACAGACTGCACTGGGAGCAATTTTTGTGTCGTCTGGATGTGCACACTGTTCAAGTTCTCGTCAAGATTCCGGGTCATGTTTCGGGTCGCCATTGCGTGCGTACAGGAGCGTATTCCGGAATTGAGTCACAGGGATGAATGTGAGTTGGAGTTACCACTTGTTCCTCTGTTACCCTTGGATGTATCTGAACTTCGGATGTAGTGCGGGTTGGTGGACCTCAGGATCGGTTGTCCAGGGTTCCTGGTGAACTGTTCCCGACTATCTTCGCGTGTATCATTATGGGCGACAGGATCAGTCTTTCTTGGGCATCCCGAAACACCAAGCTCGTTGTTAAAGACAGGGACACGGATTTCACGAACAACATTTTAACCGAAATCTTGGGGTCTGCCGGGACAACACCCGCCATTCGGGAGCTTGACTTTCTCGACAGCCCCGTTTCCAATTTGGAATTGGCCAGCATAATGGTCCAACAAGCGAGGTACGAGCTTTATTTTGTTGGAGCGTCTGTCTACGAGAGACTAGCATAATGGATTGATGCGAAAATGTGGCGATTTTTAGACTGTATAGGGGGGGGGGAGGGTCCGGGCAGATGTTGAGTGCAGCGTTCCGGTCACTTCGGGGTTCGACAACGAGTAGGGCCCGTGATGAAGAGATGCAGCCACACTCATGGTGCCTTGGCCAGCGGGTCCGTGATTGCAAGGAGGTGGAAGGAAGGTAGAAAACGAGTGACAACCGCTGTGGCCGATGCCGGAGCCGAGGCACTGCCACCCTATCAACCGCATTTCAACCGCATTTCAACATGAACGCTTCCTTCGTTACTGTTCCTCAATATATTCGCACTGCTTAGCCAGATTCCACCTAACTCTTATGCTTGGATTGCCCGTGGCCGAATCTTAAGTACCGAGCGATGGCGGGATGTCGTTCCTGAAATGCCCCATTTACGCTGTTGGGGCCATTACAGTAATTTACTACTCTCAAGAATGATGCGTAAAATGAGATGAGCGGTTGACTTCGGGTTGGTGAGATGTCTGAGGTAAGGAGACAGAGGTGTGTTTAGATGACGGAGCCTAAGGTCCGCCCAAGGGACACACGAGACAGGGTCTGTCTCGGCAACTGATCACATGTCGCTGAAGGGACATAGCCCCTGTCTCTATGGGTCTTGCGCGACGTTAGATCGTTGATACCCGGGCAAGGAATGTAACGTCACTGCTTGTGATCAGATACGAATGGATTACTGGCGGAACGAGGGGAAGAAAAGCGATTGAGTACAAAGATTGTTGGAATCAATAGAGCAGTCCAGTATTAGCAGTGAACCCGTTGCAAGCGCGCGGGGAATCTTTAGTTATCTACAGGACATAAATACTATCCTAGAGTAATTAAGGTACAAATTTAGTCTACAGGAACGGAAACAGTAACAAGAAAGAAGGAATGAACGGCGGGGACTTGGTAACAAAGTGCGCCACACGGGAGCAGTGCGCGCACATGGGACTCGTAATTCCAACAAAGATGAAAGAGATAAACTGCATCCACACCTGCTAGTACACTGGAGTGCATCTGTGAGACTTAGCGTGAGATCTTCTTCGGATGCTGTATTGTAGAAGAGATCTCAACGTGCAACCCGATAATTTCGTTTCCATCTGTCAAAAACATGGTGATTGTTCCCGAAAAGTCGCACGTCATTTCAGATATGAGGTAAGAGAGACGGGATACAAGAATTACAAAACAAACGAAGAACAAGTCACTGCCTGGACTCCAACTCCAACTCCGTCTCCCCAAAAAACCCAGAGCTCGAACCTAGGTAGATGTAAGATCAGAGTGTTTGCGCTGCAGCCATCTGCGCCACGGGATGGATCATTTGAAGTGCGCTGACGTGTGTCTCCACCAGCCAAAAAAAAAAATAGTGCCCAGTGGCTCCAACAGCCATACACGCTTATATTTGGCGGGTGGAGCCATCCATTTGCGCACTGCAAATCAGCCATCAAGTGGCCCCAATGGCTCCAGCGCAACCTCGCTATTATAGCCAGAGGAATGATTCGAGCTCGGTCGTTCGGGCACGGCAGATTGCCAAGGTCTATTAGGATCCAATAGAATTACTGCCGGCACGCAGGTCAGAGGATCGGGACGCCCTCTGCTTCTTTGTTCTTCTCCCGATCGGTGATTGATCGATTCACTTGTGTGTTACAATCTGTGGTGGGACAGATATATAAAGGAAGGACACTCTTGAGCGGGTCCCGTTTCTTTTCTTCCCATACGAATGCAGGCGCTGGACATCTCCGGGGGAAATTCAGAGAACTCTTGTCTTTTGCTCATGCAAAGTGATGGTGAGCTAATCTTGTATGTGCGCCAGACACTAAGTCCACCATAGATTCACAAACCTCGATGGCGATGAAGAGAGTTCCATGCTCCAAGCTGGGGGTTCTATGCCTCCTGTTGCATATAGGCCTTATCATTCTTCACCTCGCATTATTGGTGGTATGGGCCATGCACCTGGAACATAAGGGTGTCTTCCCACTGGATATGCAAAGCAATCTTAAGTTGATCACTACTCTGACAACAACGGCCTTTGGAATCGTAAGCACTTTGAACCAGCCATTCCATTGCCTTTATCTCAAGCATCCTAGTTTTATTTTTCGCTCCTTGTGTTTGTAACACAGAAACTGGCACTTTCCTACAACTTCCACAAAGCCCGTACATTAACCGCAATGCATGATATTACCTCTGCATGGGCGGGAATCGGATCCGCTTTGGCAACTCTGTACAGTCAAATGTCTTTGGCGGGATCTGTGGTGGGAACACTATCAGTGGTTGGATATCTCGGTGGCATTTCCATTCTCCATGTCACAACTCCCTCGCTTTCAATCGAAACATTCAATCAATCAGTACTATCAAATGTGCAGACTCTTGGTTCTCCGCAGTTCAATGCATCAGATGCGTCAGACGATGAGTAAGCACAACTGTATGATGTACGGGTCACAACATAACTAAATCCTTCCAGTTCAACTTATGCCTGGCTGCTGAAAACCAGTGGATTCGTTCCATGGATTGGAAATTTGGACGAATCCCAAACACTTGGATTGTTCAATGGGAGCATTTATGATGTTTTGCAGGATGTTTTCCCGGCCGGAAAACCAGCTCAGGTTACCGCAGTGGGGTACAACATCACCTGTGGATACCTTGAAGGAGTCAATACAGATGTCAAGACAGACAAAGAAGGGATTGCTACCTGGAACATTTCTTTCCCACAATCTGATACACTACTGGTCCACCTCTTATCTACAGGTATTTAAGCCAATTCATTATATCACACCAGTCATTGATCTGGTTCAAGTCCCAATGTCATTGCCACCCCTTGTGAGTTCATTAGCAATAACAAAGTATCGACGGGACTCAGCTCAACATTTTTTTTAGATAACGATACTAACCCTGACGCATAATGATACCCTTATCCTTTTCACAACAAATGTGGTGGT
Organism: Mycena leptocephala; assembly: GCA_029378395.1. Lineage (NCBI taxonomy): Eukaryota > Fungi > Basidiomycota > Agaricomycetes > Agaricales > Mycenaceae > Mycena > Mycena leptocephala. Next base: position 267,556 of record JARJLF010000183.1, read on the forward strand.
AGACTCTCAGGGTAGAACGGGATCTCCCGTTGCGCTCAAACGTGAAATGGGACCGAACTCAACAGTCTCACATGTACAGTTCTTACGATGCACAAAGTCTATAGTACCTCAAGTGGCCATGGTCGACAGTCAATCAGGGAAAATCATAGGATCAACTCTGCAACCAAATATTTTCAAAATCAATTCAACATGGCAGAACTATACAAGCCTATCTTTTGGTCCGGAGGAGGCAGCCCTTGTCGGTGGTGTATCGGTACATTCTATGTCTGGTTACGATGATGTTCCAACTAATTGTGATGCTTCAGTGGTCTGATATCATGAGGGATTCAGACGAGACGAACATTGGAACAAACTTCAATCAGTCGACAAATTTTATCTTGTCAACCGTTTGCAAGCGGATTCCAGTCTGATATGTGTTAAGTATCTCATGGAGAGACTGAATTTCGATCCATCATGGCTTATATCGGGGGTTGTTGCTGACCCAGTCCCTGTGGTGGCTCTTCACGAAATTGAGAATGCACTCTCTGCCCTTGCTGCAACCATTTTGTGGACAGGTGTGTTCCGAATTTCTGGGATGTATGGTATCATGATAATGTGCTAGCTGGTCACATCGTCCCCGACCCATTGGGCCTGAAATATCCAGAGATATTTTCCGACGGGGTGATCATGATCAACAATGTCCGACCCAACCTACAGCAGAGATCCACAGTTGTCCAGACGGTCACACCAGCTTCTCGATTGAATGTGAATGTGTTCTTCCTCTAATTACTTCTGGTGCACTAATGAAAATCCATAGCTCAACATCATACCGGTGATCATGCTTTTCCTTTACAAATCTCGAGAAAATAGCTGATGTTTGTAGATTTCGGCGGGTCTGGGAACATCCATCATCATTTTCATCCTTGTCATTTCATCTGGGGTCATTTCGCGACCATCTGGTACCTTCCCCAACAACACCGGTCTACTTCAGTTTCTTTGGTTTTTTCATAAGCACCCACAACTTTCGGAGACTTTGACACAGGTGGTAGATCCCACGGATCTTAATATACGGGTTGCAGGGCTGGTCCCAATTCAAGGGTGGCGGGGAGTATCATCTGTGCAACAATCATCATATGTTGGAAGCTATGCAGAACCAGGGAGGCATGGGAAGACCGAGATGGAACAGGACTCAAACGGGAGCCTTGAAAATTTGAACCTGCAGTCGTATGGTAAGCTCACTTGATCGGTATTAAACATCTAGATTCTCACCATTCAATGGCCAACTATATAGTCGCTGAAACATCCCAGAATCCATCGCCTGCATTGCAGAGGACCGTTGATTTAGTCCTCCATTCGATTCTCCTTGTTGTTCACCTGGTGCTAGTTGGACTCTGCATTGCTGGGAGAACAGACTACGAACTCGGTTTATCCGTCAATCTCCAGCCAACAGCGTCAGTATTGGTCACTGTTTTGGCAACAGCGTGCGGAACAGTAAGAGTACATGTATCAGAAGTAAACAACCTTTCTCATTCCTCTTTCAGATCTACTTGGCCACCTTAGTATACATCACCCAGAAGCTAGCCATTCGTCGTGATTTCCTGCAAGAGAGAACACTGACAGCCAACCACGACAGCGCTTCCTCATGGACTGGTCTGGGATCTGCCTTGTCGGTCTTGCGGTCCCAGTTTACAATACCAACATCCGTGCTTGGAATCCTCTCCATTGTTGGCTACCTCGGCGCTATATCACCACCTTCACATGAATGGAGCTCATCCGATCACCGGTAAGTCTATACTTTATGAAAGAAAAGTTTTCAAGCCAAGGTCTTTATAGGTCGAACATCTTGTTCATGCAGAAAACCCTACCGTTTTTGATGAGAATGGACAATTTTGCTGAATCCCAGACACTGGGACTACTGAACGGCAGCCTCTACGAGACCCTTGATGAGAGATATCCCACGGGAGGGCCAACCGAGGTGTCAGCTGTTGGCATGAATATCAGCTGCGGATTTCTCCGATCGAACAACACCCGCATTGAGGAGGCCGATTGGTTTTTCTCATTTGAGTCAATCACTGGGAAGCATCGACAAGAGCTTGCACTTAAGGCGACCGGTAACTATTCTTATAATTGACAAGAGACCCAGAACTGACAGGACACAAGGTCCGAACATAATCGCATCAAACTTTACTGGAAGCGAAGGGGATTCAATGATTTTCTACACCACGAACCGTGTCGTCGATTCGGCTAATCGGACAGGTTCCCGGGTTAAACTTCAAAAGCCGATGGGTCCCAACTCAACCATTACACACTTACAATTCTTTAAGTGCACGACGGACTTGATTCCGCAACGAGGGAAGGTGGATAGTCAATCGGGGAAGCTCATCGTTGGTTCGCTTGAACCAAGTGTACATAAAACATCTTCCACATGGTCCGCATACCCAGTGCACTCGGTCACTCCCCAGCAAATAATTGGGACTCAACTCATGAGAGAGACAACGGTATGTCGACTCTGAATAAATATGTCGTTGTTCCGTTAACAAGACATTGTTCAAGTTGGAGGATTTCTGGTTTGGTCAGAGCGAGAATCTGAACAACGGCCAAGAGGTAAACACAATTCCGCTGACCTACGAGGGACTTGATTTCATGCCGATGACCTTTGTCAATCAGTATGTGCTCGTTACCTGCATTAACTTTCGATTCAGTGTCTTCCAGATATCTAATGGATCTTCTGCATCTGGATCCGACATGGGAAATGTCAGGTGTCGATCTTACACAGGGGTCACTGCTTAATCTTCATGACATTGAAAATGCCCTTGCGGTTGAAGTGGCATCTATGTTCTGGATCGGTGAGCGCATGGTCGGTCGCATGCTCTTCCAGTTCCCTCACTCAGGACAGTCGGCCACATTCGCCCCGGATCATTATCCCTCACCTATTCAGGTCTTTATACGAACGCAACGAATGCTGGCGGTGAGAAACCTGCCCTGACTTCTGGCAATGCAGTTGTTCCCCTTACAAGACTTGCCGCTCGGTTGCACGTAAGTTGCTTTGCTACTGCGTGAAACTTGACTTGCTTGACGCAAATTATAGATCAGCAAAATTTCCGTGAGTGTCCATCTATGTTACAAGTCTGGTGAATTCGAACAATGCACAGGTTTCAACCGGAGCAGCGGCCTCAGCCTTACTTCTCCTCCTCGCAGTCAAATTCTGCCGTCACGCTGGCGGGCCTAAAACATCGCTGAATGGTACAGGTCTACTCCACATGATGTGGCTGTTCAAGGATCACCCAGATCTAGCGGAGCAGTTGGAAAAGGTGGACAACCCGACAGACGCTAATCTACGAGCGGCAGGAATGATTCGGGTTCAATTGCTGGGGACACGAGCAATGAATGAGATGTGATCGAACGGTATCTCAAGTACCATGAGACGAAGACATTGAATAGCCATCGTTGTATCATGGTTGTAAACCTCTATAGTGTGATTGTCAATTTTTTCGCGGGTGACCAGCTGAGGAAATCGAGAGTTAATTCGAGAGAGTTGAAGCACGAAGCGACGTTTAAATGCTTCTTTTTGTCTTTTAACGGCATCAGACTTTTGACATTTGACATGTGACCTTGTACAAGGCCAAACAAGCCCGAAAAAGGCGAAAAGCCATCAAGCTCACAAAGTCACCTTGCTTTAGTAAGGTCTCCCTACCTGACAATTAATTTCTCTGAAGCCTGCAAGAAACAAATAGAACCAACCAATAGCATATCTCTGAACCTCGAAACTCGAAACCTGCAAGGGACAAATAGCACCAAATCTGCCTTAACGCTGAACCAGCGCTTCGTGAACGGGCTGAATGGAACAGCTATTCCAGACCATATAAAAATCGCTGCAGAAGGAGAGCTAATCCCGACGCTTGGAGCATGGGTTGGCAATGGTGTCGAGCAAATAGGAACGTGGTCCCGCGCTTTGGAGAAGATCGACGCAGCGTTGAACCAATGGGAGCTTGGACATCCATCCATGGAAGGCCGCCGCCTCATTGTCATGATGGTAGTGGGCGGCATGACACAATACATGGCAACAGTGCAAGGGATGCCCGCCGATATCGAAGAGAGGCTAGAAAGGCGGGTAAGAAGCTTCCTATGGGCAGAGAAAGATCAAGTAAGGGTGAATAAAGCAACAGTCTACGCACCCTCGGATATGGGAGGTAAAAACCTCCTGGATATAGTGGCCCGCAACGAAGCCATTGCAATTACATGGCTGAAAACATATTTGAGTTTTGGGCCCGACCGCCCGTTGTGGTGTTTTGTTGCTGACGAACTCTTAGCAAAAAAAGCCGTGGGAGCAGAATATGTCGACGAAGCTATGAGGATCAACACCTACCTACAGTCATGGGCCCCGTACCAATCGGCGTCCGACCTTAAAAGTAGGGATCTTGCGGATATGATGAAAGTAGGCCGCAAGTACGGCGTCACGATGGATGTGATGGCAGTGTCCCGCAAACTGCAGGACGAAATGCCGATCTGGTATCACCGTTTCTCTGGTGGCGACCGGCGGTTCTTCAATGCGGAGAAACACGTCGTGAAGTGTCTAAAAGAAAAGCACCGCATCAGGTGGGTGCGGGACACTAGAATGCTAGCACGCAAGTTAGGAACTCCCCGTCATACGAATCGGATTGACTGTTCATGCGCGTCGTGTCGTGTGTCAAGAGAAATCATTGGATGCCGACATCCTAATAAATGCTATGTCAAAGCCCAAGAATTGCTTAACTCACTGGAAAATAAGTGGGACCCCAGGTTGATGCAACCTGAAGACTATGAAGAGTACCAAACACCGGTTGAACAGGAGGACCAAGACACCGTGGAATTCGACTCGAGGATTACCACAGATGGGACGCTGGCAGACACTTTCCGAATCTTTACGCAAGGATATGAAAACTCAGCCGACACAACTCCAGATACGAGGTTCGCACGGAACCAGGGCCCGGAAGTAGTTGTGTACACGGACGGCTCTGCAATAAACAATAATACAGACAATGTCAAAGCTGGCGTCGGGGTATTTTTTGGCGAAGACGACCCCAGGAACATGGCCATACGGATCCCCAGCGTGCTGGGTCCCTCGAATCAAGTTGGCGAAATTATCGCCATCAAAGAGGCAGTTGAGAAGGCGCCGCTGAATGCACCGCTGAAAATATTTAGCGACTCTAAGTATGCAATTGGCGGGCTTACAAAAAATCTGCAGAAGTGGCAAGATGAGGGCTTCCACACGGTAGCCAACGGTGACTTATTTGAGCTCACGGTTGCTAAACTGAGGGAAAGAAAAGCACCAACTGAGTTTGTCTGGGTGAAAGGACACTCAGGCGTGCTCGGAAATGAGGCGGCTGATATCCTCGCTGGGGAGGGGAGCCGTAAACCCACCGAAGACGCCATTAATACAGACGCATACGCTGCACTTTTCCTCCCTGGTGCAAAGCTGAAGGCGATGACACAAGCAAAAGCATATAAAATCACACGGAAATTAAAAATGGAGGGCCCCTCCTATCGCGAGCTACTGGATAGACGAGCCACGGCCACAAATATGGCCTATGCGAAAGCCACCGCCGCAGATGCAACGGGAGGATTCCCGCCAGCCCGTAAGATCTGGCGGTCAACCTTTGATAAGGACATCTCACGAAGTATAAGATTTTTCCTGTGGATGCTAGTGCATGATGGGTACAAAGTAGGTAAATATTGGGATAACGTACCGAGCTGCCAACAGAGAGGGCAGTGCACACGATGCGGAGTGCACGAGTCCATGGAGCACATATTGACTCAGTGCGAGGAACCTGGTCAAAAAGAGATATGGGACCTTGCGTCCGAGATGTGGCGGATGAAGACAGGCAAAGATTTGCGACCCACTATCGGCCAGATTATGGCCGGCGGTGCGACAAAATGTGGGGACCCCGGGACGACGCGACTGTATAAAATACTCATTACTGAGTCCGCTCACCTCATATGGCGCACAAGGAATGAACGGGTAATCCAACAAACGGGCTCTGCCCCGCTGACAAAAATACGGAACCGTTGGTTGAAGATAATAAACAATAGATTGGCCATGGATTGTGCTATGACAGACAAATTTAAGTATGAAAAGAAGGCCCTTAAAATTTCATTAGTAAAGAGAACTTGGAAAAAAACTCTTAAGGACGAACGTACCTTGGCCAAAGATTGGCCCAAAACAGTCGGGGTTTTAGTGGGTGTCGGTTAACCGCGGGCAATGAAGGTGGAACGGCGATTGACTCTCGATCGCCGGGAAACCCGAGCTAGCAGGGAACTGAAGCCCCACATATCGTGCTGTAGGCACGAATGCGGTGGACGCATTTCCTCGAGAGGTTGTGCTTTTTATCGTCTGGCCTGGTTCCAAGTCCGAGGCCTCAATTTATAGCGGGCGGGGCGACCGACTATGTCGGCCCGGAAACTCCGACAGGTGGCCTGCGGACCTGTTAGAGGGGAAGGGGATGAGAGCGACAGCGCGTCTAACTCTCTCTTGGCGCCCGCCATCAACGCTCCTCAAAAAAAAAAAAAAAAAAAGGGTGTTATAAAGCAAGGTTCGAGACGGCAGCAGCCGGCCCCTAGTGACAAACCTATGTCCGAATTTCACAAGCTTGCAGATCTCGTCTAAAAATGGCAAGCTTTTCGAATGCTTCGAGATTTTTTGCGTACTGCTGCGTGTGCTAGGGCATGTGCTAACAATTGTAGAGCTTAGTTGTATTGCAGGTCAATCCCTCACCTCGGAGGGGGGTTATTTTTCGACTTGCAGTCTTGTTCGAGCTTGCCAACTTGTCGCTTATGGTTGCGAGTGGGAGGCCAGGTGGGAGGGGATCTCATGTGTCAACCTTGTCGGAAAAATTGAATTTTGCCTTATTGGCCTTATAATGCCCTTATTATTTGATGAGTCCCTGATAAGGTGTTATAAGGCCTTATATGTTCCCCTTATAAGGTGAGAGTCCCTGATAAGGCCTTAAAATCACCTTATAATGTGGTTATAAGGCCATATAAGGTCCCGACTTATAAGGCTAATTTGGTTTTTCCGACACTGATGGTTACCCGAGAGCTCGTGTACTCTACCGGTGAACTTTGGGTGAACTTGCGAGTCAGTCAAGCGTTGATCAGGAAGCCGGCCGGCAGACCAGATAGCGGGCTTTGCCGCAGGCTCCTACCCACCCGCACGTAACGGGGTTGGGGAAGATAGAGTAGGCGTAATTACAAGTGAAATCCGTGCCCTAGCACTTGTAGTCATACAAAATGTCAAATCACTGTTAGCCGACATAATAGCTTCCGAACTTCCAAGGCCCCAACCCCTCCACGGCGGCTGGCCTTTAACAACTGTAAACAACATAGCCACATTTGACGAAAATAATCTTTCCCTCCCAATACCCTTCCCTAAAAATGCGGGGACTTGCTCTATGGGCCTTCCAATACATTCTGAGGCCCACCTGAAAATTTACTGAGGGGTAGGAAATCGACCCGGAAGGTTTTCAAAAACTTGGCCAAGCGGGTGGCTATGTTGTTTACATCTGTTAAATGCCAGCCGCCGTGGAGGGTTTGGGGCCTTTGAAGTTCGGAAGCAGTTGTCTCGGCTAAGGGTGATTTGTGATTTTGTATTACGCTACTTAAATTCCGCTTTGCTACTCTGTCTTCCCCAACCCCGTAACGTGCGGGTGGGTAGGAGCCTGGCTTTGCCGTGCAGCGGGCTGCTTAGTTGATCGAGTTCAACTTTCAACAGATCGGGCGCTTGATTGGCGTCAATCATGTCAATTACGTCACCAATCAGCAAACACGCGGAGCCGAACGGCTCTTTCTTTTTGCCTTGATCATTATCTTTCCGCCTTGTCCGGTCGCTCGGGGCGGAATTCTCTTGCTGCCCGGAACTCGAGCTCACTTCAACCACGGCTTGCGCCTGTATCGGCTGCTTCACATAGACTTATAATATATCTCTGGGTTTGCGTCTCTGGACAGGACTCGCGGCAGCCTCCCCAGATCCATAATGCCACATCCTGTGCGCCCGCTTATCGGCATTGCTCGCCTCTCTGCATCATGGCTGCACGCTGTCTTGGCCCACTGTCGACTCGGACGCGTTCATTGGTATGTCGTTCCTCAAATGACGCAAGGAAATTATTCACAATATTCCTGAAATCCACTCCAATAGCACGCTCCCGAGGCAATACATATATAACTATCGATCAGCTTGAATCACATCCATTCTCAGCCAACAATTCAAGGCCCGATCCTGCACGAAATAAGGCAGCTGCAACCGGTGCACGCCGTATTGTAATCCGTCGCGACCGGGCAGCCGTCCTCGGCGAGCTGTCCCTTGGCCTTGCAACGGGCCACTTGGTGTGCGCCGCCCTGGCACTCCACGGTGGTGGTGCATGCGCGCGGGACCTGCTCCCACCAAAACATTGAGCGCCGCGGTAAAGATAAAGCAACGGGAAGGGGTGCTCACGGGCTCGAGAGCGGCGGAGCGCTGGAGGACCGAGGGCTAGAAATTCGCTGGTAAGCTTTCGAATGATGTGTGAGAGAACAACGATGCTCACGCTAGCCAGAACTGCGGCGATGAATGGCGCGAGGAGGGCGGTGAGTTGAATTATTTTCATTATGGAGATGGCCTGGTTGAATGCTGAGAGTTGATTTTATTCCCGCTATTTGAAGGATTCCGTCTTGCAATATATGGCCGAGGTTCACGTGTATACTATAAACTTTCCAAGGCAAGAAATGAATGTGTGGCAGGTGAGTGCCAAGATAAAGATCGTGCCATTCATTCCTGTGTTCAGCTCAATTCATTGTTCCTGTCAGTTTTGAAACGTCGGCTTAAAGTTCGAGTCGGTATAGATTAAAATTTTATGGTGGGGTAGACGCACGCCAAAACCACTCCCGTTCCTAGATTGAGCCGGTTAAACAGGTCAGAATGAGAACATGTGAGTAGTTTTCGACCCCTCGTGTATTAATAGTTAGTGGGACGCAGAAACAACCCGCTCACTGCTGATATCCGACACAGAGCTCAAGTACGAAAGGCTGATCCACTTGATTGTGAGTATGTTCATGACTACCAGCTCTCTATGCGGCCATGAATGGCTGTCAACTAATTCGTGGTATCAATTTGGGCCCTAGTTTCAATTCGACACGGGCGCTGAGCTAATTTCACCCAGGACAGCGGTCAAACGTTATGCAGGGTAATATTATGGGGCGCTGGCTGTCCCGCTCGCAGACAGAACCTTAAAGACTGCTTTCAAGATCGAAAGTGGGTTAACGATTGTCTCTTAACCTTCAAAATCCTTAACTTGTGATCCGCTATCACATCTACTATGGATCATATTCACCTGGACGACGGACCCGCATCTAGTTCCCTCAAAATGCTTCGCAATATTACCCCGGAGAGGTACCCACATCGCCGATAGCCGGTCCGCGATCCGGACCTACTTTTCCACCGACGGTTGTCTCCCTCTTCTACCCGTTCACGAACACGAGATCTCTCATTGCTGACCTGGCATATTGACGTTGACATTATGGGCTGACTACACATCTTCATTCACTTCAAGTCCGCCGCGGCCACGCGCATTCAAAGCGGCTTTTAGTTCCGCAGCCGCCACCAATCCCCGTAGCCCCAAAATTGTAGCAAATTTGTATCGTGCCGCGGCCAACCTGATTACTGTCACGTCCCATCTATTTCCCAGCCCTGGCTACAACTTTACGTATATCAGCAAGTGGATGTTTCGGATTCAAATGGCTCAAATAGAACGATAGTTGGCAGAAAGGACTCTAATTAATCCAGAATTCCCTGGTGGTATAGGCGAAAGTGAACGGACAGAGTTACAGCTGCAAATTTTGATGCGAAAATCAGTCTGATCTCAGGTGGGATTTCGTGCCTGGGCTTCCGCGTCCCTGAGAACTCCCGCGCAAGCCGAGTTTGCCATTGATCTCAATTGTTCGCTAGGTTTGGTTCAATTCTCGGCGACCATGGGAAAATGGCGACCTGGTGAATTCCGGTCTGGAAATTGTTCGACTCAAACACCTCGCGGAATCCTGAAACCGGTATTCCAAAAATCTTTCCCCGACGAAATTTGGTCAGCGCTGCAATGAAAGTACGCATCTTACGGTACTGATTTATAGTACGCCGCCATTTCCCGTTTGGCTGGTTCATCACGGCCGAACAAGCCGTTCGCTCCCTAGAGCGTGCGTGGCCGTTCAATTGGTGTCTTCCCGTGTTAGACGGATTAGACGGGCTCCACTACCCGTACCCGTACCCGTACTCGGACCCGTACCCTGGCTATAAAAGACGGCTGCAGTATGCCCGTTCTACAGCAGAAGCACTCGAACGCAACAGCACCAAGTAAAGCTCCTGTTCTACTCAAGATTCCGTACTCATGCGCACGACCTGTTGTCGTTCTGCAGACTTCTACCATGCAGTTCTCTGACCTCCTCAAGTCCCTCCTCGTTGCCAGCGCCATCTTGGTGCCCAGCATCGCTGCTGGACCGACGCCGCTCGAGGCGCTCGCCAAGCGGGAGGATTGCTGTGACCCCAACTTCTTCTTCCCGTGCATGCTTGCCGAGATCCCCCTTTGCGACCCCGACGGTGCGTAGAGTGCAACACTATTCTTCTGTAACTGCCCATTAAGAATTCGATGCAGATATCAACCTCTGCTCCTTCCAGGCTGAACAAGATTGCCGTGAGTGCTGAGATTTTTTGCTTCGTGCAAATTCTGAATTGCGCACATCGTAGTTGCGCTCTGCGTTGGCATCCCGGGAGCGACTCCGCCTCTCTGCTCTTAGAAGTTAGAGTACTGTCTTGTCAACGAGGTCATGTTCAAATTCTTACCCAATACAAATTGATCCGACCTGTGACACTCCTTCTTTGCGACGACCACCTAATACCTATGCCATTCGACACTCGACGATGTACCTCACAGAACTTTCCACCACGAGCCAGCCGAGCTCACCGTGTGGAATGGGCTGCAGGCTGTGGTGAACAGAAAAGGTACGTATTCTAATCTGATACATTAGCGTATTGTAATGAGAGCCTATGATACATCGGATTTCTGCTCTAAGCAGAAGTCGCGATGTATCATTCCCCCAACATCTGGTGCAATATAGTCGGATGCACCAAACGATGCAGTAGATGGTCAATTGATTTGGAGCAGGTAGCATTTGTGATGGAGCTGAGACGAGAAGGAGCCAGGAGAGAGCTTCCAAGGTCGGGTATTCATATTTAGTGCTCGCACTTGAACGATGTAGTACCATCCACGAGAGAACGCAAGATGATAATTATGCCACGGATGAGCAGTTGGCAGACGGGAATTCGACAAGGGCCAAGAGAGTTTACCTGCTCGCTAACCCAGATACAAGAAATCCAAGCTGTCATGATCACACTTGTACTTGCGTTTCGAGTCTGCCCAGGCACCAATGTTGTTCCAACTTCCAACACTGGTGACTGATTCATCTTTAAACTCCTCCTGCTGCAAGAGGTCCCAGAGAGAGATGACCCGGGAGAAGTACTTATGGTATCTGCCTGAATTGCAGGGATTCGACGGTGCTAGACGATAGTCCAGGGAGAAGCAGAGAACATCCGCGGGAGTCGGTCACCCGGTCCGGCATTGGCCGATGAACAAAGGGAATGTGGAACGCCATGGCAAATGTTCGTCCCACGCCAATCAAATGCCATGAAACCACGGCCATGGCACTTGCCCGCAGTGTCACTCTCGATCCTTTTTGTTGCTCAGAAATGTCTAAGTATATCATCACTGGTGCAAAGGGTGGTAGCCCTGCTCAAGGTTCTCGCTGCATATCCAGGCCCTGTAACATTATTACCGGACTTTTCGAGAAAAAACCCGCCGCTTTGCGTGACTGAAAACACACAGCTTTGTCTTTATTCACCACTCTGCACCTTGTTAAAAATGAGTCGGTGGAGCATTCCTCGAAGATACACAGGCTCAGACTGCACCTCGAAAAAAAAAAACACAACATGGGGCATCCCATGCTGGATGGAGGCCCCAGCATAATATGACTTGTCTTGGGTCAGTTAACTCAAGGCGAAAAACTGACCTTATGTGGGTGTTTCAGAGGTGGTCTGAAATGTTTCAGTCAGGTCAGATACGAAGTTCGGACAATTTTTTGACCGAGGTCTCCCTAGATCCCGAATTCGGACAAAATTTTCACGCCGGACCACCTCGAAATTTCGGAAAAAAAATTCCAAGGGCCCAAATCGGCATCTAACCTACCAACCGATAATCATCGGTCCTATCCCACAATGTCGTTCGCGTTGTAGAGCCCGTATCACTTCTCCTAGTGAGGTCGCCCCCTCAATTGAGGCTGCTTGGACTTCTACGTCATCCAATCTTGGTTGATCCATGCACTTGCCAAAATCTACCTGTGCTTCCTCAGACCGTCTGGGGACTTTGGGGGTTCCCAATATGTATAACAAAATGAGGAACTCAGTGGCGAAGCCCCTCAGATTGGTACAACGAGCTTCGTGCATACTTTGTGTTGCCACCGTTCTATCTCAATCTATCCGATATCGAGTCGGATGACCTCCATCGTGGATGCGATGACACCAAGATGGTTTATCTTTGGGGTCGATGGGAGTTCGGCACCTCGGCCCTCTGGCGTAAGTGTTTTCCACCCCTCCAATATTTCCACTTGAGGAAGGTGTAAATGGGTCGAATGCGGTCCGAAAGGGCGCTTCTGTATGCTCAACAAATCAGGATTCCTTCTCGCAACAGCTGTCTAAACGGGCCGCTGGAACTTTCTCTCTCGAGCTGTACGTAAACGGACTGCGGTAGGTCACTTCCCTGGAGCAACTTCCGAGCAATTGGCGTCCAGTCGTCTGGCAAGGGGTATATAATGCCAATGCTCAAGTCATCCCACGCGCGTACGACTCATGCCCTCCGCTACTAGGAAAGATGTCTTCACGGCTTTCGGGCTCCATCCGGTGCCCGCTCACCTGTCGACCAATGAATTTGCGGCCAAGCTCGAGGCTATCACAGACTCTGTGCTGGCGTTGCCCGTGGCGCAAGAATGCTTCCGCAAGTTTGAGCTAGTATTTCCAATATCGACATGTGTTCCTCTGATATCCCGGACGTGGTGAATTACAGATGATTCCAAATGATCGATTCGACACCTACTTCAGGGACCTTGGATTTCCGCCAGCACGTCCCATGGTCATAGTAAAAGTGGAGTACGAGGTACACACAGCACTGCACTTCAATCCGATCCACTGCTCACATCCCCAGGCGGCGGAACAATACGCACAGGTGTGTTTCTCTGCCCTGAGCCTGCGTACTTGCGTAACACCCGTCAGTTTCTCAGCGACGCAAAGGCCGTGGAATTACTTTCTGGAGTGCCGGAGCTCGAGGGCGCCTCTATTTTCTCCTCAGAGAAGTCTACTAGGATTGTAAACGGTTCCACAGATGGATCCGGCAATTGGGTTGCCATATTCAAGTGCCCTCCCAATCTATCCCCTACGCAGCACAGTAAGAAGGCGAGTGACGTTGCGGATGAGATCGCCTCCCTCCCCATCATGCAGCGCCACATAGTGAAGCACACAATGGTGCGTTCTCCTTCGAGTGAGATTGAATTTCTGCGTTGAAATCAAAACATATAGTGGGTTCAAAATGAAGGCCTTCAAGACGGTGGCGCCCAGGCACTCGGGATGCCTCCACCGGACCCCTTTGTTATTGTGTTGCTTGAATCTGTACGCCGACCAATATTCTCCGCAACCGCTGTGGTAGAGGGAGATGCCCGGCCTGTAGGTTCTTGAATTGGGTCGGTGATCCGGTAGCCGTAGAGTAAAGTTGAATATAGAATAACGAGTCGTGACGTCCAAGCGTAGTGTGCGAAAAGTGCGAGGAAAGAGAGTAAAAAGGTCCAGAAATGGCACGTTAAGAGAATGAGGTCGTGGCAGGACGATTTCGAGGTGTTGGTGGCTAGGAAGCCCACTGGCGACGATTTAGAAGGAAGGGGCGAGGAGCTCCGATGCTACCTCTGGGCGCTTGCCCTGCACTGGCCGCGGTTGTCGTGGTATGAGCGTCAGATTCGATGATGTGGCAATGTTTACGATACAAACAAATGATGTAACGTGATACGGGGATAAACGTAAAGTGCATATAAAAAAAAGATTTAAAATGGTTTCCACATGTGGGCCCTCCGACCCTACCACACCGCTTGCTGATCGACTCCATTCTCAGGACTTCCAACCCATGATTGAGGTATAGCTTTTCGTATTCGAGTCCCTGCCGGGCTAACCTGCGATGTAGGTTTCAACGGACAGTGGGTTGAAAAGTCATTACGCGAGATCAGAGAAAACCTTCACCGGCGAGCCCAGCAGCAGGTTCGCCGTTGATGTGATCACGAAGCTTGCAAAGGATTAAACAGTGCTTTTTATCTGTGCCGTATCTCAATTTGTGTCCTTCGAACCGAATTCAGAAATCTTTGTTTGAATGTTTTGGTTTTACTTGCATATTTTAGGTTTTATGACGGGCGTCATAGCCTTGTAACAATACGTGGGAACGGCAAGCGGAGTTAATTGTGCGTGTCTGTACAATTTGCAGCGGAGCAGTTTGGATGGATTTCGAGGAAAAGGTGTTGCTTCAGGCTGGAAGGAAATTGGCTGCGGCTGGGATTGGGCTGGGATGGAGACCCTCCCACCGGGATCTGCTTCCTTATGACGGATCCGACTGTGATAAATTGAGCAAAGACAAGATGTGCCTTCGCTTCGCTCCGGCGCACCCAGGCGCCGTGGTAGAATTCGCCTGAAAAACAACTTCCCATTTGACTAGTCTAATGATTGAGTGTTGCTATGAATTGTCGCTCTATGACTAAAGAAAACTCTATAAACAGGAGCGGTCGATATATCGGATCTCGGCCATGAGTTTGAGGACAGAATGTACGAAAAAGGTCGTGAGGAAGCTTACTGTAGAGAAGGAATTAAATCTGTCTCAACGGTGCTATGTTAGGAAGTATACATTGACAATTGTCTATGCGACAGAATGGAGGTACATGGGATGGCTTGAGAATAACATTGAAGTTGATGCCTTCCATTTATGACTCGGAGTACACAGAAATTGTCGACTCAAGCAATCCGCCGCCGCATCGTAGACTTCTGAAAAGCCTGCCAGCAACGCATCGGCCCTCTAGGAGGGGGTCCGGCAAAATCGAATCCATTAACATACCTTGCGGCTCGCAGATACGGCGAAAATGATAACGGCGGATATTGAATGAATTGCTTGGTGTGCCTGACTATCCTGACTACCCGTTCATCTGCACATCATAAGAAAAGGAAGCCGTACTGTCGGCTTTGCTTGAATTTTTGCTCGTGTTTTGAACACTTTCAGAGTTCATTCGGAACATTACTTTGGCCCACGGTTCAGTTTAACGTGGCAGTTGAACTGCACAGCTGAAGTGATAGTGTTTGCAAAGTACATGTAAGGATGGGCTGTACTTTGAAGTTGGTGCAATTCCCATTCTTTTAAAGGAAGAAAACCGGAGCTGTCTGGCACAGACAGTACCCAACCCGAGCACGGAAAAATCGGAGGAGGCAATACACCCCATAAAACAATCACTGTCACGAATGTCTTGCTGTGCAGCCGCTGTGGTAGGGTCGGATGGCCGGGATGCGGAAACTGTTTCGCATCCTATATTTACCTTTACTATACATTTACCCCTATCTTAGTTTACATCATTTATTTGTGTCGTACATACGCACCAACAATCGCCTTTTACCCTCATACCACCATTTGTTGGTAAGGCGTGGTTTTGAACACACCTAAATTCTTTGATTTTACAAGTTACATTAGAGCAAACTAATTGAAGTAAGACACAGAGGGTACTAGTCTTGTCCCAAGACTGAGTATTAAACCAATAAAGCATTGAAAACTAGCTCTAAACAATATTGAGTGAAGGAGTTCTATCAGTACTCGTAACAGAGCTACTAGTATTACACTGGAATTTAATCAGCTAGCTATAGGACTCACCCAACAAGCTGCAGGGAACCCGTGTAGCAAGTTCGGGGTCAATATGGATGCCAGGTAACCAAGGGAGTTATTGAAGGAGTCAGTTAATTGCCATTGAAGTCTATTGAACCAACAGTTGAACTATGTGCGCACTCTAGTGCTGGAAAACCCGGCCCTGAAGTGGTCATGTGCCCCAGCACATCTTGAAGGAGGGAACAAACAAAGCACAACACACCTGTAAATGGATGATTAAGAGGGCTAATGGCGTGATGTGCACTTAGTCTTCACGTAGGAAAGTAACTAAGCCAGTTCTCCCACCAAGACATGTTTGATTGTATCCTGGTACATTTACCTATGGTTGAGTATAGCACACCCAAAAACAGACTTAGGGAGAACTGGCTTAGAAATAGAGCTTTAAAGCTGCTCGGATGGTTAAATCCCAAGATCTGAGCAGGCTGGATGCTCTGTTCTCTAAAGCTGGGCAGTAGGGATGTTCTATTCTATTTATCTGGGCACTTACCAATGCTCATTCTCTCTCCACTAAATTATTATATTGTTTGTAACCCACAGTAGCCAGTAACACTATAAAGGTCCACCAAATGTACTAGATAGACAGTGAATTATCATCCCTCTTGTTGGCACAAAGCTATTTTGAGTCTTAATTTCGACTGTCTTAATTTTTGATTTTATTGTTATAGAGTCTGACTACGGGAGACTAATTCCCTTGACCTTATGTGCCTGCAAGCACATCGAGGAGATGTTCTGTTCCAATGGAAACGCGGCAGCGCCGTGATTATTTGCCCTTTCACGTGCCGCCGGTCACTTTTTCGGTACGTGCCAGCTTTCATTCATTTGTTCGACGATTCTGACGATTCTGCTATGCGGTTTCAGCGGTATTTTTAATTGATCCGCGAATGCTGCTCTTGGCATCCTCCGGGTGCGCGTATTCAATTCTCGAGGGTTTCCTAATTCCCTTGTACCACCTACACGTCCGGGAACAATGTGCCCTTGGAAATATGTGATCCCTTGCATCAGTTCTGACGTTATTTGATCCGCTTTGTATCGATTCCCACTCGGACTTCAGCATCGTCGCCACTGCCACACCTCAATTTTTAACATTCACTCTGGTATGTCTTTCGTTATAGTTGTGCATCCAGGGAATGAATAGATGACTGTTCACAGCCGTTTATTGGCCGGCTCAAAAATCAGGCGTTCAGAAATGTAGGTATTCCTCCACCATCTCCGATCACATCAACTTGTACTGACCACACTAGTATGTCATCCACAATGTATTCCAGGTCGCGAACGACACCAAGCAAGGTGCCCAACCCAAGGCCAGGATAGTTCAGCAGAATAATGGAGGGGATATGTAAGAGGACGCACGATGCATTTCCAAACAGGTTGTCCTGCTGACCTCCAGAAGGCATGTCTTGTGCCCTATCAGATTGTGGGCTGTACATCTCTCAATGAACAGGATACTTTTGTGAGAGGTTCACCTAATTATTTTTAGGGTGCAAGAAAGATCTGTCATCGCAGTTCAATGATACTCTTCTTGGCCTCATCCATCCTTATTCCCGGCGAAGCGCCTATCGTCGGGGGCAGGAATGTTCCGGCCCAGCATAAAATATAAACTTCGACACTGATGCGGTGCAACCCTTCTTGTTTCCTTCATCCTATGGCCCTCGAAGCCCTCGGCGAGGACATACTACTGAACGTCCTGGTACTATGTGATGTGTTTACCGTTCTATCCACATCGCGGATAAGCTGTGTGCACCTTTCTTGGACGAACGCAGACGTACCGAATTCAGGCGAACCAATCACTCCGACGCATTGCATTGGCGAAGAAGCTGTGGCTCTCGTTAGTGGATGACCTGGGTTTTCGTGGCGTGCTCGACCTCCCTCTTTCAGAAGTGCTCGAAGGCTCCTCGACTGCTGAACTTGTCAACTATGTCAAGCGCGGCGTCGTTGGACCAGCCTCATGGCTCCCCGGCAGTCCATCTCCTATGCTTCGCCACCAGTCCACTTTCAACGCCGATGGTGCGGAGGATCTGATTGACATGCACCTCCTGCCTGGTGGGAGGTACCTGGTCTTGTCAACATTTACATTTCTGCGAAGTCGCTGGCGGTCGCAGGGTCTGGAGTTGTGCAGCGGAGTATAGAAGCACCTGCTGGTCCACCGATTTGCTCCCCGGGGGAACAACACTCCGTGTACTTCTCCTCCCTCTACACAGTTCTGGCCACCCGCACAAAAATATCTGCGTGCAGGAGGGGAACCTTGTCTCGGGGCGATCCAACAAGATATTCAGTCTTAATCTGGCGACAGAATGGCAACAATGGATGTCTAGAATCCTCGGCGACTTTTTCGTTTTTGCGCTGCAACCGTCGAATGCAGTTCAAATAATTTTCCTACTTGTGAACTGGCGTGCAAAGAAGTGCGTGCTCAACTATGCGGGGCGACCCCATTTGACGGTAAGGTTGTTCTCTTCATGTCGAATTTTATTCAAACGATTATCCCGTTGCCTTCAGACGCGGGTGGTGCTCATCCCCGACCACATCGTAGTGACATACGCGCACAGTGCTGAACCATATCAACAGCTATTGGCGATCACTTCATTCAGTTCCTTGGATCCACACTGGAAGTCATTTCGAACCTCCAAGATCAGCCTCAGACACCAACTCGACTCCCCAGACATTCCATTTGTAAAACATGAATGGCTGAAATACGAGAGGCGACCGCTGTGCAACGCCACCGGATATCTCACACTAGCGGCATTCCCAAGTATACTTCACCGCGATTCGTACACAATCGTCCTCTACGCATGCGGAAATATACATCGGGAATCGAACCAATCGCTCGCGGGACGAGTGCGCGATCTTGTGCGACGTGGGGAGACCGAACCATGCACTGTGCTATTCTCGTACAGAATATCCCCGGCATCCCCTTCGCGATTATGGAACGGACTTCTCACGTCTGCGATTAACGCTACGCCCGCACTCCGCGCGCGGCGCCTTTCCTACGCCGGGTACTGTGTGAACGCAGGAGAACGGGTGGAGATAGATTCGTCGGCGGGTACGGCGGTCGTGGATGCGCGCCCTGGACGCGCGGGTCGCGTAGAATTGCACGCACGCACGGTGCTGAGCCACGGATCCGGATGGGAGTGCATGCGGCTGTCATCGAGCTGGGCAGTGATGGTGCTGAAGGGCAGTTCGATCGTTGTATCGTACTATGCGTAACGTATGCGGGGAAGGACACGTGTGCGCAAACCAATTTCTCTCCCGGTGAAATCATACTAGAGTTTCGTTGAATAATTTTCGGCCCCAAAAACCTTCATTTTTTATTGCTGGGGCAAACACCGGACTCATCGCATGTGAGGAGATACAGCGAGAGGGGGCGGGCATCGACGACACGGAGAGAGAGAGCGATGGGATCGGAAGTAATAGCCGTGCTGTAGCGGTTGCACCGTAGACAGAAGGTAAAGCCTCAAAGTACCTAGAGAAAAGGGACATCGTTAGCGCACGTTCTTTCACTGAGGGAATTGAAAATCTAGGGTTAAAGACCGACCTTGCGTTGGGAGATCGCGGGACCAGAGGTGGCATAAGAGGCCTTGGGAGTAATGCTTCTTCCTCAGATGTTTGGGCCAGGGAATGCCAGCCTTGTGCCAGCCGGTGAAGGGACGTTGCTGAGCGGAAGGCAGAGGGACTGGCGACTAATGGTGGAGCAGTCGTGGTGAAGAAGCGTTACATAGGGACTACTCCAAGGCCAGTCAAGGGAAGGACTAGAACATCAGAGCGAGGAAGACCGCGTACTAGACGTAGGGTGGTTAGCGGCGTTGGCAACTTGGTGGATGAGAGAAAGAGATGGTGTGGCTGTGTTGATCGGCGGCCGGATCAATTGACTCTTTAGTTCGTCTTCCATCGTCCTCTCTCCAGTCCTGTGCTTGGAGTCCATCCCGCTGCTCATCCTTCAGGCTTCCGGGTGCCACTGCTCACATACGCTCTGGGTTCTTGTTGCTTAGTCGCCACTCCTCGGTCTTCCATAGTCACTGTCGCGTTGTATCTAATTCTGCCGCGGTGGTTAAAAATTCTAGCGGTATTCAGAGAGCACGCTCTAGCTAGTGGTTACGCCAACGGTCCATCCATGAACTTCACCGTTCCGTGCTCTCATGTTCCTTACGCTGGGTCCTCGTCATAGCCTAATCCCGTCACCCAGCCCCGCCCTCAAGGTCCTGTGTTAGCGGCGGTAGTACAAAACAGAACTAAACAGCAGCTACACAGCACTCCAATTCTGCTTCTGTCCTCTTGTTCCTGACCATTCCCTTTTCTCCCTCTGCTCAGCACCTCCAATGCCGCCCCGCCGCACTATTACCAATGCTGAAAAGGTGCGTATTCCGTCTTCTCTTCCGAACCTTGCACAGTCTGACGACATTACACCTGCCATATGATCCTTCTCACCCCGCACGCACCTTTGTACGTTTCAATACCTAAAGACTCGCACCGACAACACAAAGAAGCTGTATATTTGACCCGTCGCTCAGGTGCCTTGTTCGCTCTACTCTTCGCACTCCTTGGCATCCATTTACACACATATCCCATACACCTCTGCAAATACAGCCTTGCGAGCGAGTCACTTGAAATCGAGTGTTAACTGCAGTACTGCATTTTCAGTGCTGTCTTGTCTCTCTATTTCTTCTAATCCTCGTGCTCCCCACCACTCCCCTTTATCTGACTGTGTTCCCACTGGTACAGTAGTCCGTACGACCGACTCCGGCTCTTTCCAATCCCAAACTGCGTATGGCCCTCCTTCGCCCACCATAGCCGTCATGCCGATCCCACCCCGCATCGCCTCACCGACATGCTGCCCACGCAGTATTACGTCCATTTCACTGTGCACTGTTCTCCTTCCTTCTCATTTCTTCGGGTCCTCGCCGCAGAGGACGAGGTTCTCAAGCCGTCTAGCCGGTATGAAAATTCAAGCTCACATCTGCGTACATATCGGTGCAAAGGAAATTCAGATGGGCCGCATCGCTCCACGCTCGCGCTGGCTCCTCTTCTGACCTCAGATCACATCCAGATTCAAGCTGCATCCCGCGGCATCTTGCATTTTTGCTGCGCGCCAGCTTGATACTTACCTTGCTTCAGTGTATGCACAGCTCCGACTTTGCTTCAGACTCCAGTCTACCTGCAACCTGGTGTTCCGTTCTCTTCCTTTCTTGAATCGCATATGCGCTGATTGACTAGCGCTCGTTTTCATTAAGGCTCGAATCTCACCTCACCACTGCAAGTGGTTCATCTGCTTCTAGTCTGACCTTGATCCTTCACAGCCTACGGTCATACCATCCCTCTTCTCATTTCTTGCGTCGCCTACATACCTACTGCCTTGAGCTCGTTTCATCTCATCAAACAGACACATCTTTCGTCTTTCAAGGCTAGTATGTCGCAATTGCTATACCTGGTACTGAATTCAACTTTCAAGCTCCAACACGCACGCGGCCGACTCTGATTTGGTACGGGCAGTTACTGTACCTTCGCACTGAATTCGTCGCAGGTTAATCAATCCAAGCGCACGCATTTCTTCAGTACGGGTCCCACAACAGTGCGTCTCCACGTTACTCCTGTAAGAGCTCATTCCGCTGCATTTTTATCCAGGCCGATTATAGACTTGACCCTATCACTTTTAGGGAGAGAAAATCGAAGATTTCTGCTCAATTTCTTCGAGAACGAGAAGGGCATCGTACACTCACAAAGTATGTTGGGATGGAATATCAAGTAATCTGAGGTTTTTAAACCAAAAGTTTTTTTCGGAAATGAATTTTCCAACATCGGGAGCGTCATAGAGGAATACCGGAAAGTTGAGTTGAAATAGAAAAGAAAATCAAACACGGCAGGAATGGGCATCACGGGCAAGCGAAGGAACTTGATAGTGTCCACTAAACCACCGCGGAAAACGCCCTCAAATGAACCGTCTTTCTGATGAGTACATCGAGGGACAGAATCGATATTGATGATGACCAGAGAACCCAGCACTGGCCCTGAATTTGGAGAGCGAGGGAAGATTGAAGCTCCATACAGTTAACCTACAACATAGCGAACCAACTTCAAATGCAATATGCCACTCGCTTAATATTTGTTGATCTTGGTCGCGATATCCGCAGAGAAGCAGCAAGCCTCTGTAGGGTCGTCGCTGTCTCGGTGGAAGCCGAGATCTCGGATGCCTTCCTTTAACAGCCGCGCGACTTCTGAATGTTCGAAAATCTAGAAAGACGATTGAGCGCGAATGAAGAGGGTCAAAAATATAGCCCAGACCTCCTTCATGTGATCCAAGTGCTGCAGAGTGAAAATTAGGAGAGCTTCGTGTGTAATGAAGTTGCCATACCTCGGAATCGGCGCGGACGACGAGGAGAGGCTTAGGCGCCGGATATCCCAGTGCCTGTAGATGCTTGTCCACTGCGTCGTTCTGCAACCACTGATAACAGTTTTGGACGTCAGATTACGAGGTGTTGTACACGATGAGTGATCCACCCACCAGTGAGTAATGAGAAAAGTTATCCCGGATGGACTGTGAGGCGATTTTCTCCATCAACCCTTTCATTTTCTGCCCGAATAGGTCCGCAGAAAGCTGGGGCGGGCAGCCGTATACACATATAACATGGAGACCCGCGGTAACGTCGGGGGCGTCGACTACTGTGTAGACATCCGCCGCGAATGCAGTAGCGTGTTTGCGGAAGCCGAAGTCATCGGACTCCGTGAAAAGCTTTTGCAGCGCCGGGTCTTTCAGCATCTGAGAACAGAGAATGTGAGCTTAACCCGCCTCGTACTCCAGGGATCGGACACGTGCCCCGTCGAGATGGTCCAGACTCTACATTTGCAGAATTTCATAATCAATATCCTGGAGAAAAGAGCGATGAAACCAGAATTCAATAGTTGTACCTCGTACTCCGCCGACATCACCACAGTGGATCCTGGGACTGGGAGCCCAACCCCTTTCATATGCTCGTCCATCAAAGTGTTTTGGGAAATCTGCCCGCCGGCGTTGATTATGAGCACAAGCAGAGCTCGGAATGTTAACATTCTTACAATGTCCAATTTGAGGAGATTCGTCTGGGCGACGGGCAGCACGGCAATGGCGTCCCCAAGCGCCCCTGCCTTCCTCTCGAATTCCTCTCTTGAGAGGTTCGGAGGCGCCTTGTGGATGCTGATGAAGCAAGTCCTTTTTGTAAGAGAGGACATTCTGCGTGGGTGAGATGACCTGCGCAGAAGCGGAGTTTATATACCCATTTCACGGGGCAAAGAAGACATGATGTAAAAGATGTCAGATGGTCGTGGCTTAGTGGAGGCGAATCGAGGCTTTGCCGCTGTGAATCCATCTGGTATAATTGCGCCGGTCTTAGTCCTTTTCTTGGAGGTAGGTGATATGCATCAGCCGGACTAGCCCGGCGAGAGAAAAGCAGCTAGAACTCGTATGCGTGATTCTTTTCGCTTCACGCCAGCGATACGGGTCCTCAAGGAGGGCAAACTTCGCTTCAAGACTTCTCCTGCCGAGTATCCTGACGAACTTATTCAAACTAGACTCATTGGGGGCTGTGAAAACATGCCTGGTCTTCTCTGACGCGGAACTGGGCTCAGGTGACACCTGAATTTGGGATAACGAATTAAGTCTCCCACAGATACCACCAAAAATAGGGACGAAGGTCATCGGCTGCAGACATCGGACTGAAAATGTACTTGCTGTCAGATTTGCAGCGATGCGTCTCCAGAGAATTGGCCATCTCCAGAGAATTGGCCAATGAGACAGCAGTCACTGCGTTCCGGCCTAATAGACAGAGGGTCTGGCTACTGGGGTAGACAGAGAAGTAGACAAGCCAATCTGGCTACGTATGTCTACACCTCGTAGACTTACTATGTCTACGTTTGTCCTGTCCGTCTACCTGAGTCCACCAACGTAGACAGATGGTAGACTGAGGTAGCCAGAGGTAGACCGAGGCAGACTCACGTAGACCAACTGCTTTTCTTTTCATTCACAATGGTGCGTCTCTGCGGATTAGCGCGAGCACGATGTGTCTACGGGCGTAGACAGCTGTAGACAGACGTAGACATAGGTAGCCGGACCGTGTCCATGTCGCGTAGCCGCAGGTAGCCGAGCGACGACAGATCTGTGTCCACCTTCGCTGTCTACCACCCATCGACGGATATAGCCAGATTTGGACCGACGTAGCCACAGGTAGCCGAACGACGACAGGGTCTGTCTACGGGGGCCCGGAACGCAGTGAGTTTTGAATTTAGGGCAATCACCTGTGCAAAGCACTAAAAACCGAAATTAAGCACGTACCCTCGCAAAGAAGATGATGGAGTTGTCAATCAGACGACATCATTGGCATTCCTATTGGGATCCACAATCCATTTTCAGCTTAATTGAATAGCGGAGATTCGAAGGTGACAGCCAAGTGGCAGCATGAAGATTGGTCTCCTGGCTAAGAAAATACGCAATGAACTATTTTAATTCCTGGCATCGTCCATGCTTTTCGGACGTCGTTTCAGTAAGCGGATCGCTACGAGAGGTTCTCTAGTTTCGGGTGATGTCCGATTTGGAAGATAACCTCAGATAGGGCCTTTCTGTATCTTATAGGGAAACCACGCGCGGTTATAGCGCCTTACAAGTACTTATAGCCCTGCATGTTTTCCCTGAAAGGCCATATCTGAGGTTATATTTAAAATCGGATATTGGCAATGGCGACATTGGCGGTGGCGGGAGCGGCGAATCTGTTGATGGATGCGCACTGTGACGGGCATGCCGGTTCGATTAGAAGGACATCAGCGTTGGTCATGCTCGTGGACGCCAGTTGGAGGTGAGGGACAGGCCAGTCCCGGGCAAAGATGAAAGGGGAAATCTTGACCGGGGAACTCAGGAAACTTCTGAGGTATGTAAAAGAAGCATGGACGTCGTCCCCAGCCAGTGAAGTAGAACGTGTGGTGTGCTGGACAAAGTATTAAACAGAGTGCATCGGAAGATGTGAGAGTGTCCTCCCACGGATCCTGGATATTGTGTTTCAGTATTGGCCTCGGACTCGGGGGGAGGAGGTTGCATCACATCGAGACACAGCTCTTCAGGGTACTCGGAGTCGGGTGCAGATACGGTGCGAGCCTCGGATTCGGGCCCAGGCAACTGACGGACCTCGTTCGCTTGGAGATAGCTCGCCGATCCACTGTAAGGGTGAGTCATCCCGGATCCCTATCGGACGCAGAGGAGATTCCCTAGATGGCCAGGGTCTACACCAGCACTAGTCTTCCGATCGGGTTGTCGAGTTCAGTCTGGAAAGGCCAGAGGTTTGGTGAAGAGGTTTGAAATAGGAGAAGAGATTTCGTGGAACAAGACGAGGGGAATTGCAGGGGTTCGACGGTCGCAGATTACTCTAAAGCCTCGGCTCTGCGGACGAAAGATATCAGAGCTGCTATCCATGCCTTACGCGGACGGAGCGAGGGATATTAATATGGTGTTCAAGCCCGGGGTCCGTGACACCGCGCGCACACATTATTCGAGATGTCTCGCTCTTGATCATGAATGTGTGCGAGATAAGCGAGAGCCAGCTGGAGTCTTCAAACAGGGACTGGATGTTATCGCAAGTGCGAGGTCGTATTATTGATATGTCCCGAGATCCAGCAGCTGTCCAGCTGAATTTGAGAGGTCAATTCATGCGCAGCGTGATCATGAGTCTTGGATTCAGACTTAATGACAAGCCAGGCCAACCCAGAAGCACTGCATTCAGACCCCCCCGTAGGCACAGATGTGCCCACCTTCGCCGATCTCCGCCTATGGGTTGCCCACTCAAACCGACGTTGGTCTAGCATCCCTACCAAGGCAAAGTCTGCCCACCTTGGTAGATCTTCACCAACGGTGGTGTGCCTATCTTGGCCAACCTTGGCCAACATGGGTCTAGGTTGGTGTCAGTTGGAATGGCTGGACAGGTACAAACCATGTTGGATTTTGAATTTGGCTAACTATGCTTAGCTAGGCTCATTGGCCTATGTCAGTCTATGTGTGCTTATTCTGGTCAGAATACCTAGACCAACCATGGCAGGGATGAGCAGACGGATGGGATCTGCCTACACATCTGCCTATTGGGATCCAGCAGACCTGTGCCTACAGGGGGGTCTGAACGCAGTGAAGGAAGTAATAAACGTCCCAGTTCTGGATAGAGGAATCGCACATGCGAGATATTGAGGTGAGCGTCTGAGACAAGCCGGATTTTAAACCCTCCTTTAGGTTGAAGGCAAGAAACTCCGCAATCAGTGACAGTGCATATCATGGTCGCCGCACTTCGCATCATTCCACTTTGATTCCACTAATTAAGAATCCCTGTGGTCCGTTACTGTGTACGACAAGCTTGACTACAAATGACTCTGGTGAAAGCCCAATGAAAAACTACTTCCGGGTCTATCTTCCAGGCTTCCGCGACTCAAGATTCATCCCAGTCTAATGCCGGTGGTCTCTTCAGACCGTCAGACGTCTTGATGCGTTCGGTCACTACCTGCTTTCCCGAAATTCGTCGATTTTCAAGCGTCATCCTCCATGGTAACCGGAAGACTCTTATATCGCCGCCACGTCGAGCAATTTTAGATCCCAAGAGATGAACAATCCAAATACAGTTACATAATAATAGGGGGAGTGACTCGAACATTGATCGCCGCTGTCAAGGAGTCACAAACCATGTCTCTTCCTACCACCATGTTAACCGCCGACGAATTTATGGCTCGAGTGGGCAGCTTACCCTACTTGAAACGCCATGGCTTCGCTACAAAACTCGCTCTCGAGAACGACCAACAGCTCCCCAAACTCATCGAACAACTCCTCGCCACAGCCGCACTTCCCTCCAGAATTCCTTACCCTGCTGTTTCGGACGATACTGAAGCTCCAAAGTTCATCGACCTGCAGTTTACACAGACAACTGCTTCAAAGTCCTTTGTCCAACGCGAGTTGGGGCTGACCATGGCTATTGCACTCGGGCGACCTGCTCTTCCCATTCTCATGGAAGCTCTGCTTCATCCTTCTACTGCAGGCAAGGCCAAAGTCGTTGACGCTTGCGTCAAGTACGCCTCAGACGAACATCTTCTCGACGTGTACCATCGCTGTGTACCTGCCGTTCAGGCCTCTTTGAAAGAGAGCTTAAGCAAAGCCGACCGACAAGAACTGCTCGTGACTCTCGGAGTTCCGCCTCGCCCTGCTCAAGCTGTCGTCGAGCCCGAATTGACTGTGCTGGAGCGCACTTTGACCAGCTGCGCCGAATATCAAAGGGAAGACGCTTGGAATAAGACGACGTTAGTGGCTCATATAATCCTCGTTCGTGACACTTACTCTGGCCGTAACAGACTTGGTAGCGTTTGGCCAAGCACCATTGCGCAACTCCCAGTACATCAGCGAGGATTCGCCGCTCAATCTAGTCGAAAAACTCTTCCAGCTCCTCGCGACCTTTCTCCCACCAGATCCGGCTTCAACTCCACGCACAAGTTGCCCTCCGCTATCAGCAGCCGATTCCTGTCCTTTCTCCAGACGGACCTCTCGCGCAGCTTGGCCTTGGTCAGCCGTCTTTGTCGCTGGGTCGACTCGGACGGAAAACACCACATTTCCCTTCCCGAGTCCTTCGCGGAGGGCCGATACTGCCAACGCTTCTGGCATGGTCTCGATCTCCAGACGCAGCGCACTCATGTCGAACCGTTCATCGCCAATCTTCTCGAATCGAATAACGGTGCCCTACTTAAATCCGGCCAACTCGGCGGCCTGAAACTGCTTGGCGAGGTCAGGTGGCCGGTTGTTTACTCCATTGCGATGAAAGCCATTGTGCTTTTAAAAGATTGCAAGGTCGAAAAAGAGCGCCCGAACGTCATCGCCTTCATTCTCGGCGCTATCGAAACACTACATGGCCGGCTCGTACCCCTCGCGACGATCGACTCGACTTCCAAGAGAAACGACCAGAGCGCTATCGAGAAGGGCGCTTCTGAACTCATCGCCCATACCATCAAGCACTTCCTCGCGTCTCTCACCGCCACCGAGAAATCGGATGAAGAGATTGTGTCAAAGTTGCGGTCGATGTTTCTCGATAGTTTGCTGTATACGATAGACCACTACCACACTCTAGCCAAGGTAAGACAATTTCACCTTTTTGATGACTCGTAACTTACGTATCCGTAGGTCCTTTTTGAGAGCGTGCGAGGCGTCATTTCTATGCAGCATGTTTCCGCTGGCTTGTTGCAGGGCCTCGCGGCCGAGTTTTTGGACGCTCTGACGCCCGAGACTCGCATCGTGGATGACATCCCGGACGATGGCATCACCCAGCCCTACTCCAATCTGCCGTCGGGCGACAATGATTGTAGGTTTGTTTAATGACGGATTTGCGATCGCGCTGAAACCGTCACACAGGTATTTTCCAGGTTGTTCTTAGTCTTTGGCCGCCGAGAGAGCACCTCTCGTTCTACACGGGTTATGTATGCCAGTATCTTTCGACGTCCCAGAGAGACCACGTCTGGGCGATGCTCAATGATCCAGAGTACTTTGTAGATAATCTCGGCACCCCGGCCTTGCGGCACACTGCGCTATCTGCTCTGGAATCTTTCCCTCCGTCTCCCTCAGCACGTCATGCCATCATACAGCAAGCACTTTTGTCGGACGGCACGGACCAGATAATCCTGCCGTTATATGCACTGTGCGACATCTCTGATCCCGCCGCGCGTGCCGCCTTGACAAAAATGACCTATACGCGTCTGTTCGAGGAGCGGCTCGAGGTTTACAGAACCTTGATCAACGCCACGCTGGCCTCCAACAGCGTTCGGGAATTCATTACCACCATGAAATTCTTTGTTCCCCGGATCAAGAACGAGATTCCGCCAGATGCGGGACAGCTGCCTTACCTATTCTCGGAGCATACCATCATCGACCTGCTGCGACGTGCGACGGACGAGGAGGCGGCGGAAATTGCCTCTTCTATGTCGCTTGGGAGAATCAGGTCAACGAAGCAGTTTCGCCGGTATGTGACGTGTATCTCCTAAATCTCCCTCCACTAATATTCATTTCAGATTCCCGCTATCTCGTCCCACATCCTGAGTATCGTCAACTACTGTCTTTCAATCTTCGCCGCAAGCACGTCTGGTGTATTTTTCCAGATGGCGCTCCAGATCTTGTGGGCGCGATGCCTGAACGAGCACGGACTTTCAAAGGCCAAAGTCCAGTTCGTCACCCGCTCGGCGAAGCACGGGGCTGATACGCGCAATGAAGCGGACGAGCTCGAGTTCCGCATGTTCTTGGCGACGGTAGACAAGGCGGCCGTCTACGGCTTCTGGCGTATCCAACACGAGGTCGCGTACGTCGAGTTCATGTATCAGCAGAACCGGAAGATCTACGAGCCCCAGATCTTTGACGAGGCAAATCCGACGTACCCCGCGTTCATCCAGGCGATGCTCGGTTGCTTGGGGACGCGGTGGTCTAAGGTCCCACGCATCTGCGACTACGTCGAGCAGCAGATGGGCATCATTCGCGGCGCCAAGGGGACGGGTGACTCGCCATCGAAGTGGGACAAGAATCCGGTTTACGACGCTGTGCAATTCATTTTAGGGCTCAAGCGTCTGTACCGCGGCACGATGGACAAAAGTCCTTTGCCTTGGTGGATCGAGTTCCGAGATCTCCGTCTGCTATCCAGTTCTGCCACGGAGGAGATGAATCTCCGGTGGAGCGAGTGCAGGGACGAGAAGGGCGCCTATGGATTCGGCAAAATTGGATGCGCTCGTCGAGCTTCTGCTGCGTACTGACGACACAGCCGTCTACATCCATTTCGTTTCTCAACACCTCATCAACGTCCGACAGGACCTTCTCCTCGATCGCTTCATCACAACCGGGAAGTATGGCGTCTTTAACCCGGCACCGGACGATTATGTTGAAGGCGATAAAATCGAGCCGGCAAGCTGGGACTTCCAGTCCGCCGCTCGTTTCTCCCCTCACCAGTGCCAGGTTTTCGCGGAGATGTTTCTGAGCGTCATTCGCTCGAACGAGTTCCCTCTCCTCACCCGGGTCCGAGCAACCGAGCAGTTCACCAAATTGCCAACTACGACCATCCACGAGCTTGCCGCGCTGCTAACTGAGGATGAGCTCAACCCTCGGATCTCAGAGGCCATTCTCATGTTCCTGCCACGCCTGGACGAACCCGCAGCGGGGATCCAGTTCCTGTTGGCGCCGGCTATTCTCGCGGGTGAGCTGGCCAGAACTGCTGTGCATTCGGTGAAGCGGTCGCTGGAGCATGTTCCGTTGGCTAGCGTGCCGAGTTTCTTGGAGCCGCCTACAGCGAAGCCGTTGAAAATCGGGGTATTCAAGGAGCTCGTTCGGATCATCACGACGTACCTCAAGCTTCCGGAGATGCAGGACTTGGTCAAGCGCCTTTGGGATCGACCGTTGCATCAGGATGGTGAGTAATCATTCAACTGCCACATTTTACTAGCTGAGACTACTTTCAGTTCGCATCGCTCTGCTACAGTCGATACTGCCTGCACTGTACTCTCCTCAGCAAGAACTCGCTTGGTATATTATCGACAAAGCCACCGCTTCCTTAAACACCGTTCAGGCGGATGAGTAAGTTCTTCATTGTTATAAGTCAAGACGAGTACTAAAATTGCTTTAGCACTCTCTTTGTCTTGCTCGCGGTCGTTCCCGAGGTTTCCACTGCTTGCGTAGACGACGTCTTGAGCAGGTATCTTCCTCGGTCGCCCATTTTGGCGGACATGGCGACGGTCGCTATCCCGAAGGCCCACTGCGAACGCTACGTCGAGACCGTGCTCTGGCCATTGACCCAAATTCGCCTCAACACGGATCTGGCTGAGTCGATCAAGGCCGACAAGAAAAATCGGCAGAGCTCGCAGAACGCATTCCTCTCATCCGCTCATCCTCCTACATCGCTTGTTTCGACTCATTCGTGGGTCCGAACAACGCTGTTTCATTTGCGGAACGAGCGGCAAATGATTCTCGCGAGCTTGTGGATATCGGTCTGGAGAGTTACAAACCTGGTTACTTTGGCTCGCTTCCGGAGGAACAGCTGTTCCTCTACTTGACCGAGTGCATCGGCCGCTGCGTCGCTCAAAACGAGAATTGCTGGAGATTCCTCCTCGAGATAATCGACTTCCTCGCTTCCCGGGTCGCTCAATTTCAGCGCAGCCCGATGCCGCAAGGTCACCGGAGCATCATGCAGCTCCAGGCTCTTCGTCTCGCCGATAACTTTCTCTTCCATAGCTCTGAATCTCTTTGCTTAAAAGTCACGCACGATCGGATGGAATTACTCGAGCCTCTCGCTAAGCACGGCGTCGAGGACTTCTTCGCGACCACGATTTACCAGCGCCGCTTCAACCTATTCCGCCAACACGTTGCCAGGGTTTCGAAGAACGGCACTGGCGAGGATATTTTGCCCGAGGCCCGCGCTCTGCTCGCAAAGAATATCAAGCTTTCCCATAGCTGCCACCACCCATTCGAGAAGGGTATCGCTGACCTGGTGAATCTTCTTGGCGTTGTCCCCTCGGCATCGGTCCCAGTAATTCGGAGGGAGATCCTCGCCGGCGATCATGGCGTATCCGAGGCTCCCTGGGTCAATTCCATCCAGCTGGAGACGCTGGAAACGACTTATAGCTGCACGCCGAGCTACGGGCAGGAGCTAGCAACATTCTATGCCCACGTTGCGACCCACCAGCCCACATTCTATCAGCAGAGCTACGCGTCCTTCGAATCTCTTATTCAAAGAGTTCTCAAGGACTCGTTAGTCAAGGAGTCGCAGCTAGGCTCGCATGAGGCGTTTCGACTTCTCGTCGAACCGGTCATCCAACGCCAGCGCCAGAGCAACAGCGAGGAAGGAGGAGACATGATCGTCAACCTGTTCAAAAGCTACCCCTACAACTTCTTCACCCTGGCTCCGGGATGCGCGCAAAGCCTGATTCAAGACGCCCTGATGCGTGCGCGTCCCGGGAAATCCGAGTCGCTTGCGCGAGCAATCCAGATGGTAGCGCTCTTGATCAGGCACGTAACCTGGACCGGACAGGGTTCGGCCTCGTTCCCAGCTGCGTTCTTCCTCGAAACGATCTATTCCGGCAATTTCCTGTCATTAGCACTCGACCAGTCCACTCACTCCGGAGACGCCACCTTATCGTTCCCTTACTTCTTTGGCAGCGATGACCCTAGCGGCGGCGACATCGAGGACAGAAGCGCGAAATCGACGGTGGCTTCAGTCCAAGCCCTCTACGACAACTGGAAGGCTCGCCACGCGTCTTCATTGACCCAGAAAATCGGCGACAAGAAATCCACCTATTCCTCCTCGACTGCGCTCCTTGTCGTATTGGACACTTACAATACCTCGCCGAAGCTCATTCTCGCGAACCCCAGCCTGTTTTTCTCCTGCTTATGCCTCTCCCTCAGTGACGCTGATCTCCACTCCTACTCTACCCAACTCATCTCGTCACTGCGTGAAGTTTTGACTCCCCTGGACACCCACAAAAAACACGCGGAATGGGTGCCGCCTGCGGAGCTGACGCTCTCGTTTGCGCACAAGATGCTGGTGGAGCTTCCCGATGAGGTGTCGGATGCCGTTGTGCGGGCCTTCAACGTTGGGGTAACCGAGAGCAAGCAGGAAGCGGTTAGCCTGTTGATTTGGTGGGCGGAGACGTTCTTCTCCGGCCACGCCCGCTACACAGAGCTGGTGGATGCAGAGGGACGAGAGCGGTTGCTCAGTCTTTATGAAGAGCTGCGGGTTCTGGCCATTGGAGACGGAGATGCTGTCGTACGGGTAACCGCGCTCGAAAAACTGCGCAAGGCTAGCGATTTTGCAGGGATTCCGGCCCTTTGATAGGCCAACGGTAACCGTAAACAGTTGCTTTGTAGCTTCCATTACTCCGTGTTCTATGTAAGCTGCCGAATTCTACACGGTGTTTCCTACAGCTGAATGATGTATCCCCGAAATTATTTTATTTTCCGCCCATCCGCCGCTAGCGTCGACGGAAAGGCGGTAGATTCGATGGTTGGTACGAGATTGGCTGTCGCGGCAATAGGTATATGAGTGAAAAGGGGAGTGGACGACAAAGCATGTGGAGTTGTTTGAACGCACGGCAATGAAAGACAACTGAGGCGGACTTGAACTAGATGAGGCACGACAAGCCCGGTTCGATTTTTGTGGGATTCACCTTACCGAAAGTGAGGCGGTTCAAAAATGTACTAGATTCTCCCTCCGGTCCTCGTTGAAAGGCTCGAGGTTCGAACCCATTGATTCTGGGTGCCCACCAGGCGCTTTTGTACTTGTTACATTTGCCACACGAGGCTCATGCGATCAGTGCCGTCCATGCATACCTGCATCACCACACACGCACCGTAGTAATACGGTAGTATAGTTTGGGTGGAGCCATGGCATCTCTTCGTAAGTTATCTAGAATTCTAACGCGTGTATCAGGATTAGCACGTCCTCTGCATAGTGTCCCCGCACGCACATCTGTGTTCCTTCTCCGCCACCGGAAGTGTCGCGAGCATCTGTATCCACAGAGCAAAGAATGAATGATATATTGAGTGCGAGGACGAGAAATCGGCGACGTACCCTCCGGCCCACCGCGCCGATACCGCCCAAGAGTTAAATTAGCGCGCCTGCAGTTATCAATCAGGAGGCAGGGAACGCAAGGCAACACGCCAAAACTTGAAGCGAAATTTCTGTGAAATGTACGACTTGACCCTTGAACTGTCCCAATTCTGACAGCCAGCGCTTGGCATGATAGAAGGCAAAAGCATGGATGAGTTCAATAATCCACATCATCTAGCGGCGCTTTCTCCGCCTTCACAATCAACGCCGTACAGGTAGCCGGCGCAACGTGCGATGTCCAAGACGAGCGGCAGGCGTTTTGGACCAGCACGAGGATGATTTTGCGGTGCATTGCACCCCTTTTTTTGCCTCCCATTCGTACGTATGAATCTGACGAATGTGTTGCGTACCATTTAGCTCTCACGCTCGCATTAGGCTCGAATCCAGCCTGTCTTCGAAACCTAGTTGTGTCGATACGACAGGCTTGCCTCCATAGACAGACAGTCACTGGTCTACGCTCACATTAGCGATACCTCCTCGCGGAGATATGGGACTTATTCTCCTAGCATACGATTTCTTTTTTTTTTTTCGTTTGGTACGACACTCTTCATTTTTCTTCCGATAAAATACACACGCACAGGGAAACTGGCGCATCAACGAGACGGCCTGCCGGTGCTTGGTATTTGGACGTTGCATCAAGTCCCGACTGCCTTTGAGTGCCTTTCAACGATAGTTGTACTTTACCACGTTGTAGAGTCTTTATCGCCTAAAATCTCCTACTATCAGCGACTGCCTATCCGGCCAAACTAGGTAACCGGCCATTTGCGTAATATAAGCCAGTCCTAGGTATAATGCTCAAATTTGGTGATTTTGGGTTGGACTATGACCTATGGGGACCTCGTATGTCAAATCTGAAAGGAAGAGAAGAAGGTAATCAAACGTTGCGTGAGTTTCGGACAAGATGCCGGAACGTGGGAGCATCATTTCTTATATCCGAGCGCGTCTTTTCGTTATTGCTCCCCCAACTCCTGGCCAATTCACAAGTGCGGGGATCCGTTTTCATCCCATGGTTCGGGGAAATGAACCAGGGCCAAATTATTTGTGGAAAACATCCCGGTCGCCTCCGTGATTCCCCAAACAGACCTTG
The DNA here is from genome assembly GCA_029378395.1 of Mycena leptocephala. Classification (NCBI taxonomy): domain Eukaryota; kingdom Fungi; phylum Basidiomycota; class Agaricomycetes; order Agaricales; family Mycenaceae; genus Mycena; species Mycena leptocephala. The sequence continues at coordinate 302,220 of JARJLF010000183.1, forward strand.
ACCCGATTTGGAGTGGCACAAACCGGCCACCTCTATAGCGGACCAACCATGTTCGCTGGGGCCCTGGAATTTGACTCGGTCATTCAAGATACCTTATAATGTACTCTACCACATTGATTGGGTTTTTCAATGTCAGACTTCCCACTCACGGCGCGGTAACATTAAAAACCACCCAGTTTAACTGACGCAGACAGATGGACTTTTTTCATGGGGTGCTTGGGATGAAGAGATCCTCATTTGTTAATAGTTACGTCCTACCACATCCCCTTAAGACATAGGAATCTTGATTTTGGCCCCAAATGCCCTGTGTCCTTTGCAGGGCACACCATTTGCTCCGCACTCGATCCCGGCCACTCTCCCTGGCAGGCAACGCAAGTAGTCGTGGTCCCCATATGTCTTATATTTGCAGTTTGCGGGCCTTGAGTAATGTATTTCAATCCAACGAATGGTTTGGGATGTACTGGGATGAATAGAGCGAGTGCCAACGAATCATTTAGTCAGGTGGCCGGTTAGGCCGTTTTTGCCATTTTGGGCATCCTCCCGCGAAAGAATTCGGCAAGCCATGAAATGGACACATAAATTCGCAACAAATATATTAACTCACTCGCAGGATGTATGCCCTCGATTAAGACCCTATATACTTGTCTCAGTCGAACTATGTGTATGGGCCCGTGGCGATAAATGCTAAGGTGGCCGAGATGCGCCAGTCTCTGATAGTATCTCGATTCAATCAGGTTTCGAAAGCAGGTCATTTGATAATAGTACGAATGATTTTTGTTTTAGGAATATGAGCGCGAACGTTTCTGCGGCCCTCTGAATTGACTCCGAAGCGCAAAATGCGACCCGAGATTTTTCGGTGGAGTTGATCACCTGAATCCACCCGCTAGCTAACCGTTTTCTGCCTGGAAACCGTATACGCTGTGCGTCGTTGGAACTCCCTTGATGCTTCCCCAGGGATTTAGGGCAGGTCCAAGCGCGGATGCAACGCTGCACCGGCAGCAGCAAGCAGCATTGCCGGTCGCTTTGCTTCCTCGCAGTATATAACGTACGTTGTCAGTGAATGAATACGAGCGTCGTTCTTATCACACCGACATAGCGTAAACAAACTAGGTAGTTTACGCTCTGCGAGAAGTTTTGAAGGTCGTCGGCCAAGTATATATAGGAATCTGGGACGCCCAGAATTGAAGCCAATATAGAGATCGGGGTTCTCAAACTTGTTGCCTATTTTTCCACGAAGTCGTCGTATGTACTGCAAATACATTCAATGATCCGCAGAAGCAATATCGTAGCAAGGACTGACTCTGCAGCATATTCGAGCACATATGAACGACCAAGCGCCATGCAATCACTGGAAGGCAATCAGTGAAAGGACAATGAAGCGGGACAAAACCTACGGACAGATTCTGTGGTCGGGCGAGTTGCGCCTAGGTACGTCCGGACCGCATATGATGAGCTATTGGCACATTGGTTAATGCCTTCGTCTATATGACCTGTTCGTTCAGTGTCTTCACTTCGGGGACGATACAGAAATTCTTCGAAGACAGGGCTGCAGCTGACTTCCTTGATGTCGGCACCGAGAATCTGTTAACGTTCAGAAGCGCCGGGGAAACCATTTGAGGGGAGAAAACATTATGGACGTGAATGGTCGACGTATTTTTCCGAGTCCAGCCATCATCGTCGCTCAGCTTCTCAAGTCCGTACAAAATCGTCATGGGCATGGAAAGAGTATCGGATGCCGCAGTGATCAAGAATGTGATGGGGAGTGGCGCAGGCATACCGAACGACTTGCGTACCTCGTCGCTGAACTCGCCTTGCCAAAATTCCCCTTTCAGAGACACCCACACTGGTTTAACGCGCTTTGGGATCAAGACAAGTGGTCTCTGACGATCAAGCCAGGAAGTCATCGTGGTCTCGAACATGATCTGTCCACGCGTAGACTTATTCATGTGGTATTGGGAAAGACCGTCACGCAAAACCTCAGATGGTCCCTGATGAAGCTTGCGCGCAGCGCCTCCCAGTGCGCGGGTAAGCAGCAAAAGCTGAGCATGCATTGCGGGCGGGGAGTCAAGCGTTTCATGGCGTCCGCCGTCGTGCCGTTCATCACGGTCTCCATGCGGATCACCATATCCCTGCGCGTGCCGAAGAAGGGAGAACGGTGAGAACACGAGGAAATACGCGCAGAAATCGCATACCAGACTATGTATCGTGGTTCGCCATCAAACCAGGAATGCATCATTGCAGTCGGATGTCTTTGAAACATCAGTGGACGCGCAGAACGATGAAAGACCGATACCACTGCAGTGAAGCAAGACAGATAGAAATTCGGCATTGTCCAAGGTCGACTCCTTGGGAAGCAAAGAAACGAGTGTCGCCGCCGCAAAAGATTTTTTTTCGAGCGAACTGAGAGCCTTGCACATGGATTTGTGGTCTTTCCAATCCTTCTGGTAAACAAGTCAGAGGGACGGAATCTTTGCAGTCAAGTGCGTACGTTTCGGCATTCTGCGATATGAGGGCCATAAGTCTGCAGTTTGTCTAAAGGCGAATACCACTTGGACGCACCTGTACCGCAATAGCCGATTCGGTGGCATCCGTAACAACACTTCCGCATCTTTTTCCTCATTCACGAGGCGCTTCATCGAACCGAGGAGTACTCCGGTAGTTGTTTCGTCATAGAATGCAATTGTCGGTGCGCATCCGAGTTAGGATACGAAGGGGTAAAGATATTGGGCCTCCCCCACTCAACCTTCCAGTACCTACTTCCAGTCTCTGACACGTTGTCATCCTCTCCCCTGAGTTGTTCTAGGCGGTCAACGCAGCAGACCGGAGCTCAGCAAAATTTCTGTGACAACTGAGCATTAGCCCGAGTCAAAGTCCCAGTCTACAGCAGGTTAGTCCAACAGGGTGTCGGGATTCGAACAACGGATTGAGTTCAGTATGGCGGTCAAAACTGCGGCGGTGACTGAAGCGATCAATGTTAAAATACCCCGCGCGAAAGCAAGGATATCAAATGCACTAGGCATCGCAGGGTTTGGCTTGGCTTGGAGGACTGGTGACGGGACAGTAGCAGAAGAAGCTCGCTCGGAGAAATTGATGATTCCGAGGCTATCATTTTGCCGGAAATTGCCCCAGAATGCCGCCACAACAACGGTTCAATCGCGGTTCCGAATCTCCCCTGGGTTCTGTCCTTGACTCTCCGTGCTTCCGACGAGAGCTTACGATACCCATTCGCATTTTACTCCACCATTACCGCCCTCCCGACGCGCATGCCGAACATTGAGAAGCTTAGCCTCATCCTGGATGCCCCGTGGCCGGAAAACTTCTACTCTCATCTCCGTCACAATGTAGATGGAGCGCTGAAACAACTCCCGCATTTGCGCGAGGTGTATATCAGATGTACCGTCCTGCCTGACGATGAGGACGAACAGTATGACTCCGATGAATTATTCATGCGGGAATCCCTGCCGATGGTCCAGGAAGCTGGGCTCCTGACATTTTCGAAAAGGTGTTGGTGCCAGCTCCACCCGATGGCTCTTTTCTCAAACCAGCACTATTAAATAAACACATGGCGCTGCATCAATGCGCTAACTGTGTCCGGTTCCAAATTAATACTGCCAAGATTCGGCCTAATTGATGTGTGAAGCGTTCGAGAATTTAGAACTCAGGATAGAGCCCGAAAATATATAGCCGGTATTCGACCAAAATAATTTACTCAACTTCAACATTTGATGCAATCGATTGGATCAAGTCGCAGCCCATCTCTCTGCAGCTTTGACCACAGCCTAGGAAGCCCGGAACCGCCGCACTACGTTTATCCTTTTGGACATGGCTCTCCTCCAAAAACAATAGAAAATTGGCGGAAAACCTTCTTTTGCGCAGACCAAGAAATTCCTTTCACGCAACACCACAGCTCCGTAGTGCTATAGAATATAACTCCACTATGGAGGACTACAGAGTACTACAGAGCACGACAAAAAAAATCATCATTGCTATATTTGAACCCCGTTGGCCGATTCTCTAATGCTGGGAGATCCGCTCAGCCGGGTTTCAACTAGTCTCTCCAAAACAGACACACCAAACAATGTCTGACCTCGTACCTCCGTTTATTGAAGGGTTCAACGCCGATTTTCTAGGGGAGGTGTGCCGACATAAACATCCGGACCGATTTCAGGCAGGTAACAGCTTGCGGGCTTGAAGTACGAGGACGAAAATGCAGGCACATTTCTCTCGACGTTCCTACTTGGGAAGGCGAGTTCGCAAGGTTCCCACTTGAAATATACAACGTTGAGGTTGATTAAAGAAGTTCGTTGGCCATGGCTAATATAAATCAACCCGAGCCATTTGATATACATCCGAATTAATGAAACTCTGAAGAAAGCGTTAATGAAGACTACTACCCTTACCCTCAGCCATCGCATACAAGTTATCCTTGTCCCCAGACTCGTCGACGAGCGCGCGCAGTTTGCCCTTCGGATTTTGGAGCAGCACCTTGGGGGCGTCGAATTCGACCTATATGTAACAATTTAAACCAAACAGCTACGAAATATGGTCGGGTACTGACGATGCGGCCCTCATCCAGCACCATCTGTGGACAAAGTGAGATCTGCCATGACGCAAGGAAGTGCCACAACGACTCACGATTTTGTCTGAGTCCAAAATCGTTTGTAAACGGTGAGCGACGGTGATGACGGTGACGTCCGACTTGAGCTCGGTGCGCAAGGACGTCTGGATGACACTATCGGTCTTGTAGTCGATAGCCGATGTGGCTTCATCCAGGATCAATAGTTTGCTCTCCCGCACTATGGCACGCGCTGTAGACGGCCGGCATAATTAACAAGTGCTTGCATCACGGGGCGCAGTTGAACACGTACCCAACGCGAGGATTTGGCGCTATTCAGTTATCAACAATCGTAACAATCGTAACAATGCAATCAAGCACATGAAGAGTAATCGCGCACCTGTCCGACCGAAAGGTTGCTCCCGCCACTCGAAATGACGCTGTCCAACACAAGGCGCCCATCTTCCATCCCCTCCTGCAAAGAGAACAGACCGGCGGCACGTAGCGCGCTATTCAGTGTCGCATCGTCGTACTGGTCGAACGGGTCAAGGTTGTGACGCAATTTCCCGGACAGCAGTTCAGGCTGGAACCCATATTAGCGTTGAAATCGAGATCAGTAGAACGATCTCACCATCTGCGGAATGATGGTGATATTCGAGCGCAAGGCGTCGAGGTTGATAGAATCGGTCGGGATTCCATCGTAATGAACAGTTCCCTCAGTGTATATACAGCGCAGCAACGCAAGAGTCAGAGAGCTCTGGAAGCAAACGTTTAGTCGTCGGAAGGACCGAAAAAAATGATATACTTTGCCAGATCCCGTGCGGCCCACTTTAATGCCCCTTCAGAATGTGCCGGAAACCAGAGATGGAACGCACCGATTCCAACACGCTCGCCTGCATTGACACGGAATGAGATGTCGCGCAGGACTTTGGGGCCATCTGGAGAATATCGCGCGGAGAGTTTCTCTACGATAAGCTCGCCGCTGCTCGGCCAGTGAGCCGGCGGTTTTCCAGCCTCTGTGGGCTTCGGTTCCTGTTCAATATAGATGTACTGCTGGATTCGTTCCAAACTAGTTTCGATCCGATTAATGTCTGATTGTACTGCATGGCGATCAAATACCTGTTGCCTACGGAGGACTAGTTAGACATCAAACGAATGATAAGATATTTTTCAAAAGCCACCTTGGATTTGTACATCATTCCAGATTCGAACCTATCGAGAATTAACTGCGGACGACAGATTCCAGCTATGAGTTTACCCAAAACAGCATTCGGATGCTGAATCCGGCTGCCATGTTAAGACTAAAGCCCACATTATTGGATTTCTCCTACACACGATCAGATCTGGCAAGCAATTCAAATGACAAGAAGGCCTCCTACGTTCCGGAAGTACACGAGGTACGTTGCAAGGATAGCGGCAAGAATGTCGCCCACTGGGGCAAGTCTAACGCCAACCCAACGATCCAAGAGTGAAAGAGTCCGGGCGGCCCGAGTGTATTTGTTGATTCGACGAAGGGACTCCTCAATAAACGGGGCTTGGGCGCCGTACGCCCGGATTGAAGCTATTTAAGGTGTTTCTGTTAGCAAAAGAATAAGAAGCTTTGGTGGCCTACTAAGTCCTGCGATAGCAGCACCGAAACTGGAACTGTCAGCGAACAAAAATGATGAGCGTCGGTTCACTCACTGCCCAAGCACCGGAGCTTTAGCGTTGCTGCTCTCTCGCTTGATTGAGAGCTGCGCTTTGATGAACAATTGAGCGACGGCTCCTCCGATGATAGCGGCCAGGACTCCCGGCACAGAAAAAAGGGGTGTCAGAAGTACAATGGCCGCAAAGGATGCGACCAGAGCAATCGTTGCGTGGGCGAATCCTGAAAAAACATTGAGGATGGGGCCGTCGACTGTAGGAAAAAGTAAGTTTGTTGCAGTTTTTCTCGATCTCCAATGATCAAACATACCAGCGTCTATGTCTGCCGTGAAGCGGGCGATGACTCGGGAAGCAGGAGTGATATCTAGCCACCTGAGAGTCGTCCCGAGAATAGACCCAATTAATTTGCGGTGTATCCCTCGCGACGCCCTTAACACGGCAAATGACAGGACAACATCTGCGCATGAGTGGGTTACGACGCTAAACAAGGCGATTAAAGCGTATATTCTAATATGGCTGGAATAAATATGTTGAGACAGTGGCATTAGCACTTCACCCAATGGATCACTCACTAAAACACCGAAACCGAACCATGCGGACTGGTTTCGTACAGCGATGCGAAGTAACCTAGATACCACATTTCATAGATTTGAGAAAGGTGCGAAGTGATATAAAGTCCAAGGAATACGAAATAGAATCCAATGCCTCCAAGACCATGGAGGTACAAACCCACTGGAACAAATCAAGATGGATCAAACGCAAGGTTTAGGCAACTCACCGGCAGACCATTTCACTCTCCCCAACTGAACTTCCTCCGCAAGGATTAACTTGCCGTCAGTCTCACTGTCCGCCTTCGGGTCCGACTTCGCTTCAACTGGCCCCGCGTCCACAGCCTCCTCCATGGTTTGCAGATCGGCATTTGCCTCGTTCGCAAGCGCAATGTCGTGCCGAATGGCTTCTGCGACTGATCCCTGGCTCATAATTCCCCCGTTTAATCCAATGGATATAGTGAAGTCAGCAATAGGAGCGGCGAGCGCGACGTTGTGGGTCTGGTGTCGAGATAAACATTAGCCGTTGGGTTCGGAATAAGAGTGACGACGTACTACAAGGACTACAGTCCGGCCCTTTACTAGGTCTCCGCTGAAGCATTTTTCGACAATCCACTTGGATGTATGGACACTACAAGAACAGTTAGAACAGTTGTGATATATAGGTGATTTAACCCACTCAAGCGCGGCAAGCACATCATCAAGCAACAAAATCTCAGCCTTGGAATAGATCGCCCGAGCCAAGGTGCACCGAGCCTTTTGTCCACCGCTCAGAGTCAGACCTGTTGTGGGCTTGAGCCACAGTAGCAACCAGGATATAATCACACACCCTTCTCACCGACTTCGCTCTTATCTCCCGCGTCGAACAACTCGAGATCGCGCTCGAGGGCACACTGATATAGGACCTTCTTGTACCGCTCCTCGTCGTACTCGGAGCCGAAAAGAATATTATCACGAATCGTCTCGTTGAGTACCCAGGACTCTTGCGCCGCGTACGCGACCCCACCCGCACGCGGAAGGTTATACCATGAGTTGGGCGACGCTGGGATGAAGTGCATCTCGCCTAAACATATTTCAGAGTCGACACTTTCCCTGTAACATATCTGCACTTACCGAGGAGCGCCATAAGCAAGCTATCGATATCGACGACATTAGCTCATTGAATCAATTCCGGCTTGCAGATGCAGACTCACGATGTCTTCCCAGCGCCCGTGGGACCAAGCTAGCAGCGGTTCAGGTACGCTCTATTTGACGGTTACAAAAAAAGACGCACAACAAGGTTGAAGCACCCGCGCTTGAAGAGCAGCTCGCCGTCGATGCGAAGCGTGAACTTGTGCCTCGACGGCGTAGCCAACCCATCGCTGTCGTTAGACCATGTGAAGGTTGCGTCACGGAAACCAATGTCTGTAAAGGCAAGTGCCTCTGTGGCGATGAATTCAGCCGTTTCTTCCTTTTCCTCAGCGAAGGAATCCAACAGCTCCGTCTAAAAAAAAGCCAAAAAACCAGGTCGGAACAGGGATTATTATGTTGCGAATCGCGAAAGAAGCTCCTACGTTGTGCAAAAAGTCGTTGATCCGGTCGAGCTTGCTCCAAGCTCAGTGTTGAGATCATAAGAGATATCAACCACTCACCGATACTTTCGCGTCAACGAATTTAATGATACGATAGTTGGCTATGTGGAGCTGGTTGCGAAGCATGTCGAAGACCGGTATTGTGCTGAAAACAATCGAATGGCGCAACTCTTGCTTCATGATCGCGGTCTGGAATCCGGCGAAACCGAAATAAGTAAGATCCTCATGATCAGGACCACAAACATCCATACAACCAGAGAATACTGACACTGGGAAGTAGGTATGGATATATGTTTAAAATCAAAAGAGTAAATGTCCACGTACTAGGTGATAAAGGTGGCCAACATTGTCACGATGGGTATAGAATTGCTGGTTGCGAAGAAAATATCGTGCTTAGGAATGAACAAAGGACAGAACAAAGGATGCTCACTTGACGGCATTCGCAAGGGTCTCAAAGATCTCGCGTTTCCAGATCCAGTGCAACTCCTCCTCACGCTTGGCGTTTATCCGTGCGAGCATCTTCTCCTCCCACCCGAAGAGTTTCATCATGCGCAGTATGTTCATCGCTGAACCTGTCCGTTGGCGACGTTGATAGTGAAAGGGAAAATTACCCACTTTCTTGGATTGTCCCGATGCGCGCGTCCGCTGCCTTGATGCGGCCCTTTTGGATCACCTGCAAGATCTGGGCCGCGAAGCCGGATATCGGAAATAGGATGATCATTGTCGCCATCCCCACGAATGAGCTGAATATTTTCTAAATACCTCTTGAATCAGATGCAAACAACACGTACCTCCAGCCCAGGATAATATACAGGAAAATAACACAAAAGACGATGGTCACGGGCATGTAGAACAGTAGCAGAAGAAAATCCGACATGTTCGTCACGTTGCGCAGGTCGGTGGTGACCAAGTTCGAGATCCTCCCGACGTCGACACTGCTGCTTGCCGCCTGAGCGCTGCTAGGGTGTTTCGGGTCCTTGGACGTCGTGCTCGCCGCCCCCTGCGCGGTCTCGCTGCTCGTGTCCGAATTCTCGTCCGTAGCATTCAGTGGTCCGTCGGTGGAGCTCGCGTCGTCGGACGCCGGCACGTCTTCCGCAAAGTCGGCGTCCGGATTCTGCGCCTTGACGCGCACTCGGAGCGCGTGTTCGAAGATAAGTTCGCCTTCGACCTGCACCAGGATGCGCATCTGAAACGCAATGATTTTAGCTTCAATTGACGTGGATAGATGGAAGACGCACGGAAAGGCGGTAGTACGCCTGCACCGAGGCCGTGCCCGTCAGTGGGCCGAACGCGAGCCACAGAATCCACACTAGAGGCCGGATCGCGGAGTCACCCGGGCCTTTTTCAAGATATCTGTACATAGGCGAGAGTCGGGTATAATTATGATTACCCCACATGGAGCAGGAGGAAGGAAAGACGCACGAAAGGACGCGGTTGATGGCCGATCGGCGAGGCGAACGCGCACGCGACATAATAAGCAGCGTGATGAGGATCGTCGCGTATTCCTTCCTAGATGTTTCTTGGTCAATTTATATTTACGATCGTATGAAGTGGGAAAACGCACCGGAAGGTCCTGACGATGCCAAAGAAGATTGGTGCGTGCTCGCGCCGGAGAACGTATCGATGTTCTGTATGAACGAATGATAATTAGAATTACAGGGCAGTGAAGCGACAAGTTTACCGGGAAACCGCGCTTCTTCAGATGCTCAGAGGAGTCGCTGTCCGCGAGGGGTGGAAGGAGGTCGTATGGGAGATGCGGCAGTTTGTACGCCAGCAGGATAACGGGGTCGAGGAAGGTGAACAGAAGTAGCGACAGCGGAGAAGCGGTTTGCTCCGGGTTTGGTACGGGCATAGGATTCTAGGCATATCATTAGGCTATACTCATGGCAGGGTGAATGTGCACGGACCTTGGGGTCGACAGGAATGTACGTCGGGATTAAGAAGCGGAACAATTATAGCCGCAATCGTAAGCGTGATCAGCTTTGCATGCAGAATGGATCCTTCCGCGGCGTCTTGCTGCGGCCAGGTATATGCTCCGAATGGCAAAATGTCGCGATAAAAGTAGACACCAAACGCCACCGCGAGTATCAAGTTTAGATGCAATCCGGCGACTGCTCCGGTTCGCGTGGTGACGTAGAGGGCCGCAACTGCGAGGAGCGATGCATATAACTGGGAGAGTTAGGTAGGAGGTGGGAAGGACAGCCGTAGGATCGTCACGCACGTAAAAGACACATAGTCCTAGCTCGAGATCCAAATCCATTATACCTCCTTCTCCTTCTATCCCAAATATCACCACAGACGCGGCCGACAGGCCCAAGAGAGTCAGGCAAGCCAGAAGACGGAGGGCATTGTGAATGAAGACGATTGCACCACCATATTTTGTGACATCTTTCCAAGACCTTTGAACGGCGTCAAGATCGGCGGATACAGGCAATCGCGTCGAGGCACGAAAAAGGAGAATGCTGCAGAAATCCCAGCGGCATATAGTGGAAGAGCCAAAGTACACGTCCAAATGCTGCACAATGCTTAGCATGGCGTATCAGTAGTGATGAGAACTCGCGTACAATGGCTCTGGGACAGAAAATCTCGTTGCATCGAAGACAATCTGACTGCCTCGTAGGCTCAAGTCCATGGCCACTCTGTGCTGGCGCCTGGAGGTGTGGGCAACGGAGTGTGAAAGATAGAACCCAGAATCCGAATATGACTCGGGAGATCAATGTTTGCCGACTTGCCTGACAGAGATAATCGTAACAGAAACTAGTTACCATTCGAAAGAACTCGAATGAAAAAAAAAATGGGAAACAGTGGCCGGTGGCGAAGCACGCATACTTATTGTTTATTTGCTGGCTTGAATTCTTTTGAAACAGGAACAGACCGGGCCCCAATTGGTACAGGTGCCAATGTCCAGGAACGAATTCGAAGACGCCATGCAGCATGTCCAGAGGAAAATGCAGAGCCGACGTGAACGGTCATTACCTTCCAGACACGGCGAAAATTCGCGGCATGTTCCTCGCCCAGAAGTACTAGCAAGAATCAAATGTAGTCGATGGACAGGTGTGAGGAAGAATCTGAGATCCAAGACGGACCTGGATATATAATTGCGTGGTAAATTAGAGCGTGGTCCGCGGCGAGCAAATGACAATTTAAAAAACCTCTGCCTTCAGGAGATCGACCTCATTTTTGTGAAGAAAGGCCGCATTCATCACACAACACCTTAAGCGGGGCATGCCGGCAGGAGGCGGTCATCTGAATCAATGAGACGAATAGCGAGCATTCGGATGATCTGAGTCGAAACGCGACTGTACCATAGCAAAAAAGAGGTCCTGGCCCACCCCATACGCAATGTCGGTGGCATTGAGGAAGAAGCCCTCGGAGGCGCCCGACATCGTCATGGCGTCGAAGAGCGCCGTCTATTCCTGAGTGTCCACAGTGTCCACCCAAGCTTAGATGACATCGCGGATGAATAGGATTTCTGCGTCATGAGGTGCATCATTTCCTCCCTTAAATGTGTAAATCAGGTGAA